>JAQQZX010000002.1:2083585-2107961 GCA_030068355.1 Notoglanidium maculatum | reverse complement strand
CTGTGAGACAGAATGGCAAGTGTCTGGGGCTGACACACACACACACACACACACACACACACACACACACACACACACACACACACACACACACACATGTCCCTGCTGGCTGTTATGGGTGGTAGGAGCTCAGGTAATGGTGCCGTATTGCTGATGTAATTTGCTGTAACAGATGCCAAACAGACCTACAGCTACAATAACACACTCACACTGTTATTGTTGTGACTGTGCAGCCATTTTGACTCTCAGGTGTGCGCTGAAGCTGCCAACAGAGGAACAGAGCGACTCAAACACACGCCTACGCGCCAAAGCACACACCGGAACGAAGCGAGGCAAGGCTAGCGTGTACTTGCGTGTTTTTGTGCTACGCACGCATCAGGGGAAGTTAGATAATGAAGTGTTGGTCATGCAGTATAATTAATGTAATATGTATTAAGATAACACTTAAGTTTATAATCACTACAGTGAGCAAATGTTGCACAACTGCACACCTGGTTTGTGCATTTAACACCAGGAAAGTGACCATAAATAAGGGGAAAGCTACAGCAAAGAACATTGTTATACAGCTGATAAAAAAAAATAAAAAGAAATTGTATATATGCAAATGTATACAGTGGTGTTAATTACCATTTAATGGTTCACTACATGCACCATTCTAGGTAAATGATGCCTACTAGTGACTTCCAAGTGGCGCAACAGAAAAGCCTGTCCTCAGGAGGCTGAATCCTGTATCCTTGGCACAGCCAAAGGGAGAGAAATTGGCTATACGCTCCTGGTGGGAGGGGCATACTTTTACTCACCTGTCAATCACAGCGACACCAGCCAATCGTGGCGGTTTTGTGATGTCCTGTATGTGGACGAGACCAGATAGCGCTTTCGTCTGAGTGGTTTCCCAACCCTGTGATGCAGCTTGAGCAGTAAGATGGATTTGGTCGTCTCCGATGCTGCCGTTGTATGAAAGCGGGAGAGCTGGTTTGTGGTGGGAATTTGCGACATCTCAATTTAGGAATTTTGATGCATTCCAGTGAATCATCTCATTTAACTTGACTCACCAATATGACTCATCTCCCAAGTTTGGCTCCCAGATTCTTTTTTTTTTTTCTTCATTCTAAAAGACAAATTTTGTGACATCATGTATTTCAGCCTAACTATAACCAAAGTTGTTTTCACGGAATCTTACTCTACCTTATCTTGCTCTATCTCCATTTGAATATTATGGAAATTAATGAAAATAATTGCTAATTCAGCGAGACACAACATATTGTGCATTGACAAACACAATAAACATCTCTGTATTAGTGTTATTGTGCTGCTTTTGCCTGCTTCATTAAGAAGATTAATTTCCATTCATGCTGGTAACTAATCATCTCTCTGTCATGCTGCCTCAAACACATAGCTGAGGGCCAAACACACATCTCACCATACACACTCGTGGGCAAGCCAACAGCTCAGATGTTGAGCAGAGGCTTCCATGGAAGTATCCTGATTTGATTTAGGTAATACAATTTAAACGTTTGAAATGTCTGATATGTAGTTTATAGTAATCCAGCTTTCGACGCTGGAGGTTTTTTATGAAATTTTGCAGTTATTAAGTGTGAAACTGTCAAGCAGCAGCATCTTATGGTCTGTTCAAGAACCTGAAAATGTGTGTTTTCTTTTCAGACTTCAGTCTAATTTGTGAGCCTGCAGCTTTGCATCTAACTCTCAGTCTACACACATTTTGGTCATTTAAGACATCTGAACATCTTCTCGTGGTCGTCACGAATCGTTGGTGATTTATGCTTGAGATCTGTGAGTAGGAGGCAGTGATGGACATCAGGCATCTGCCTTTGAGTCACTGAAATTTAACGACACACACAGATCACGGAACAAAGAGGCGATCTATCACGTCTTAACACGCGTGCATGTGCGTCAGAGCACCCTGCCGTGCTGTGCTAGAAGTTGGCCAAAAGCAGTTTATTGAGTTTGCGTGGAGGTTCTCTGGGGTTTCTCTAGAGGTTTCGAGAAAAAAAGGGGATTGGGGGAGTTAATGAAAGTAAGAGAAGATTTCCATACTGGCTGTTAAAGGATTCTGAAGGCTACACAAATTGTTTTCTAAAAGTTTCTGGAAGTTACCAGTGGCTTGCAGGAGACAGCTGGGGGGTTGGTTGGAGAAAACCTCTACCTGTCTACAATGACCAGTTGAGGCTGCTGGAGGTGATTTACAGGTTTGACGGAGATAGTTGAGGGTTTTCAGGAAGTGGGTGAAGGTTGCATGATGGTCCGCGGTGACATTGACAAAGTTTGGTAAAGGTTATGTAAACATTTTCTCAAGGTTTGCCAGTGGCTAGATGGAGGTTCTCTATAGTTTCACTGGAGCTTTCCTGGAAATAATAGAGGCTTCTGGAAGTGGGTGGAAGTTTACTGGAGATCCAAATAACTTTTAAAAGTTGCTTCTTTGTTTTTTTACAAGTATCTGAAGGTTCGCTGGCGATTACTAAAAGACTGCTAGAGATAGTTTCATGTTTCTGGATGTTGATGAGGTTTTGCTGAAGGTCCATGGTAACTGTTAAAGTTGGTGGAGGTTATGTGAAGGTTTTCTCTCATTTTCTGGTGGTTGGCTTAACTTTACTAATGGTTTGATGGAGATAGTTGGAGTTTCTGGCAGTGGGTTTGTAGATGCCGTAGCTCCAACATTTCACAAAGGTTTCTTTTGTGTTTCTTGAGGCATGCTGGAGGCTGAAAGTGAGGAGCCTGGAAGTCAGGAAATGTTTATTTGAGGCTTAAAGTTTTTTTTTTTTTTTTGTATAATTGAAACAGAGTAGATTGAAGTTTCTCAATGTTGGTAAAGATTACCAACCTACACATTTGTTAGATGTTGATGATTTGACAGAATTTTTCTGGAGGTTTTCTGGAGGTCTGAGAAAGGCTTTCGGGTCACAGGAGGCTAGATGGGAGATTCCTCTCGGCTGAGTTAGCATCAGGGTAATGATGCCCTGAGGGAAAGCCTCTCTTCCCGGTCCCACCCCAACATAACCACTAATGTTTGTGATGCCAGCTGATACCTGCACAACCAACATACACACACTGATGCAACAAATTGCAAGTGTTAACCTCATGTAAACAAACACAATTTGGCATGTAAATGTTTTCTCAGGAAACCTGTGACTAGGACATGCATATGGTGTTCATATTGAGTGAGTCATACAAACACAGACACACACACACACACACACACACAAGCCCACACTCAGTGAGAGGCTGGAAGAGATGAGTGAGAGGGATTTTCAAGGTGTTAGGTGGGTGAAGGAAATGTGTGTATGAATGAGAGAGAATAAAGGAGTGTTACAATCAGAGAGTGTTGGAGTGAAAAATTAACAAATGTGTTTTTGGCCGTGTGTGAATGAAAAGGTTTTAAACTCTTTTAAAATACATTCAGATTGTTTCATATTATTATTATTTCAATGTTCCAGACATTTTTTATTTATATTTATGTTGTATTTTTATTCGTTTTTATTGATTAACCGGCAGTAATATCTTCATGCTGCTGAGACTTAAATAAAAACGTAATAAATAATACGATTTATTAAAGTTGATTTATAATTTCTGAGTTAATCACTATTTGCGTCTTTGTGTTTCAACACCGAGAGGAGGATCATGGGTAAATGTGGCATTCAGACACCTGCTAGCATGCAGTCGTCCCTCAAGCTATAACCTGTGCTATACTATATGTTGTATACTCTACTATACTACACTATTCTATTCTATAGTATAGTATTCTCACTATATTTAACCACAGTAAAACAGTGTCTATGTTGGAAATTACTAACTACTTACAGTATGTGCATTATTAACTACATAATTATGTGCATTAGTAACAAAACATACCACAGTATGCAGTTATTATAAAATACAGCTTTTTAAGTGATGTATTCTGTATTTATTGAGAGCCATTTTCCTTCATAAAGCAATGCAGGGGTAATGCTTTAAGATATTTATGTTTAAAAGTACATTAAATGTATTTTATCCTATCTCAAACATTCAACTGTAGATTAATGCCTTCAAATATGCAAATATTATGAGCATTGGTCTCCTAATTGAATGCTGAAACTCGTACTAACAGCGCTGACCGGCACACCGAGTCGCGTAAGGAATAAACCAGCAGCTCAGTGTGTTTGCATTTGTTTAACTGTGTACTTGCTCCCTCTTACATCATGGCGATGAAGCAGTGGTCAGTCTTCGGTGTGATTACAGCATGGCTGAGAGCAAACCTGTTGACTAATTAGACTCGTGAAAGGTTACAGACAGATCTGGCAACCTGTCAGGCAATTAAATCTTCCCACAAGACCAAGCTGGGAGTGAAGTCATCCTCGCTTTACACATCTTTCCACACTAAACTCTCTTCTTCCTGTTGACTGATGGTGAATCTCTCACTGCTGGCTCACCTCAAGCTTGCCGTCTGCCTCCGTGGCCCCTGAACCCTGAAGATGAATGTTAATCCTTAAACGTTCAGAAAGTCAAATGACTAAGAATAGTACATCTTATAATCATCAGTTCACATGTCTCAAGCTACACACACTATACATTTTATTGGCCACTATCTGAGCCACATAAACACAATCACAAGATTGCATAATATGCCCCCCTACACCATGCACCCTATTCCCTGTATAGGCCACATAAAAACTATGACACATTTTACTGGGGACGTGTCCCAAACAACACCCCCAGGTCACTATATAGGTGACATTAGCACCTTTCGAAATGCCTTCACTTACTGTGGGCATGTTTTAAATAAACCGCTCTCCCTCTTCACTATGTAGACCATATAAACACCATCAGTCCATTGTGGATGTGTCCCAACCTCACAAACTATTTACCCAATAGGCCACCATTAACCGTTTAAGCCATAGATACCATCATACAAATCCCACCGTGTACGGTCCACTGTGGACATGTCCCAAACCACATCTTGTTAAAAACACCATCTTATTTCTTTCTATCCGTGCACTATGGTCCCCAAAAGGACACCAGCAGAAAAGTCCTCATTGTCTCTCATAAACAACATCTTGTATGGCCGAGTCTAAAGCAGAAAGATGCCCTGGATAGACTTGTAAGTACAAAATAGTGCCCTTACAACATAGTGCACTAGGATGTGGATGATTAGGTACAAGCAGTGTTGTTTTCATTCTCTAAAGGAATAAAATAATTAGCTCTTAGCACTTACACAGTAAGTGTGGGTATACATAGACACTAGGGTGTTGTTGTGTGTGTGTGTGTGTGTGTGTGTGTGTGTGTGTGTTTTGTGTGATTTCCTGAGTCTTGACAGGTTGGAGTGAATGCTAGCAACCCATCTGCACCTGAGTGTCTTGCGTTTCCACTTTTCTGTCACAGCAAACAGAGAATATTTGTGTGTGTGTGTGTGTGTGTGTGTGTGTGTGTTTGTGTGCTGAATGGCACAAAGCGCAGGGCTGAGCTTCACACTGAGCGTAGGCCGCAGCTGCGTAGCCACTCGGCACTCTGTAATTACCGGCAGGTCGGCGTCAGAGTGCTGTAATCGCGCCTGTCCCTGTGTTTTTGTGCATGATTGAGTTACTGGCATTTCAGACCAAAATGTGTTGTTTCCCCTTCCACGAGTGACAAATGTGCAGGAGCGGCTCCAAAATCACACGCTCACGTCACACCACTCCCAGCCCTGGATATATGAAACCTGAACCAGAGCCCTGTAATTCTGCTGCCTGAGCGTTTATGCGGGTACCAAAGCATTTTCTTTATTATTACAAAAACAACAGATCAGAGGATTTCACAACTACGGTTCTATTTGTGTCTTGCGTGCATTAAATTTACAAATATGTAAGTACACTAAAGCTAATAGACATTTCAAACATCCTTCACAACAAACTATGAGCATGTCTCAGATGAACTTTTTTATGAAGATATTTATATAACAGTCTGTACACTTTACCTTAAAATATAGTAATTAGCCGTATTAATCTTTTCAAATTAATGTTTTAACATATCATGCTTGAAACATCCTTTTGCTTCCACAAGTCATCCACTGTAGTTTATTCACTCAACCCTGTTACCTGAACACCTTCTTCCTATATTAAGTCAACAAGAAGTTGCGTCTAACAAATTTCCAGAAGATCACGAGAAAAAGAAAAGTCTCTCGTTCTTTTAGCTTTTAATTTGCAGTGAACCTGACTGGCTTTGAAAGTACAATACCACTGGGAAGCAATTGCTGGAAAAAACGTGTATCCAAACTGTCCAGCACCTGTTCAGGCATGTAAACAGTTCTGTCTCATTTGCTGGACGCTCATTTCGAACTTGTCGCTCCGGCTCGTCCCATGCCAGCTCAATGGGAGAAAGATCTGGAGACTGGGGACATGATTCTCAAAACTTTTTGCTTTTCCTTGGACTGGATATAATCTTGGCACAATTTTACAAGAATACTTGGGATTATTATCCTGTTGAACAAATAAAATTGTACCCAATGATGTGTAAAACAGAGGGAATTGTTTTACAATTGATGCTCTTGTTTTTTCATGATCCTTTTAATTTGGACAGAGTCTCCAGAGCTTTCTCGCCCAAAACACCTGCCTGACAAACAAAACTTCTGACTGATCAGTTGCAATACAGTACAACAGAAGATTGAAACGAGGCGCAGACGGCGCATTATTAAACCCCTCACACACTGATCTGGGACGAGGCAGACAGGTGGCCATCGTTTGGTTCAGTAAGATGCAATCAAGAGCCGATCTGATCCTGACAGTAAACACAATTCCAACGCAAAGTGAATGTCAATGCATTAAAGACAGACCTGATATGTTTTCTTCAAAAACAACAGTTTCAGCCTTTGTAGCTAAATAATGTGTTACTATGAAATATATTATACAATAAAAGCTCTAAAATATTGAAAACCAGCCAGTTGCATTTGTCTTTTTTATATATATATATATATATATAATGTGAACATTTAAAAAAATACTTTTCCTTATTCTATTTATTCCCTAGTGTATAGTCGTTATTTTATTTTATTGGAAATATAAATTGTGCATAAAATACAAACATTCCAGAATAAATCTAATCATATTTTATGTATTGTATTCTACCATACATATAATTCTATAGTTAAATGTTTGTATTTTATTAGATTTTATCTTTCCTCACACTTATTTTTGCACTTCACTAATTTTGTATTTTGACCTTGTGCATTCTATTACTTTACGTTTATAATTATTTTGATTTAATTTTTACTACTAACTTTACAGCATTTGAGATACTGCATGTCTGAAAAGTGCTCTGTAAATAAAGTTTATTATTGTATTATTACACCGACATATTATTCGACTTAACAATTATGCTCTTTTTTAATCAGGTATGTTTCCAGCCCGAGGCATAGTGTTTCCATGCCATAACATCTCCCTTATGTGAGCTATCTGTGTGATCTGCTGTTAGCTGGCTGTGAGACGCAAGCGTTTATTATTTGTTATGATTCGTTCGTGGCTGTGAGCGCCAGCATTGCGAGACGTTACTCACGCGGGTAATGATGCGTGCTGTTTGGCCAGCGCTCTCACCTGCCTCCTGTGATAAGAAGGAAAGAACGTTACACAGGATGGGCGAGGATGGATGAGCGTGCTCGATGCGGATGAGCCTGATATCCATCAGCGCACCTTCACATGCAGACACCAGGAGAGGAGATGGAGTCGGTGATCAAAAAAGATGAGGGTGGCATTTTTGAAAAAAAAAGAAAGAAAAAGAAAACAAACAAATCCGACCAGGCAGGCAGAGCTAAAAGGAGGTGTGGAGGAATCAAAGACGAGACACAGGTGAAACAGGAAGACGTTTATTCTCATGCAGGTGCTCGCAAAACACCTGCGTTTTCCTGATTCGGTTAAACGTAAGCACTTTCCCCCCCATTCTTCCGTTTGTTAGTATTGACTCAGAAAGAAATGAAACTGCATTGAAGAGGTCTGTCTCAATTTGTAATATTTTCCAACAAGTGTCACTAATATGCATTTCATCTTTTGTCATTTTATAGCTTTAGTTACGTTTTAGCAATTATTTACTCAGCTTAGTCCGGGATTAGTGACTACAGTAATGGCATTAAAATGAAACATTTTTGCTGAACGGAGACAAGACATTTAGGTTTATTTATTCCTTTATTCATCTACAGCAGGAAGTTTTAAACTTTTCACATTCAGAAATCCTTGAAAAAAAAAAGATCCAAAGACACCTTCATATTTATTTGATAAACATCATCTAACTATTAACTTATTAGGTACGTCCTTTACAATACAACACAACTGTATACAATACAATAACTGTGTACAGTAACTTTTTAGGGTATTAATTTATAATGTTTTTTTCAACCTGAAGACGATAAATGAATGAAGGAATGAACGTCACGGATCCCCGGACCCCACTGTGAGAACCATGGACCTACAGAATCCAATTTATCCCAGCCAGGGTTGCAGCAGATCCGAAGCTTTTCCCAATCCTAGGAACACTGGACATGAGAAGGGAATACTGTCTGGATAAGATGCCGCACACATTCACTCATTCACACCTGCCTCCGATTTTTGGAAAGGTGGGAAGAAACTGTAGAACTAAATTGAAAAAATACAGATACAAGGAAAACATACAGCTCAGACATCAACCTGAGCTCAACATTGAAGCATGAACCATACTTATAGAGGCTATCCAGGGATCACTGGGTGTGAGGTGGGAATACATCTAGGAAAAGATGTTACACACACATACACACTCATTCATACCTGTTTTTTGGAAATGTTGGAGGAAACCAGAAAACCTGCAGGAAGTCAATTTGATTATAAGGAAAACATGAAACTCCACACATACAGGAACCAGAGTTCAGGATGAGATTTGGAATTCTCTATCTGGAGACCATTCCCTGGAACACCGTATGCGAGAGAAATACAGTTTCATTCACATCTGTTTCGATGTTTTTGGAAAGATCTGAAGAAACCAGAAAACCTGGATGAAGTCAATATGGATATGAGGAAAATGAAAAAAACTCTGCGCAGATGGTAACCCAATCAGAGCTCAGGATTGAACCAGGAACTCTGGATCATGAGAATGTCCTATGGAACGCTGGGTGTAAAGCGGGAAAACGGTCTGGATAAGATGCCAACACCAAATCCGAAAACCTAAAAGAAACTAACACGGATATGAGGAAGCCGTGAAACACACACACACACTCGCCTGAGCTCGGGATCGACCCCTGAATCCTGGCGCTGTGAGGATGTGAAGCTACCCTCTTCACCTGCCTTATTTTTGGGTTTGGGTTATAATCAGAGAAACAGGGCTGTAGCTGTAGCAAGTGGCAGGAGAGATAAATGGATGAGCTGTCTCCGGGGCACCCGGTCTCTTTCTCTCTCCATGCCTAGGAGACAGCGCTGTGTGTGGCCTGTAGATGTGCCAAGCACCCTGCTCGTGCTCTTCATCAAACGCACTGACTCCTACCCCGACTACAGCAGGAAGCCTCTCCATAAAAAAAAGCACAAAGGAGAAAGAGGAGAATGGGATTAGCGAGGCAGCGCCGCTATCGACCTCCTGCTCTCCCGTGTTCTCCGTTTCATTACTCAAAACCTAGAAAGCAGATCCTTAATTTCGTTGCTTATGTAGGATTAAAATAGCTTGCGGTGTAAACACGTTTTCAATACTCTAATGCTTGGTAATGCTAATAGATCATCATAATGGCTACAGCTTTAATTCACAAACTGCTTCTTAGACTGAAAGAGATGAATGCCTGCTTGCGCATTCTCATATACACTCACACACGACAATAACAAACCCATCTCATTATCAGCTTATTTCCATCATGAACACTCGACAGGAGCGTACACATGTACATCCCGATATAACCACTAACGCAACATCAGGGTCGAATCAATGTGCAGCTTATAAAAGATTAACAGGGACTAATACTTGGGCGAGCTAAACTCTCTTGAGTCACCTTGAGTATAATTAGATTGAAAAAAAGAATGGCTGTGAAGCTGCACGGCATTCACAACAAGGAGACTGTACCTCGGTTTGCTTTTGGAGATTTCAAAGAATGGCGTTTTTCTGCAGGTGTTTATTCAAACTCTAATCTCAACGTCTGAGAGCGGCGTCGATAACGGCGGCACTGCTGGGTTTCCATTTTCTACTGCAAACCGCAGTACGTGTTTGGGTTTTTTTTGTACTTAAGATTTTGTCATAGTGTTTAGATTAGAATTTTATTAACGTGTAAGCTTTGTAGCTTTGGGCCATTTTGTGCCGGATTTGAAACACGGTTTCATTGAGTTTCAAATTAGTTAGCAGGAATGCTATGTATTCAAGTGTTTGTTTGTTTGTACAGTAGTAGTATCGCCTGCATATCCTGATGGGTCACTGTACAAAATCTTGATGACAAAATCTTGTCTGAATTCTATAACATTATACAATGAAAAGCCTCCTACGATAGATCTGTGATTAAAGATGAAAAAAAAAATTCAATTTTTAGCGCATCCATCAGCGCTAACCAGAAATCACCAATGTTGTACAAAATGAGCTTGAGGTAACAAGGAGATTTATCTGTCCATTCACACCTTTTGTTAGTTTTGCCATCACTTGTAGCCATCTCATGAGTTTGGCGTCATCCTGAAATTGTCCGCTCAGAATACGGGAATGTCACGTTATGCATTCGAAGACTGCTGAGCTCAACTCACACCCATGAATATGTATTGTTTGTCTGTGACAACAAAATACAGTGTAAAACCGCCTTAACAGAGACGACCTCATCAATCAGCTACCCGCCAATCTCAGGAAAAACAATTAGCACACCCACTCTTAGAAAACTTGGGACCTTTAAGTGTTCTTTGATTGGCCTTTTAGAGAAACCTTTAAAGGCTAACCATTCAGAGAAAAGAGTTGTCAGAAAAGTGCTTTCACGAGGAACCTTTATTTTTCCAACAACCCCTTAAAGAACCTTTCAAAGAACCTTTTATTTCTAAGAGTATAACAAGTACCAGCTAAAGCTTAAACACATGTCAGATTCTAGGTATCAAACAGGAGCAATAATTCGGAGTTTGTACCAAACACTAACCCAGTCAGTAGACAAACGTTTGGTAAAATAAGGTTCTTTAAGAGTTTAGTGGATATTTAATGCTTGCATTGTCCAGTGTTGGGAGCTGGGAAAACTGGGAATGACCTGAAATGAGGGAAAGAATTTTGTCTTACATTTTCAAAATCATACTTACTAGTTTACCAACGTGATTTCATGAGAATTTTATAAAAAATACTAATGAGCATCCGTTTTCATTTCATTTCACTTAAGTAACATTATATTTTCATCATTTGGCTGTTTTTATCAAAGCGATACCGCTGAGCAGTTAAGGGTCAAGGACCTAAAGGTGCTTACGATTGAAGATTCTGGTATTTTGCTGCATTTGACTTGAGGTCATCACTTGTAATTCCTGACCTCTCAAACAAACAATAAAGAAAACGCCCCCTCAACTTGAAATTCCTACCTGGAAACTCAGGATGGACTCAACTTGAAGTTCCTCAGAGTTCATCAAGTAATGTCAAATCATTCTGAAGTGTCATTCTGTGTAAAACCCACACTTATGTACATACAATTATTTATTTTTGACATCCCACCACAATCTGCTGTGCATACTGCTACAACTACTTATATACACTCTAAAGGAGGCGTCCATGTTTTTGTTTTTTTTCCCACATTGTAGTGCTAATGCTTGAAGGTCAAGAATGACATAATTCTGGTCTCTGGCTTTCCACTTCCAATGTATACAAATGTAGCATTTGACTTACTGTTCAGTAGCCTAAATACCTTAACCTCTGAGCTACCACTGCCTCCTGAGGATGACGCCATTATAAAATAAAAGATACGAGTGCTACGTGAGTGTCACGTCACCTCTGTCTCCATGTCTCAGCGCTCCACGGATTCTGTTTCCCTCTGAACGAGGCGGCTGAGGACTGCAACTCTCAGCACTCCTCTGCACTTTTGCACTCACAGGCCTCTACTTATTGATTGGTTGCACCTGTTTTGAGTTAGGTTGTATTCACAGTCATGCTATTTACGTTCCTTTGTTTGCTTGGTTTGTAGCGTAGTATTAAGCTGTTTGTAGTTAACACCAGCCTTTGTTCATGCTCTTTGTTTACCTGTTTTTTTGGAATACTATTTTTGGACTTTGATCTTGCCCTAGCTTTGGCTTTGATGTACCTGTTTGCCATGTATTATGACCATTGCCTATATATGAACTTGACTTTTGCCTCATGTTTTGGACTTTGTTTGCCTGCTTAAATAAACTTCCCTGCTTTCGCATATGCTGCCTGCCTGCTTACCTGACAGGTGATTGGTTGATTTATTGTAACTGGCTGAAGATCCCATTCTTTCCTGCCACTTAACTGGAAATCGGGAAATTTGCCCTACTTGCTGTACATTTCATCAAAAACTTCAGCTGGCACATGTTGGTGCGTGTCGTTCATCATTATAAGCTACAGCTCTCATTATAAGTATTCCACATTACATAATTAAAGTGGAAACTGAAAAGGTTCTTCAAACTGCCAAAGTTTAACCAATTTGTAACTTCCCTCTAAACTTGTGCTAGTTTTTACAAATGTGCCACATGCTATAATGATTAAAGGGATTCAAAGTGGTGAATTTCCATTTAATCCTTGTTAACCACTAAAGCATCACAGAAGCTAATGCTGCCTCCATCCCTGACCTTTAAAAAAATTGCATTTGGGAACGCTTGTAAGTTTTAGTGCTTTAGATCTAGCCATGTGGAGAACTCGGAGTTCTTCTTGCTGTCGCTCTGAGTCACTTACAGACGGTCACTTGGCATGTAGGCAGCAACTCATGCCACTAATTACCACTTGATGAAGGCTGGCATGTGGCTTGTGAATTTAAAAAAATGTCACAAATAGGATACTAGTTTTCGACACTGATACCAAAAGTCTTGGTACATTAATCACTCCCATCACATCACGGAGCATCTTGTTTAACTCTGTTTATGTTTCCTAGGATTAAACAGCGGTCATGCCAAGTGCGTATTTACTAGGCTATGCTACAAGGCTTGTTCCTTATAACATTAAGTTCATTTTAAATGAAGCACATTAGCTAGCTACGTTAGTTACCTTGGATCAACCAGGGTTGCAGTTGCTTCACAGTTGTAAGTAAACTACAATAACCGATAACAACTGATCATCAAGAACCTCCTGCTGGAACATGTTTATTATTTTCACTCATCATTCCTCGTATTACGTTCCGTGTAGGATGTTTTATCAGGTAATGTAGGAAGCTGTTGTGGTTCCTCATGATATTTTCACACACTTTGCTGTCTACTTTGATATGATTGCCATATTGTTTCGTCTAGGCTTACATGACATTGTGTCACATGTTATCAGATGTTGACATGATAGCATTTTTAACTCAAAAGTGCATTTTTTTTTTAGCATTTGCATGGGTACCGGTATCAGAATCGATGCATCTTGTCACAGAGTGCAAAACCCAAATGTTTCCAAACGACTCCGATAAGCTCTGGTATTTCCAAAACAGATGATCGATGAGAGAAAAAATGAGAACTGGCTTGCACCGGCTTGCATCAACGTGATGCATAAATTGATTTCCTTTGTCCATTGTTATGGCTTCTTGTGATAGGCCATGAACAACAGGACATGATAGAAATATCACATGCAAAATGTGCGAACGCCTATCAGAGTTTGGTTGAAGCCTAAATGAGGAGCCCTTCTAGGGTTGGCTTAATAAGTTCCTGTGACAGTGATGGATGACCACTCCACACGGATAGACACACCAATTGTTCTTGCAATAATGGTTTCTCCTGAAGTGGATTAATCTGACCATCAGACCTTTATGTGTGTGAGTGCATACACGTCTTAATAAAGGATGTGGCATGAATATTGGACTGTGATTATTTTAAACTGTCAGATATCCCCGACGCAGAGCAGCCGCGTAATCCGAGCCCCTGCTATTTTTAGATTTTTAGACTTTACGGTAGACTTAAAAGTATGTGCTGGATATAAATTAAATCTGCAGCACTTTGTCTAACCCAGCCCACAATATCCACACTTCACAGTGAAATAGACTCATTAAAGCATTTTAAAAAAATCATAATTTATTTTTCTATTAACGTATGAATTTGTTTAAAATCTCATGCTTTTCCACAAGAAATCCATTACTGGTTATGAAAAACGTCAATTTTTGTTCATTCGCTTTGCCTTTACCCATTCACCCCATGAGTCAACAGGAAGTTGCATCATCCTAATTTCCTGATGACTGAGTGACTAAGAAACGTATCCTCTCTCATTGTTTTGTCTTTATTTTCTCCATTTATGATATAGATTCAAAGTGAACATATAATAAATAAAACTTATTGTTAAGGGATCAAAATGTTCCTAAAGTCCTCATTCCTGTAGCATCAATGCTAGTTAGCTGCATGTTGTATATTTGCTAATTCTATGGTTAAAAACTTTTACTTTCAACTCATTTAAGAGCAAAAGGCGGAGAAGTAACCTTGTACAAAATAAGATATTCTTGCCTGAGGTGGGTTTTTTTTTTTTTAATAGTTAAAGAGTTGTAAGCGCTAAATAGCACAGTATGTATATGTGCTTCTGCAGATCTTTCTTCGTGATTTGATTAAAGTCCTGCACAGTAAACATTCTGTCTGGAAGCTGTGATTTAATTTTATGCTCTTCCAATCCACCAACATACCACCGAATACCACACTACCTCCCCCGAGACCTGGTTCTGAGAACGCTATCAAACAATTCTGCTGCAGCAGTTCTCGTTGATTGGTGTACGATCACAAATTTGAGCCTTATTGGGAGAATCAACCAGATTAAGCAGCGAAGCTGAAGGGAATTGCTGTCCAAAGGGGTTTTATTCCCCAAAAAAAGAAAAAAAGAGCAAGGTATCCGATTCATCTGAAGTTTTTCCAAGACGTGCTTACAGTTCTGGCAGCTTGATTTCTTCATCAGCACTCATTGAGATTTGGATTATGTTGCAGCAAACTAAAAAATAACTATGTGCTGAAATCTCCCTCGAGGTCCTGCAGTGATTCATGCTAAAAACAGCACAGGTCCTCAAAGTGAACCCTGAGGAATGCCAATGAGGATCTATTAATCTATTGAAGACGGAGCCGTCTCTCCAAACCGCTAAGATCTGATGGGTGGTGTGTGCTGGAGACAGGAATTTTTATTGTGTGTGTGTGTATATATACCAGGCAAATGTCCCCACAAGTCAAAATACACAACAATATATGTATAATTCAGTATGAAGACATTTGGCTGGTCCCCACCAATATAAACAAAAATGCGCACACACACACGTCCATTTTACTATCCTTGTGAGGACCTTCCATTGAGATAATTATTAATACAGCTAATTCATTCGACGTCTGCACCTAAATCTAACTCTAAGTTTAACTTCGGTAAAGAAAACATTTTGGCTCTTTTATTTTTTCTTGTTTGTGTTTAAATAAAAAACACTGTCCTTGTGAGGACCAACCAAATGTCTACTCAAGGCCAAAATTGTCAGATTTTACTATACTTGTGAGGACATTTGGTACTTATAAGGGTATAATAACATTTGCATGCACACACACTTTGTCACACAATTCTTATGAGGACTTTCCATTGTCCATTAACATAATTATTAGCTCAGCTAATAAACGTTACATTACACCAAAATCTAACCCGAAACTTAACCCCAGGAACCAAAAGTAAACCTTTTCATTTTTAAAAAAATATTAGTTGCAGGTTTTTTGTGAAAGAAACACACACACACACACACACACACACACACACATACAAAGCAGTTTTAGTTTCTCTTTCCTCATGGGGAGATGCAAAATGTCCCTACAAGGTCAAAACTCTCAGCTGTTCCTGTCCTTGGTCCCCACTAAATCATAAAAACATGCCCATACAAACACTTCACAACACACGTCTGGCTGCATGGCTCAATCTTTGCTCTTATCTGTGCTTATTTCCATTTTGATTAGCATCTCAAAAGTCATGGCTGTTACTGTTATCTCTAGGATAAGGACTTTGCTGTCCTTTTGATTGGTTCGCTAAATTCCATCTCCCCCGTTACACCGACGCAACACAAAAGCAGCAGTCAGAAGCGAACTCCAAAACCTATCAATGTTTAATACACGTAGATTTTATCCTTGGCAAGTGATCTATTACTCCGTACATACAGGGAAGAGACCAAAGGTTTGTGGTTTCATATGGCAGGAGTTCCAGAGAGCGGCTTGAGGGGGAAAAAGATCCTTAACCATTGATTCTCTGCACTTCAGGTTGTGTTATTATAGGAAAATAATCAACAACAGGGCAGCGTGATGAAGCCGAGTTCCTGTTACAACACTGAATTTCATTATTTCCTCTTATTTCTCAGCAGTTTTCCAACTATTACATTTTTTAAAATTTAATTAACAGGGACACATTATATTTTTTCTCTACATTTACGCGCTTTTACGTTTAACATCACTCAGCTCAGATTACAGGGAAGTAAAAGAGACCATTAAGATGCCATTTCAGCTCCATTTTCAGTCCAGAGTAAACGTTTTCTGACCAAACGTAAGGAATAAACCACTCTGTGCGGCGGCGTGAAGGCCAGTGTATACTTCTGCGTCGAATCTACGCTGTATAGCCACGCACGAGTACGCCACAACCTGACGTGGACCTCTCTACAATGTAACTACACGTCATGGCGAAAAGTGTGAAAAGTCAGCAGATTCTGGTGTTTCATGCAACAGCGCCTCCTGGAGGAGACGTGCACTTTACGTAATTTTTTTTTACTAAAAAAAAAAATCCAATCATGCGAAGCGTACCAGTCTCTGTGAATGCTGTCACTATAGAAACGATAGTGTATCAGAAAGAGTGCATTAATGTAAACCTGTGATTTTGTACCTGCACTAGAAAATCAATCAACACCTTCTTTCTGACCAATCAGGATAAAGAATTCAACAGCGTCCTGATAAGTTATTAAAATATATGGAACTGGGGCACGTGTCACATTCCTGAATATTAAAGACAGAGGTTCTAAGACAGTAATAAACTTTTTAGCGGTGCATCCACAATATTATCCCTAAGATCCCATTCGGTGTCGTAAAGTTGATTGGAGATTTGCTGTTTTGTCAGCGATGGCACTTACATCTCTCACCAAACCCCTTACTGCTGCACAGAGCAAAATAAATGCATGATTCTGGGGTTTTTTCACACTGAGAGAAATATGGCCTGACTTTAGCCATGGCTTGCTTTAGTAATAAATGGCTTTCCCTCTGGAGATCTCTGCATAAAGGGACATGAGGAGATGTCAATAAGGAGTCTCGGCTACAACTTCTGATGTGTCGCACAAATCACTGCTGCTAATGACCGCGACACAGCTGGCAGAGCTTCGCAAAACACCGTGGCCGATAACATCGATCCGGTCGTCTCTGGAGAACGTGGAGTTTTCCTTTACCTGCTTTAGCGTGCGACAGGAACCCTGCTCCTCTAATAAAGCTTATGTCGAAGAAAGGAAACACCACGATTAGCATAACGGTCCTCGAAATCAGCTTAGTGATCAGAGATTAGCGTAATGGCTCGGGATTTGCTCTATTTGGCGTGTTAAAATGACCGACTGATTTCCGTCTCAGTATAGTCCTTTTACAAATCATGACACTGGACATGGAATCTCTTTATACGTCAGTATAACGTAGTGACATTCTGGCACTTAAACGGTTAAAAGATTCTTCTGAAAAGTCGCAGCTTCCAAATGAACTGCAGTCGTTTACTTTTACTCTATGGAGCGATGGTTGGAAACGGGAATAGTGTACGGAAAAACACACAGCCAAGAGCATGCCATTGAACAATGTTTACTGCCAGTAACGCTCTTCTTTAGAGCGCGAAACACCCCCAGGGGCAGGGCATAAACATTATAGAGAGCATTTAATTGGACAAACTCAAACCTTGCACACAAAAAAGTTATAATTTTCCAGTAAATGATGAAATATAATCAAAACAAAAATGAAAAATTTTCTACATTTACTGTGTTTTTAACACGAGGAAGTAAGTAAGTGAGGAAGAAAAAGCTCTGAAATGCCACTTTTGATTTTTAAAGAGTTATCTGAAGCCCGTCGGACTCATTTCCTGCTTGGATTGTGTTTTAGAGAGGAGTAAAAATGTAAAAATCAAGGAGCCAAATGGCGGTCGGGGCAAATCCACCCTCCTCTCTGTGCTGACTGTTTGTTTGTGGTCACGCATCACCCTGACAAGCAGAACAAGGACCAGATGGCTGTGTGTGTGTGTGTGTGTGTGTGTGTGTGTGTGTGTGTGCGCATGTCTGAGTGCCTGTTTGTTTGGTTTACACTCTCCTATCTCCTACAAATGGTGCAAAGGTCACCCAGAATTGACGTCTGACTCACTGATAGTTCATGAAAGCCAACTCTCGCTAGTCCTTTTTTTCTTTTTTTTTCCCTCAGCATTTAACACATTGACACACAAATCCTCTTGAATATTCTCTAACATTTGGTGTCTTCATCTAGCATCTGCTTATTTGCTCACCATCAAGCAACAATTGCTGAAAGCACAGATAGGAACGTATGGTGTTGGTGCTTTTTTATTTATTTATTTTATTTATTTATTTATTTATTTCATAACCCCAAGGGCTGTGAGAGATTCGTTTTGTAGGCACTGCCATGCTTAGGGAGAAAAAAAACAACAGTGAAGCGTGTGAGGACGATTCAGTCAGGGAAAAAGGCGAAATCAAACGGCTCCGTCTTCTCGTGTTACCTGGCCCTTTACAAACACACCCTTGTCTCTTTGTGGAGGCTCGGGATTCCTGAGGGATCACGTTACACACGACTGAATAGATCTGGCACTTAACAAATTACACCGTTTACGTCCATCGCACTTAACCATATTACTCACATTTTATGTTAGGTGTTTTGAATTCAAGGTCACGAAAGGCCGAGTTTGACTCCATATATCATCTGTGTCACGTTGTGTAGTTCACTTCAAAGAAAAGTCACATGTTTCACAGATTTTTCACAACTAATGAATCTGGTTTCTTACTTTCTTTATTTTTCATTTATTATGTTAAGAAAAAAATCCACTAGCTTCAGTAGTCTTATGATATATATATTTTTCCTTTATTTTTTTATGATCCATTTATTTTCAAATATGGACGCCATTTTATTTTTGACAATTTTTTCGTATTTTTACACAATTCATTATTTTCGCGTACGATATTTTTCCATACGATTCATTTATTTTTAACATGATATTTATATGATTCATTCACGATTATACGATTCATTCGCTATTTGTTTCCACAATTCACTTAATTTTAATGTGAATTTTACATAATTTCTATATATATATATATAACATTGTATATTTATCATGTTAATTTTTTTTTTTCAAACAATTAATTTATTTTCATGTAATTTTTATATGTGAGTCATTCTTTTGCACATGTAGCCCACAATGGACCTCATTTATCAAGATGTTTTCTGAGATAAGAATTCAAACCAGATTTACAAAAGTGTCTAATTTTATTTATCTTTATGTGCGTATACTGAGAAACATCAACCAGCCATAAATTACCAAAAATCTTCACATTCACACCATGCCACGGCTACAGATCTCCATAAAAGTCTAAAGACCCAAAAACGATAAAACGCTGAGCAAATGGTGAAAGATTAAACTAAGTGCAGCATGCGTTAAACTTTTCCAGAACCACAGCTTGGCCATGACAGCGAGTGACCACAGACACACACTTACTCTTCCTCCTTTTACAGGGCGCCGTTACTTTTGTCCGCTTTGAAATAAATAAGTGTTATAAAACTCGATGACCCGCTTATAAACTGCAGTGACTCATTGCATCTTATTATATGATTTGAGTACAATCAACGTCACACTATTGACCTTTGCCTAACGTTACACAAACTCGGGAACGAAACGTAACATACGAACATTTTCACGAATTTCCATTTCTTGTGTAAACACTTCTAAAAAAAAAAAAAAAATCTGTTCGTGATATTAAACAATAATAAATCCGTCCGTATCCAGTTCCACAGACGAGGTCCGATGTCATCACGTGGGAAGTGTGTGTGATTTTTACGTAAAATTCCCATCAAAGAAGTTGTGTTTTTCTTTCTCTCACATACTTTGTTGCATTTTCTTCTCTACTTTTTGGCAAGTGCTCTTCCAACTGCTACAGCATATGGTGGCTGGGGTCCTTAGCACCGAGGTGTAGCTGTCTGTGCATGTGCCAGACTCTAATTACTCACTCATTAGCACCCAGGTGGCATTTCAGCTTGACCCACATGGGTTTACACACGCACACACACACACACACACACACACACGCACACACACAGAGAAGTGATTTCCACCACTCTCTCACTTAAGACAGACAAATAAACTAAGCGGCAGGAGGTTAATTAGCGTTAGCACCTCTCTGTTTCTGTCACTATTAAGCAGGTAAAAAAAATCCCATTTGGCTGTTTGAACTCCTGTTGATTACATTTAAACACTTAACATTTCAATCACTCCTTTTCTCAAGAACTTGCAAGTGCTTTGAAGTGAATGTGTGTGTGTGTGTGTGTGTGTGTGGCCAAAGAATGACCTATTAACCATGCAAGTTACATTTACATTTATGTCATTTGGCAGACGCCCTTATCCAGAGCGACTTACATGTATCGCATTTATACAACTGAGCAGTTGAGGGTTAAGGGCCTTGCTCAAGGGCCCATCAGTGATAATTGGCAGTACTGGGATTTGAACTCACGACCTTCCGATCACTAGTCAAATGTCTTAACCACTGAGCTACCACTGCCCTTGTTTGTTTGTATAGGGATTCTCTTGTATACACCCACAGACCAGTGTGGTATTCTGTGTGTTTTTCCATTGTGTGTGTGTGTGTGTGTGTGTGTGAGAGAGAGATAAGAAAAAAAAAGAACAATTTTCATACAACTGTTTGCATAGAGAGACAGAGCGAGAGAGAGAGAGGGATGAGAGAGAGAGAGGGACGAGGGACAGAGAGTGAGAGACAGAGAGAGAGAGAGAAAGGGACGAGGGACAGAGAGTGAGAGACAGAGAGAGAGAGAGAGGGACGAGGGACAGAGAGTGAGAGACAGAGAGAGAGAGAGAGAGGGACGAGGGACAGAGAGAGAGAGAGGGACGAGGGACAGAGACAGAGAGAGGGACGAGAGAGAGACAGAGCGAGACAGAGAGAGAGAGAGAGAGACAGACCATATAGAAAATGTTGCTCGAACCTCCTGTCAGGTTTCTTTTTTCCAGCTGCAGTAAAATAGGACCTCGACCTTCCGACAGAAAAAAATCTAAGCTAATGTTTGTGTATTATTATTATTATTATTATTATTATTATTATTATTATTATTATTATTATTATTCCTTCAGGCTATTTTTCTTTTCCTTTTTGGCCTTCAGTAAAGTAACGGCTTTTCCTGTCCCTTCACTGTGTTAGAAACACAAAATAATAACATCATTTGGGAAAATCCATTACAGTAATCTGTTACATAATCTACAAATGTTAAAAAGAATAAAAAGAATTATATAACTGTAATTTCACTAAGATTAATTAGCGCTTTTGTCTTTGTATAAACTGGCAACTTATGACCATGAAGTAAACAATACATTTAATTACTTCATGGAAAAAAACCTTTTCTTAATAGATTATTTGTTAATTTATTTCTGTGAATCCTTGGAAAATCCCTGCTTTTAATTTGAACGCATTTTTATTATTATTATATATTTATTTATTTATTTATTTATTTTTTATTTTATTTTGTTTATTTGTTTGTTGTTTGGAAATGAAATATTAAATCTTAGTACAATGGCCAAAGTTGTATGAACGTCACACTGAGGCAGAAGTTTATTAATAACTGAATCTGCTTTACATCTGTGTAATATGAAAACATTAATAGCCGCACTATGACCACGATGTAAACGCAAACAAATAAAGAAAGAAAGAAGCAGATTAGGGTGCGAGTGCGGGGGGTTGCGAGCGCAGCGTTAGTGAAATCCTCCACTGGCTCTGAGACTCGGAGCCATTTCCCTAAAGCTCCTAAAGTTTTAATGAGTTTTGGTTAACAAATGGATTCCAGCGTGCAGATGGTGAGAGACTCGGAGGAGATTGTTGTGGTGCTGGACGTTTCTTTCTTTCTTTCTGATTCTCTCTCTGTCTTTCTCTGTTTCTCTCTGTCTTTTTCCTCATTTTTCTGTTCACATTGTCCTTCTTTATTTCTCTCTCTCTCTCTCTTGCTGCGGTGTAAGGGGGGTTACCGGGTCGTCTCATCCCCCACTCCAACACCGTCTCCTCACCAATAAAGACGTCTCTCTCTCTTGTGTGTGTGTGTGTGTGTGTGTGTGTCTCCTCTTGTATCTATACATTGATAACAACCTGATAACACACAGACTTAAACACACACCTCTTATCCATAAATACCGCTGCAGTGATAAACTCAGCACCATGGGAAGGTTCTAAGAACTAAAGGGTTCAAACATTATAATAAAGCACAAGAAAACAAAGTGCTGGTCTTTGTACAGTTGTGTTTAACTCACTCCAGAACTAATTCTTTATTTATTTGTTTATTTGTTTGTGTACTTTATAACATTTTATAAAGTTTCTTTAGAAAAGCACGCACGCTATAGCGAACATGCTTTATATCCATAAACCTTCCCTCATTGAACGCTTTTTGTTCACTACAGTTTTGTATTTTTGCTTTTTTCCTGTTGCATTTTTCAGAACAGAAATAACGAGTATTTTCCTGTATTTTATTTCTAGAATAAAATCTCTGCTACAAAGAATGATTTATTTATTTATTTATTTATTTGGCCAGTTATGTACCTTATCATTGTCGTACTTTGTCATTATTTATTCCAGCATTGTTGATCCATGGATCTGCAGTCCGATGGATAATATCCTACTCCAAACACATGACGTGTGCTGTGCGTGTGAAACGCGTGAAACACGTGACTCTAAGCCGAGTTCAGGATCGAAGCACGAACCCTGAGCTGGAAACTGGTATTGAACTTTAAATAAAAAGCTGACTTTGACTTTTCTGGTGCTGAAACTTTGTATAGAGTGTTAGCGACTACACTGAAAACTCCCGCACAACCTTCCCATCAGCGTCGGAGACATTCACAGATCCAGAATCACCCTGCGTGTGAATAATGACATTCTATAAATGTATTCGGGACAAATCCAATCAAAGGTGCGAAAGTCCCTGAGGACGTCAAGCTAATTCCCCGAACGAGGAGAAGAAATGTCACATCGGAGCTACAAACTGAACTAATGTCCTACTTTCATCTCGGAATCGCACAGAACAGTAACGGAAAACTGAGCTTCATGTCGGAATATTTGTAACGCGTTTAGCGATCCCAGTGCTAATCTGTTACTCGATGCTGTGTTAGCAGTTTGTTTCTTGTAGCTAGAAATGTTAGATAGAAAAAAACCGTATGTCAAATCTCACACAGATTTTGCCGTTAGCAAACAAAACCGCTTCATCCGCTTCATCCGTCACTGCAACCTCTGGAATCAAAGTCCCAGAATGCACTGCTGCAATACCATGCAACCTGAGACTCAGTTCTGCTAGAAGCATGGAAGTACTAAAGCGCCGCCGCATCATTCTGTTTAGGCAGAGATGAAGCGACGGCTAACGCTGCACTCGATGTAATTCAGATGTCATTTTTGAGCTACAACATGGACACCTCGGTAAAACGAGTGTTTCCTTAGCAACTTGCTAGCTAGCTGACATTAGTGATAAGGGTGTATTTATTTCCTCAGTGTTATAGATTTAACTCACTAACGTGTCTGCCTTACTGATCTAAAGACTTATTTATTTATTTATTTATTTTTTATTTAGTCTTGATGTGCATGTGCAGCCATTTAGATTTTTGTCATACTTAAAAAAAAAAAAAAAAAAAAAAAAAAAAAAAAAAAAAAAAAAAAAAAGGAAAAGTAAAACAGTGGAAGAGAGAAATTGTTTTAGCTAAATTAAATAATTAATTAATCGATCAATTCATTCATTAATTAATTTAGTAAATAAAACTCCCATCCTGGGCTCAGAGACTAGTTTTTCCAAGTGCTGTTGGTTTGTTTTTCCTCGTATAATGTTTGGAAAAACATATTATGAGCTTTAACTTAAAAGTCAAGCTGAATTTTTATCATTAAAAAAATAAAATGTGGATGTTTTCGATCATTATTATTTATTATAATGTATATATATATATATTTATTATTTCGAGTTAATTATTTAAGTTGTTCAGAGTGGACGTTTCCTAACCTGACTTATGTGTGTGTGTGTGTGTGTGTGTGTGTGTGTGTGTGTGTGTGTGTGTGTGTGTGTGTGTGTGTGTGTGT
>JAQQZX010000002.1:2056157-2083275 GCA_030068355.1 Notoglanidium maculatum | reverse complement strand
GTGTGTGTGTGTGTGTGTGTGTGTGTGTGTGTGTGTGTGTGTGTGTGTGTGTGTGTGTGCGTGTGTGTGTGTGATGTTCTTAGCAGGAGTTTCTCTACAGCATCTCTAACAGCTCTGATATACCTAAATGTCAGTAACATTCTCTCTCTCTCTTTCCCCTCTCTCTCTCTCTCTCTCTCTTTCCCCTCTCTCTCTCTCTCTCTCTCTCTCTCTCCAAAAAGAAGAATCCTCTTTTTTGACATTTTATCTGCATTTCCTTTTCCACCTCCCCCCTCAGACTGCACCTGGGAATCTGATCCTCATCTCTCTCTCTCTCTCCATTTCTCCACTCATTCCTGTCCCGCTCCACTTAATGTTTTTCAGCGCCTTGTCTCAGGGGCCTGATGAGTCTCAAACACATGTATCTCACTGAGATCTGTCTCTCTCTGTCTCTCTCTCTCTCTCACACACACACACACACACACACACACACACACACACAGAAACACTCTGAGGTGAGAACAGACGGCAGACTGAATCAGCTTTTATCTCCCTGTCTGTCTTTCTTTTCTTAATCGCTTTCTTTCTTTCATTCCTTCTTTATCCGAGGCAGCAGATGAAAGTCGTTTCCACGGAGAACTTTCTAGAAGTTTGGTAACATCCACATTTTAAAATCCTACAACCCCCCCCCCCAAGAAAAAAAACCCACTCATTATAATAATCACTGTGAATGTTAAGCGATGCTTATTTTAAATATAAAAGTTATTTGTGAATTTAATTTTTTGGAAACACTATAATGCCCTTTTATTTTTGCTGGTTTGTTGATTTTATTTTTTCATTTCCTTTTTGCAAAGTTTGTTTGCTTGTTTGTTTAATGCTGTTAACACAAAATGATTAACAGGCATAAATATTCCAAGAAATCCTGTGCACGGACTTTTAATCCGTTAACGGAAAGGAAAATAGATGTGCAGCGGCGTACAAACTTCTGAGAGCAAATTGAAAATAAATCTGGGATTTTTTTTAAAGCCTGAAAATGAACAGAAACTTTTAGGATTTTGAAAATTCCAGGATTAAAAAAAAAGGAATTGTGAAACATCTTGATTTTTAATATTCTCACGCACTATTTAAACTTAAGCAAATGTGTGATATTGACCATATCAACTCAAAAGGTCAGATTCTCCAGGAGTCTGAGTGCTTCCTCACAAGCTCATGTTCAAACAACTCGCTGTTGGATTTGATCTAATGCCGGGATCAGACTACACAAATTCCCAGCATCGGGCCTGAATCTGAATGTTGGGAACGATGAACAGTGTGGAATAGTGTGATATAATCACAGAACAGCGATGCGGGCTCTGGGATGCTCCACGACGCCCCGATGAAAAGTCCAGCAATCAGAAGTTTTTGTATTTTCTCGCCTAGTTTGCCAACTCCTACGACATGTTCCTTGATGTTCCTTCTGTAGCCATGATTGACAGTTTCTTGACCCTCCTCCCCGACGACGTGAACCATGATTGGTCGGGAAAGACAAAAATATCATGTAGTCTGATCTCGGCATAACAGGAATCATCAGGTTTCACAGAAACATGTGGACTTCATGGCAGCTCGAGCGCACACTGTCAGCAAAGCAGAAAGGGGACGTACCGAATACTAAGAAAGTCTGAAATTTATGTAAATATATTTAAGATTCTACTTTTCATACAAGTTGTTGCTAATAATATTAATTGTAATGAAAACATTCATTTTAAATTTTAAATGACACCAAACAGAGGCACTTTCACGGGTGCTGTCGGACCCCACTGTGTGTACTAAATAAAAAAAATATATTAATAAATTAAAAAAAATAAAAAAAGTCAGATTATTAGGAAAAATATTATCAAACACTTGATACTTGCTCTGTCTGTAAATTTTATTTACATGTTTAAATGTTTAGCCTCTACACACTAGAGATTATTGTACACAAATATGAAAACTTATTTTTTAAAATATTTTGGCTAATTTAATTGTCATTGAGGACCTTCTTGCTTTGACTGTGGCCCTAATACTGAGTAAGCAAAAAAAAAAAAAAAAGGAAAAACAATAAAGAAAGGATGTTTCTAAACATAGCAATCAAGATCTCAAACTGTTTCCAGAAAGTCACAATGTTTCTTGATGTACTTATACACTTTCTGCACATTTCTGTGTAAAAGTCTTTAAAAATAATAATAAAAAAGGTAAAGAACATTCCAAAACAGACTCCATGGCGTGTTTTATGCAGGGGATTTCAAATAAACACTTCAACAGCGTACACGTTTCCGTAAATCCAGATTCTTTATTTAAACCGAACCCTGAGCATCTGTGCTGTGTTCAAAGTCACCGTGTGTCTGATGTTAATTCATCTACTTTATTCCTTGAATTCTGTTAATTAAACCCTGACGAGCTTCACGTGTCCACTCCTACAGGCTGCAATTAAAACTCCC
The DNA here is from genome assembly GCA_030068355.1 of Notoglanidium maculatum. Lineage (NCBI taxonomy): Eukaryota > Metazoa > Chordata > Actinopteri > Siluriformes > Auchenoglanididae > Notoglanidium > Notoglanidium maculatum. Next base: position 2,080,840 of record JAQQZX010000002.1, on the reverse strand, counting down.
AGTTGCTGAGAGAGATTAATGTGAGTCGAGGTCAGACATAATGGATTTCATTTTAGGAGAAATGAGATATGAATCCGTGGCCGTGCTCCTCACTGCCTCGCTGCATTAAGTTCAGTTCTGCGAGAATGAAGTCCAATTGAACCTTTTTAATGTGCTGGAAAACGCTTTGTGCTTTTTTCCTCCTTCAGCAGTTTTAATTAGAGGCGTGTGTTCGTTATTCTGAGACGAGTTGCTGAATATTAATAAGATCTGACCTGAAATGTACAGTTAAAGGTGATTAAAACAGCTTTAAATCCATGTTCTTAACTAGCACACAGGCCACGCCTCCTTCAACAGGAATCACATAGGCCGAGGCCACACCTCCTTCACCGAGACTGACAGATAAAGAGGCCACGCCTCCTTCACCGAGACTGACAGGTACAGAGGCCACACCTCCTAAACTGAGACTGACATGTACAGAGGCCACGCCTCCTAAACTGAGACTGACATGTACAGAGGCCACACCTCCTAAACTGAGACTGACAGGTACAGAGGCCACGCCTCCTAAATTGAGACTGACATGTACAGAGGCCACACCTCCTAAACTGAGACTGACAGGTACAGAGGCCACACCTCCTTCACCGAGACTGACATGTACAGAGGCCACGCCTCCTAAATTGAGACTGACATGTACAGAGGCCACGCCTCCAAAATTGAGACTGACATGTACAGAGGCCACGCCTCCAAAATTGAGACTGACATGTACAGAGGCCACGCCTCCTTCACCAAGACCGACAGGTACAGAGGCCACACCTCCTTCACCAAGACCGACAGGTACAGAGGCCACGCCTCCTAAATTGAGACTGACAGGTACAGAGGCCACGCCTCCAAAATTGAGACTGACAGGTACAGAGGCCACACCCCCTTCACTGAGACTGACAGGTACAGAGGCCACGCCTCTAAAATTGAGACTGACAGATACAGAGGCCACGCCTCCTAAATTGAGACTGACAGGTACAGAGGCCACGCCTCCAAAATTGAGACTGACATGTACAGAGGCCACGCCTCCAAAATTGAGACTGACATGTACAGAGGCCACGCCTCCTTCACCAAGACCGACAGGTACAGAGGCCACACCTCCTTCACCAAGACCGACAGGTACAGAGGCCACGCCTCCTAAATTGAGACTGACAGGTACAGAGGCCACGCCTCCAAAATTGAGACTGACAGGTACAGAGGCCACACCCCCTTCACTGAGACTGACAGGTACAGAGGCCACGCCTCTAAAATTGAGACTGACAGATACAGAGGCCACGCCTCCTAAATTGAGACTGACAGGTACAGAGGCCACGCCTCCTAAATTGAGATTGACAGGTACAGAGGCCACACCCCCTTCACTGAGACTGACAGGTACAGAGGCCACGCCTCCTAAATTGAGACTGACAGGTACAGAGGCCACGCCTCCTAAATTGAGATTGACAGGTACAGAGGCCACACCCCCTTCACTGAGACTGACAGGTACAGAGGCCACGCCTCCTAAATTGAGACTGACAGGTACAGAGGCCACGCCTCCTTCACCGAGACTGACAGGTTCTGAGGCCACATTTGGCAGATGCCCTTATCCAGAGCGACTTACATACAGCTTATTTTTTTTTATACAACTGAGCAGTGAAGGTTAAGGGCCTTGCTCAACGGCAGCTTGGGATTTGAACTCATGACCTTCCAATCACTAGTTCAATGTTCTTAACCACTGAGCTACTACAGACTCCTTCGCTATGAATGACAGACATGCAGGCCACGCCTCCTTCACTCACACACGCAGGTCACACCTCCATCGCCAGGGACAGATTGTTTAGTCCATGATTTTAAAACGATTTTTTTTTACTACATTTAAAGAAATACAGTATATTTTATTTATTAATGATTATTAATTACTATGTATTTTACACATGAATAAAAATAATAAAATAAAATAAATCACACAGGAGTCTGTTAAAGATTACAGTATACACTTGTCAGTTTATTGGTCACCTTCGGCAGTAAGGTGTGTGTGTGTGTGTGTGTGTGTGTGTGTTTTGCACTTGGTGCACCTTCCATATTTGGCCTCTCACTTTAAAACAGACTTTTTTTGGCTACAATAACACAGAAATACCATGTATTCCAATCTAGATTATTACTCTTTTTTTCCTTTTTTACATGAATATCTGATGAATATCCAAAAGTGTAAAAGGATGGGTGTGTGAAGTGTGGAGATAAGGCTTTCCGTCGTCAAACATCGACTTCCCAGGATGGACGGATTCCCGGGACACTAAACCTCATATGGAGAGCACACTTTGCAAAAAAAAGGATAATTATATATATAGATTTATAGATATAGATTTATATTTATTTTTGAAGCTTAAAAGAGTACAATTGGACTTCTCACACGTGATATAACCTACGCAATGTTTCGAAGAGTACGATTGAGGCCACCGCTCTCCAAAAAACAAAGCAAAAACGAAATCAAACGAATAAAAACAAAACAAAACGAATAACGGAGGACAGCTCCGCTCGGTACGCTGCTTTCTGGAAGAAGAAAAAAAAAAAAATTGTACAGGTTTTGGGAAAAACACCTTACCGCACACGCACACACGCACGCCCACGTACGAAATAGAAAAAACAGTCATGTCTAAAAGAGTAATATTGCATTTGTAATGCACAAAGTTTCCTGTACAGTTGGCTTCCCGGTGGTGTGTGTGTGTGTGTGTGTGTGTGTGTGTGTACAAACATCTAAAGGGCTCGTTGAATATCTCCATTGTTGTTTTTTCTCGTTTGTACGGTAATGCTGTAAACAGGCACACGCAGGATCCAAGAGAAGCGATTGTCCGTCAGCGTCGTCAGCGTCCTCATCCTCCCGTCCTCACGCGTGTGAATTTTTTAAATCCGTCTCAGTCCCGCTGAGAAGTGTGTGGTCTTTGCGTCCAGGCATCTCTCCTGAAATTCGGTTTGCCTTTATGTCTGTTTCGGGCCCCGGGGGGCCGCAGCTGCCCTCCGTGTACACACTTCAGGAAACAGAGTCTGACTCGATGCTCGAAACATGATGCTCTTTTTCTCCGACAGTTGGACTGATTGTGCAAAAAATCACGCCGTCTCTGGGATGTCCACACGGAAGGAGCTAACAAATCCTTTTCCGCGCTGTGAAACCAGAGGAAACGTGCAGATTAGGACACAGAGTGCGTAAAAACACGTGAAAGTACTCTTCAACCCGATCATCAAAATAACACCAGGAACATAAAACATCATCAAATATAAGAACATGATGAATATGCATGAGGATGCACATTTCTCTCATTCTTTCCTGATATTTTAAACAGCTCCTCGTCCAGCTCCGTCCCACAGCGCTAGCACAAATCAGCGTTTCCTTCCAGTATCTGATTCTCAGGCCAGGATTCACTACCTGATGCGCCATTATAGGAAAAGAGCTCGTGTTATTCTTACCGATTTCACTCAAAGCTGGTTAAATTCATTTATTTTTTATCTGTTGGCAATTGTTTATTTTTCCTCACTAAACGGCGTCCTACTTTTTAACACATTTGAAGTTGCGGAACATCCGCAAAACAAGCTAGTCCCTGTTAGCGTTTAGCTATAAACAGTCGATCCCTCGCCTGACCAGCCTCTCGTTTTTCTCTGTTAAATGTAACAAGATGTAGCTTGTCATGTTACCGAGAGACGCAAAGATGCGTAAAGTCTTAAAAAAAGTTAATTTAATAAAACACTTGGTTTGAAAACTCTCATCTATTTCTGATCAAAATTGCCTTTTTTGGGTATAAATTGAGCTGCAAATGTGATGTTCTGGAAATATTGGACCGATGAACCAAAAAAAGAAGAAGACAAACACTGGATGGATCCACAAACCGCTCATTTCTGTAACACGTTTAGTCGCTTTTCTCGGTAAGTTAAGTGATTTTTATGTCAACGTTTGTCTACTTTTTGTCTTTCGTCGTATTTCTGCCCGATAAACGAAGGCAGTTTTTGTTCCGTTTTGTTTCTCTCTTCGCTACGCGCCTCTCGAACAACTTTTTTGTTTGTTTAATTATCTGGAAAGAGAAAACAAACCAAAGCAAATGAACCAAAGGTGTCAAATTTGCTCAGAATCTGACTAATAGGTGTAAAAAGCGTCCTTAAAGAAAACCGGTTTTCTTTTTACTTTCTGACCAAGCTTTCGTGCACACCGACTGTTTTAATCCAAATAGGCAAAAGTATTTTTTTTTAATTTAGGTAACAGTTTTTTGATTTTTCTTTTAGGTTTGAATGCTAGTAAACAAACAAACAAACAAACAAAAAAATAGTAAATTTCGTTTCGTTCATCACAAACAGAAATCGGTCACGTGATCAGACGGCGATTTACGCTTCCGTAAAATGCCGTGACTCAGACTTACATCAGGAGGGTCGAGAGGTCAGTGTGGATGATGCGCATGATCACGTCATGTTTTCTGTTTATCACAATTTACATTTGATTTATCAGATATTAAAGCTCCTTTTTCACGTATGGAGATAACCATGAATTCTGGACTCGGATTGGTCAGGGCATGCACTTCAAATCACGGATACGTCATTGTTTCTATAGTAACGGCGCATTCCGAGGGACGTGCACGGCTGCGCGCCGCACTCCGTGTGTCATCGACGATGCGGTGACGTATTCTGTAAAGGGATGTTTATTTACCATCTATGGAAGGAGTCTCCAGTGTCTGTAACGCAACAAATGTTTTTGTCGCATTAACTTTAAGAAAGAGGGGAAAAAAAGAGAGAGAGAAGGAACGACTGGTGAAACATCTGTGCTATTTATCGCAGAGAGAAAGAAATGATATAAACAGCATGCTCTTTAGTGCCATATCTCCTGTAAGAAAGCGTCTCACTCGGGGAGTTTGAGCTGCGCCGATGCTGGGAAGACGTTGAGGAAATTTGCTCCTGGTTTGAATATGTTTTACGTCATTAAAGTCATCTTGGGTTCAGAAAACTTCTCAGAACATTTGCCTTCAGGAATTCTCGGTTTTTATTACACGCTGTTTTTATTTATTTATTTTTTTAAATAACACCGAGGTGCGTTATTTCCTTCACTTATGAACACGGCGTCTTCCATATCAGCCTCCATACGCTGCCGTTAATTGGTTTATAAACCCGAGGAACGTTACGTCCTTCACGTATAAACACAAACGCTTTGATATTAACTTGATGCACTGCGATGTTTAATTTTTTTTTTTTTTTTTTTTATAAAATTAGGGTACGTTTCACATAGAAACACAAGCTGCCATGGTCTGTGTTTTAAACGGAGATACAGAGTGGATCTCAAATCCATCCATCCTCTTTGTCTTCCTCTTTGTTTCCCCGCATGAATCCGAATCTGTTTGCGCTCTTTTGTGAAGCGAACAAGCCGAAACATCACAAAGCCTCGGGCGATCAGGTAGGGCAGCTTTGCACAAGTCACACTTGAGGCACGTGAAGCGACTGTTCACACGACTCCCGTCTCCTGTCCGTGCGTGAGAGAACTGTATCGACGCCGACTCGGTCTGATTTTGCTTTTGTTTTATTTCATGTCTTAGCTCATATGTATTTTTTCACCAGGTTATTTTGGGAATAGTCCATCTCGAGTGTCTCTGCGCTCGCTCTCTCCACTATCTCCGGATAAAAGGATGATCTTTCTCCGGCTTCCTCTTTCAAAAGAGGAAGAGAAACCGCCTTTTATGCTCTCGCTCTTCAAAGAGGCGCATTCCTAAAGCGAAATATAATGCATTACACACAAAAAAATCCGCCCCCGAATATCTTCCCAGGGTCGAAAAGACGCGAAACTACTTTCAGGATCAGAGCAGGGAAAAAAAATAATAAATGATAAAAAAAAATGTAATAAAAACTTAATAAATAAATAAAACGTTTTATTGTTAAAAAAAAAGAGAGAATGAATAATTGATTTATATATTATAAATATGCTAGCATGACAGGGATTATAAATACTTGTGCTAAACTAGAACATTGATCTGAATGAGTGAATTTAAATGAGGAGATATTTAACATTCATCAGGGACGGAAAAAGGAGGGAAGTGAAAAGTCGGCATGTGCCGATTATCATTTATGCAAAAAAATAAAGCAATATGTGACGACATAGCTAGCAAAGACGCCTTAATATACGAACACAGTCTCTGCTTTTCATATTTATATCCTGCATTTTTGCTTTTTTCTGGTTAAATACTAATTTTTTGTAGACTTTAACTTCTTAAACATCCTAGCTTATTATTCCGTTATGCATCTTAAACCATCATTTTCATTAAACACTGTGAATTAATCAGAAGCTGCAGTGAAATGCAAAAAAATAAAAAGTATACTTATGAGAATAACCTACTGAGACATTAACAAGAAGTTAAAAATGTTACTTAAAGCAGAGTGGAGGAAAATTACAGAACAATAATGAGTCATTAAAAGGAAAAAGGAAAAATAGGCGCAGTGGTTCAAAAATGTACTCAGTTTAATGAAACTTCATTAAGACTTCATTTTTTGGTACCGAGTCCACAATTAAAAATATATATAATCAAATGAAATCAAATGTAAAAAAAGTATAAAAGCTTAAATCAACTCAGGTGTTTAAAAATGATTTTTAAATATTTTTCCTTTTTTTTCCAACATCGTCTGCAAATTTGCAACAATTCATTCATTTTCTGCGCCACTTATGCATTGTGGGTCACAGCGACGCTTTAGCCAATCCCAGCTGACTTTGGGGCTCCTGGACAGGCCATCGATCCATCACAGTGACCAACAACCGTTCACACTCGCACCTAATCTTTGGACTGTGGGAGGAAACCGGAGTTCCCAGAGGAAGCCCACGCCTGCAGGGGGAGAAAACTCCACGCAGAAAGGCGCCATTGGTCGACCCGGGACCATCTTGCTGTGAGGTGACAACGCTAACCGCTACACCGCCCTCGAGCAATTCATTTAAAATGTTACCCAGGTTAAAGTTAGGGCGGAGTTATGGGCGGGGTTAGGGGCAGGGTTATGGGCGGAGTTACAGTTCATATCTTTTCTTATGAATGGATTTGTTTGGATGTTAAAGTTAATAAATAAAGATAATGTACACGACGAGTGCACGACTGATGTGCGGCCAGACGAAAGAAGCATTATTTATATAATAAACAAAACATATTAATAAATGGATGGATTCATTTTAAGTAATTGTTATTTCTTAGTTCATTAGTTTATTAGATATTTTGAGTTTAAATGACTAAAAAGACTTAATAGTATTTTCAATCTCAGCGCTTATGTTTTGTACTTATTTTTATTTATTGTATAATACAGTTTTTCCAATTTCGCTACTATTTATCCTGTAAAGAAAGTCTTTATTACAAGGCTTGTCTAATTTGTAAAAATGACATTTGGGTTGGTTTGAGATAGGTGTAGAAGTATTAGTATTAAAGCCATTTGGTTAGCAGATCTTCATTTATCGATATATTTATGTTTTATTACGAAGTTATCGGCTATTTTGGATAAAAGCATCTTTCAATTGAAGAAATGTAACATAAAGGCCAAAATGTCCAGCGTGTTTTGGCGAAGTGTTTGTGATCCTGAGGCAGTCCGACCCATTCAGGAGGCAGTGTAAGGAAATCGGTCGTTCTTGTTTTGGCTAAATTTGAATAAACATCCCAAGTATCATTGTGAAAGACGGCGTTCTCGTGTTTGTTTTTTTAAAACACGACTCCATTACATCTCAAAGCTTAAACGTATTAACTGAGACAGCTTGAGGTAAACATGACGATGAGGAGGATGGTGACGATGACGACGATATGGTCGTGAGCTGGTAGAAAAGCAGCACATGCCTACTGCAGAGATGAAGAGGAAACGGATGGATGTGATGAAGGAAGGAGGGAGTGCAGGCTAGGAAGGAAAATCGAACAGCACTTCACGCCAGAGGTTACAGGAGGAGCTCCGTGTGACTAAATTTAGTTCTGAGCAGGTCGGATAGAGGGAGGGAAAGGAAGAGAGGAAGAAAGAGAGAGAGAGAGAGAGAGAGAACGAGTGGGCGCTCTGCCTGTTCTCGGATACTCACACAGATAGTTGGCTTTGTAAGGCGTGCGCGAGTTAGACAGGAGCGCATGGAGCTCTCTGGTGTCTAGCGTGGAGGCTTGGAGGTGCTGTTGGTGTTGGTATGTGTGGAGCGGCTCTTTGCCGAATGTGGAGAATGACTGGTCGCCCGTGAACGCGTCACCCTCAAATACCTCAGAGTCGGGCACGGCGTCCATGCCAGGCACGTGCAGGTTGCTGCGGTAGTCGGCGCCCTGCCGCGACTCGGTGGGCACGAAGCTGGGCATCCAGCAGCGGTCCGAGTGGCCCAGCGCCTTACACTCCTCCGTGCAGTTCGAAAATAGATCCGCTCCTGCAGGAACAGAGGAAAAGGTCATCAAAACTAATCAGGAAGTGAACAAACCAAGGTGCCACATGGACAGTCCGGGTAGTCAACACTGCTGCATAAAGTTTAAATGAGATTTGCACAATTTTCCACTTCACATGCAGTCCATCCACCTGGATGAGTTTAACTCCTCAGCCATGAGCTAATCTAGCTCTTAAGCATTGTGTAGCCAGGGTCCCCTTTACCTGTAAAATAAAATCCAAAGCCCCCTCAGTATAGATTTATTCCAGGAACATTAGTAAAAAAAAATGTAATGATGTGTTTTTGGAACTGTGGGACGTCCTGTTCCTGAAATGTCCACTGATTGGGCACATTAGGTCGGAGTTGACTGGGGTGCTTGGACCCCTAAATATAATACATTTGATGACGTGACATTGTGAATTCCACCACCGTAGCAAAGTCCCGGACCCCTGGCTGTGCTTCACAGATCCCACTTAAAGAACCACTGTAGGCTAATACATCCCCACTCCTGCAGAGCTGTTCAACTAGGCTCATTTTATATAAATAATAATATTTGCGCTATTTATCGCAGCATAAGAGCTTTTATTCCTGAACTTTCACTCGCAGCACACATTTCTATTAAACTGTCATTAGCTTCAAGTTAACATTAATTATAAGCGTGTGTATTTTTTGAGTTAATGGCTTCAATTTAACTGACTAGAGGCTAATTATTAAAACTGGATATTAAATCTAACTTTGCTAATACTGAGTTTCCACAGCTGTAATAGGACCCCCTGGCTGTACCTCACGGAGCTAATAACCCCCCCAAAAAGTCAAATATGTCTAAGTTCTATAATCTCATATATAATAAGTAATTAGTAAAATAAAAGCGAGTGTGTAGTAAACTTCCGGTTTTTACATGCAACTCCACCGTAGGGCTTCGGGAGGCGGGGCTTAGTGGGCGGCAGTGATACTTAAACTACACTGAAGGAAAAAAGAAATGCTTTCAGTTTGACAAGATGGCTGCCATCATCACATTCCAGCATTTATCTACATGTCTAGATTACAGTACATCCCTCTGTGAGTTAAACTGCACATCATCGAATAACTGAATGTAGCCTGAGACAAATGTATTCTATTAATTTCATTTTATTTAATATTCAAAGACTTTAGGTAACAGAAACTTCCAATAGCTTTGAAGCTCAGAAGCTAAAGAAGGAAATTCCTGCGTTAAACATGGCTGTAATTTTTGGGGCTAATTAAACAGTTGTGGCTGAAGTAATTACGCTACAGTATAATGTGTACTATTGGCATGTATGCCAGGAGGCTCCAGTGTCAGCGCTTTGTAACAGCCAGAGGTAAAACTGTAACGTTAAGGTTTCCAACATCTTCAGGTCAGAGGAGTTTATGCTTCCTTGTGGTTTCTTGGTAACATGACAAGCTGCGTTTTTGTTTCTTTGTTTGTTTATTGTCTCATTAAATTGAGTTTACAGCTGCTATAACATAAGTAATAACAGGAACTTGTTTCATTTCCTAACTTTAAAGGTCCACTATGCAGGATTTAGGGGGATCTATGAGCAGAAATGGACTATAATATTCGTAAGTATTTTGTCATTAGTGTATAATTAGCTGTAACTATGAATGGCTGTGTTTTCGTAAGCTTAGAATGAGCCCTTTATATCTACATAGGGTGCGGGTCCGCCTCTACGGAGCCGCCATGTTGACGGTAGCCCAGAACGGACAAACCTCTAGAGAGCATAAATCTGGAAGGAAGACGAGGAAGATGAAGAGTGGAGCTTTAAATGTAATTATAAACGTGTCGTGTCATTCCATAGCAAATAGAATTGTAATCATTGGTACGTCGCTGTGGTATAAGAGGAGTAAACCAGCTCAGAGCATGCTGTTCTAGGAAAATAATACTGTTCATGGTGGTAACAGTATCGCCGTTTCATCACACCACACTGTTGTTGATTAGTTTCCTATTACAGAACATTACAGTGTAGTTTATTTCCCTTCGTTTTCCTTTTGTTAGTTTCTTGTTTCCTGAAATCTGAGCTCAGAGCTGTGAGTAGCGACGTCCACAGGAACAGGCCGAAATGGGAAACTAAAGTTGTGAGAGTGGATGAATAGGGAGCGGAGGTTTGGAGAACCTAATCATCTGGATTAGTCAATTTTATTGTGTCATGACTGATATTTTACGTAAAATAAAATGTACGATTAGCCGCGCTTGCGAAACCAAATCTCCACCAAAGAGTAATGACGTATTTTACATATTTCTTTTAGAACACACTGTTACTTTGTTTATCTGTGAGTTTTATATGCAGTCATGATACTAATCAGCTTCCTGCAGAGATATCACGGTGTGTACCACTATAATATATAAATATATCTTCTTTTTAATTTTTTTTCCACAGCAGCTCATAATCAAAGCGTGAAGAGATTTCATTTGAATCCGTATCGGCTCGGATACGGGCGGAACGTCAGGACTCGTCATCTCCGAGGTTCCCACACTTTTTTTTTTTTATTCGAGAATTAGAAACCTGATGAAATGTAATACCAGTCATTCAATTTGAGCGTATTTAAAGCCGCGAGCATGAAATTGCTTCTGCGCTGCGGGCTCTGAGAAGGAACGGCAGGGTCGACTTCTGCTCCGTTTCCTTTTCTGCAGTGACTTAATATGTCGAATTACCTTGATCAAAGCGTGCGAGGAGACACACTGAGTGAGCGTTTTTTTATTCCCTCTGTTTGACATCAAAGCTAGGTAGAAAGCCAGGACGTCAGTGAAACCTCGCGGATGAAACCCTGTCTCTCTGTGCGTGTCTCCTCCACCCTGTTCTGCTCCGACTCCCGACACGCCTTCACCTCTTACGCTGAGCAAATACGGCAAGTCTCATCTCCCTGACGCAAAGCAGACTCAACCAACCGCCTGTCACGCTTCAGCACATCATTCGGGCAGAACGAAAGGAGGCTTTTTTCGTTGTTGTTGTTGTTCTTGTTTTATTTTTTCAAAGGTTTTTCGCTTAGCAGAGAAATCAGAGACGCTGAGCGAGCCCGTGCTTTAATAAGCAGAATAAGCAAATAATCAGAAAGCAAAGAGACTAAAGCAGGAATCCAGTTATCAGCCCACCAGGTGTAAGCTGTTCCAATGTGTGTGTGTGTGAGTGTGTGTGTGTGTGTGTGTGTGAACAGCGAACACTTCCAATTCCTCCTTATCTTACTACTCTCTATCATAAACAGTGAGTAATTAGGACTGTGTTAATGCAGCGCCTTTTAAGTGATATGCTCGAGGAATGTACTGACGTGTGTGTGTGTGTGTGTGTGTGTGTGTGTGTGTGTCTGTCTCAGAGGGCGTGTTTTTCTATCTCGGTGGAGACCAAATGTCCCCACAAGGAAAGAAATATCTGATAGTGTTGACTAAAGAAAACTGTTTTTAGGCTAATTAATTTTTTTTAATTAGAAACAAACTGCATCTTTTAATCGATTTCAAAAGCCAAGAGTTTTGGTTCCTGGGGTGAAGGATATGCTGTAGCATAGGGTTAGGGTTCGCTGCGTTAATAATTATGTCAGTGGAAGGTCCTCGCAAGGATAGAAAGACAAATGTGTGTGTGTGTGTGTGTGTGTGTGTGTGTGTGTGTGTGTGTGTGTGTGTGTGTGTGGGGTAATCCTCAGACAGACTGGTCAGCACATAGAGTCTTTGCCTTTCTGCTCTAAAAGAGGATTAGAGTCGTTCAGCAAGCAAAAAAAAATGACAAGCAAACAAATCTGTTTTCAACGTCGGTCCAGTTTCGGCGTTGACGTTTCTTTACACGTGACTGTCGCAAATGCCAGTGTCCTCCTTAACACAAGGCTGCTTAGATGCCGTGGCAACAAATTAGTCATCCTTTCTGTGTGTTATAGAGGGAAAGACAGGTGAGAGGCTGAAGCGGGAGTGATGAACTGAGAGTTTGATATTTAGAAAGAACAAGATAAGGCGGCGAAAGGCCAAGGAAATCTTCCATGCTGGTGTAATCACAGTGAGACATCTTGAAATTTCCCTGACATTTGCAGAAAATTAAACACTTGAAGTGATATTCAGCTGTCTTTTTTTTCACAGAAACCTGGAAAAGTAATTATATAATCGCTTTATGAGAAAGTTGGAGATACAAATTGCCCTATACAAGGGAATTGTTTTACACTTTGCTTTGCATTTGAAATCGTGCCATTAGACATAAACAGTGAATTAGCTTGTGTGTGTGTGTGTGTGTGTATGAGTGTGGGTGGTTGGGAGGCAGAAAGAGAGCCCGATGTGCACGCTGATGAAGAAATGACCCATTTTAGCGTCTCCGTCGTGCCCGGTTTGCTCCGCTGCGCTCTCCGGCTCGGAAGCTGTGCGTGGCCCGGGTGGGATAATAACCTTCATTTGCTAATTGGTATGCACAAGTCTAGAAAGAAATTACTGATCACTGAGCTGTTTCTAGGTGCTGCCGTGAAGCGCAATCCAAATGAGGGATTTGGGGCACAAAGGAAATGTCGGATAGAGAGAGAGAGAGGGAGAGAATGAATCACTGATGTACATCCTGTACGTTAAATAAGAAAAAAAAAATGTTAAATTGATCTGCAACGCGCTGTTTGCTGTTCGCTCTTTGACTGAATGGAAAAATTCCCTAATGCATTTTCGTTTTTACATAAAGAGCACAAATTAAAGACGAGTCGGTCCGTATGAAATGCATCGAACCGATTCGGGTCTCGAAATCAATTTTTTAAGGGAAAAAGAATCTTGAGAGATCTCATTAAAACGAACAAAGCTGGCATGCTTAAAGATTCCCCGACAAGTCAGTATGCTTTCAATTATCTTTATTAAACAAGATAACTTTGCAGCACAGCAATTAATTAGAGGGCGAGAGAGAGAGAGAGAGAGAGAGAGAGAGAAGCAGAGAGATAGACGGGGGGAAAAAAAAAACAAGCTTACAAATAGGGCATGGAGATGCGTTATGTTATGGAAGAGATGAAAATGTAAATACGATGCACCGTCCAGATGGAACATTACGTCTCAATCAAATATAGCTCTAAAGTGTTTAGGGTTTACAGGAAATGAAAAAAAAAAAAAAAAAACATTCCAGGCTAAATCCTGGAGACGAGAAGAGGGCAAACGCTCATCCGAAAGACAAACTGATGGTAATCGGCTGCGTCTGTCTGGTGGTGTTTATTTGTACACAGCTATGTCATAATGAGCCTACATGAGATTACACTCGCTTCGCAGGGCTTGGTGTGTGACTGTCACCCCACAGCAAAACTGCCTTCTCTGCTCGCTATGATAACAGAATGAACACTGATGAGAGCGAGGCAGCGCTCAGCCCGATCCCGAACGGCTCGAAATTAGACACGGAAATCGCTATATTACTTCATTTCCATACGCAATGCACTTATATAACGCCATTATTTAAAGCGAGTTCTGTCCTGAATCGCAAATTGCCTTCAGTTATATATATATAACAATGCTGCTGAATTCTCTAACGTGATTGGACAGAAGGTGGGGTGTTGATTTACTGTCCATAACAGCAGCTTCAAGTCCACAGCCAGTTTCTATAGTAACAACTTACACGGGGATTTGTAAACGGATATTAATAAAACCTATGTAATTATTGATATGGTGACGTTTTCTCTAAGGAGACGTTTGTTTATAGGAGCAGTCTGGGGGCACTCAAAGGTAAAGCTGTAACGTTTTCAACATCGTCAGTTTACAGGGCTGGTAACCTGACAACATTAAATATAACCATAACCGGATAAAAAGTACAATGTGTCGTTCTTTAAAAGCGAAAAAAATTATAAGCATTGTAATGTTTGGCAAATTGCTGTAATATAAGAGGAATAAAACACTTCAAGGGCGTGATGTTATAGGAAAATATTCAACGTCACCATGGTAACAGTCACTCTGCTTCAACATATATGAAGTATTTTAGTTCTTATAATTTAACCTTAGTTAGGTCAGTTACAGCTATAGCAACACAGTCCATATGAGAGAGAGGGAGAGAATAGAGAGATGAATCCCAAAATGGCGCCTCGATGAACACTACACAGGGCGAAATGACTGCTATATCACACTTGCTCCCTTATCAGAGATGTAGCACACTTTGCAGGATGTAAAAGATACTATTTCACATATCATGCACTTACATGGGAAATAAAAAGCTAAATCCCAAAAGGCACGCTGTTCAACACGAAGTGCCCTAAATAGAATAAAAAACGTTATTATTTCATGCCTCATGTGGCAGACCTTTTTCGAAAAAAAGAGAGCTGGGTCTCGAATGGATATTTAGTGCACTCAGTAGCGTGGAAAAGATATCGTTGCTTAATTTATATCACATATTGTACGCTTGTAGAAAGAGGAATCCCAAATGCCTGATTAATAGACATGACGTGCGCTACATGGGGTAAAAACAGTGTTATTATTTACCCTCTATAGTGGACTAGCAGACGTATAGTGCCCTACGTAGGGTGGAAGTGCCATTATATCACTATAACAAAATTTAAATGCAGCATTAAATCATTTGTAGTGCACTAGGATAAGAAAAGAGTGAGTGAAAGAGCTGAATCCTGAATTGCTATAAATATAGTTCATGTCTATACTGGACATATGGTGCACTACGTAGGGTGCAAAATCCATTAATTCGCACCCTAGGCTGTAAATCTAGAGCGAAATCCCAGATGGCTCCCTACTGGACCCTGTACGGGCTGTTATATCACACCCTATATAGTGCATATAAGTAGGGAGCAAGCGGCCGTTTGGGATTCAGCATGAAAAGCGCAGGACAGCAGAATGTGGGCTGAGGGGAGGAGGGGATGAGGGGAGCGAGTAGTCAATGAATTGCTCGTTTGTTTGCTGCGCAGCCTATTTGGTCCTGTTCCCACACAGTGCATGGCCGACCGCCGGCCTGATCTAAATTCCCTCGCGTCTCTCGAGTGGCCAGCGAACGAGTGAAGGTCACGCTACGGCAGAACTTCATTATAGAGAAGTATTTACAAACAACGGGATTACACCCAACGGGATTAGGAGCTATTGTTCCAGAACAAAGTTTCCCACGAACACGAGGAGATGAAAGATAAGTTGGACTGGAATGTCAACGAGAGAACATGTTAACGAGCGCTAAATATCAGGACCACCAAAACACTGTTCTTATCCAATCAGCGTGTAGTACAATTAGCCCCATCTCTATCTGTATCTTTATCTGTTTATTTTGGCCCGAAGTGTTCGCGTGAACACCACCGCCTGAAGGAATGCCTTTTGGAAAAACAGTGTTTCTAGCTCCACTACACTTCCACAGATGTGTAGAATTGAAGACAAGGAGCAGTGAAGCTCTTCTGGCAACTCATGGTGACATAAACGCCTCACTGACACACTCTGTGCTGGGTTTTTTTATCTGTTTTGTTCAGTGATAGTATCACACACATGTAAACCTTCCCATATGTTCCAATACACTGTGTACACAATAAACACGTAGAACTCTCTACACCAACCACCTACATCCAACAACTCCAAACATCCAAACACTTTGTGCACCCCATGCACAAATTCCTCCAGCGTCCACCATATATCCAAACACTTCCTATTCAAATACCCAAATATACAGGTTTTTACATCTAAACACCTCCTAGAAACCTTCAGAAAAGCCAGAAAAGTGTGCACACGTCAACACACGTCCATTTATACCATAAATCCAAACACCTTCTACACACAGAGGCTCCAGAGACAAACACCACGTATACACATACCTCTGGCACATTCATCATTTCCACTCTCAAACACCTCATATACAAATACCTCATTATATATATATTTTTTCTCTATCTTTATATACTCTATACATCCCTACAACGCCCACACATCCATTTCCACTATAAATCCAAACACGTCACCCAAATATTCCATTAATAATCACAGATACATCTATTTCTACCGTACCGCCAGACACTACATATTTAAATACCCCAATGTATACCTTTCTATATCTAAGCAACCTCATGCATCTAAGCATCCATTCATTCTTCACCCAAATACTACAGCAGCAAACACTGATTGCACAAATACCTTCAACACCCAAATAATCCAAAAACCTAGGGTAAGGGTTAGCCAAATACACCCAAATATTCCAATACACAATATACAAACACCTCCAATACCTACATACATCCATTTACACTCGAGCAAAGAGCGTCTTGTACAGAAATACCTCCAACACCTTATTACAAAAACAACAAACATCCTATATACAGCCAATACCTCCAATACATGCACACTTCCATTTACAGCGTACATCTAAACAACCATGTGTGTAGTCAAATGTCCACAAATAACAACTTCTAGATCCTAAACAACCATTTGACTACATCTACACACATTTACATATGCATACACCACCCAAACACAACAAACACCACTTCGTTGTTGTAAAGAAAAGGTCTTCTCAAGAGTTCTTTGAATGGTGAACTTTCTACATGTGCTCTACTTGTGACCTGGTGTAAAGTTCTGATGTTTATAGATTTTTAAGGGTTTCCTCAAAGGGAAAAGGCATCTTTCTCTTATTGTCTTGAAGAACCTATCCAAATAACTCCCAACAAACACCCTCTACATCCAAATACCACCCAGAAAACAAACACCATTTACATCCAAACAAGATGCGAAAGCAAACACCGCCTGTATCCAAATACTACCAGCAAACAAAACACTCCTACACCCAAATACCACCCAAAACAAACCCCTATATACACACTCAATTACTCTACAAATCCAAAAAAAAGGTAAACATCCCTACAACCGGATACCATCCAAAACAGGGAATATCACCCAAACAGAAAAAACAAACTACAACAACAAAAAAAAAAAACCTACAACCCAAAACAAACACTCTTCTAGTCAAGCACCACCGAAAAGACGTCCTACATCAAAATCAATCTCTAAAGTAAACTCATTAAAATACCACACAAATCCCAACTCCACCTAAAAGCAAAAAAAACCCGTACATCCAAATACCACTCAACATTCACACCCAGACCACATGAGAATATCCCCAACTTCAAATTCCACCCAAAACAAACACTTTCTACATCTGAAAACCACCCAAAAGCAAAAACAAAATACCTTTCATCCAAACATCACCCAAAATACACCACCAAACACACCAAAATAGCCCCAGCATTTAAATACCACTTAAAAACAACACGACTCTACAGTGTACAACAAATACCTCCCACATTCAACCACCTCACATCCAAATACAAAATCCAACCCCAAATTAAAGATGTAGTACAAGCTGTTATTTCATGCCCTGTGTAGTAGGGTGTAGAGAAAGTGGCTCTTTACATCAAACACCTCCTTATTCAGCTCTAACCCACACACACCCGCCCACACACACACACACACACACTCACACACACACACTGTCCTGTCTCACATACTGCAACATCCTGTTTCTAACTGTGATAATTAGCCACAGCATAAAAACAGCACCTTTAATAATACAGATTAATATGAAGTACTATAGCAGCCTGTCAAATGCTAACACCAGCGTTAGCATCGTAGCTCAGTGCTGTGAAATAAACCAGCTTTAAACTGAGAGGAACTGATGAGGACTGACCGGAGGAGTGCCCGCGATGTGTGGCGTCATGATCGCTGTCTCCCTGCTCGCTGTCTCCGTGTCCACTGTCTTTAGAGCTGACGATGTCGGCCTCCTGGAAGGCCGAACTACAAGAAGAGGAAACAGGAGACGCTCAGGGCTGTGTGACTTTTGGAGCATGGAAATTTTAACACCAGAGCTCTTTTTTAATTGGAAGTTAGTCCAGGATTGAAGAGTTTATTTCGGTTTTAGCTTAACTGGAATGTATGATACTTAATGCAGGGCTATTGGCATTGTTGATATCTCATGTAGGCAAGTAAAATAAATGCAGAAAAGTAAAGAAAAGAAATTCTTTTCTTCAAATTTAACTTTTTCTTTTTTTTTCCCCCAAATAAAACACAAATCTGTTCATGAGACACAAACAAATGGAAACACTTTTCAATTTTTTTTTTTTTAAATCAGGGGCATTGCATTTTCAAGAAACTTCAAGTATATTGATAACAATATTTTCCTTTCTTCATATTTCCAACTGTGAGTCATTTTTATGTTTTATTTTTGAGCACTTTTCTTTTGTCTCGTCATCATCACTGTCAGAATTTACAGCATTTCGTCAATGAGCCGTTTTGTCAGTAATTTGATTCAAGGAAACATCAATCCAAACACTTTTTATAAAACTTTTAACAGTGGGTGGCACAGCGGGGAATGTTTTTGCCTCATAGCTCCTGGATCCTCATTCCGATCCTGAGACGTGCGGCATTCCGCGTGTTCTTTCCGTGTCTGTGTGGGTTTCCTCCCCGTTCTCAGGTTTCCTTCCACTTCCCATGAACATGCCAAGTGCTATATCTAAACTAAATTAACCCTACATGTGAATGTGCGTGATGGAGTGGCATGCATCCCTTATAGGACGTATTCCTGTCTCACACGCAGAATTCCTGGGATACTCTAACATGGAACAAGGTGCTTACTGAAGACGAATAGTTCCAGTTGGTTGAAAATGAATTTAAACTAATACTAGAATATAAAAAAGGACTGACGGATGAACAGATATCATTCTGGTGATGCGGTTCAGGTGTGAAGGTGATCCTTACCTGTTCACACGCCTCGGCCTGTCCACCAGGTAACTGAGCTCGGCACGCTGGTGCTTCGTCTGGAAAAGAACAACATTTCTGTTAATGAAAACAAAACACTCTGCAAATGCTGGCTTGAGACATTATGTGCTCTGTATATTCCTCCCAGTGATCATATTCAGCACCGTATCAGGAAGTTCAACACTACAATGAGGGTTACGATGTCTAACAATAATAATTAATAATAATGATAATTATAAGGATTATAGCATGCACTGATTTTATTCCCAGATCCCCTGAGCACCAGGAATTTGTCTTGCACCTATTCAGAGCAGCTCCCTTATAGACACATCTTTGTTCCTGTGAACCTCCGCAGCACCGTGACTGGCATCCATAATACAACTCTGTGTGTGTGTGTGTGTGTGTGTGTGTGTGTGAGTGTTTGAAATGTTATTAAGTGTCTAAGGAAGTCCTTACACACTGACATACACTGAGAACAGCCTCAGAGCGGAACAAATGGCTTTTATGCATCTGTGTTGTTTCTGTACAGACCACCGCATTTGCAATTTGTGTTGGCGGATGTAAAAGCTTTTTTTTTTTTTCATTTCTTTCATTAAACCCATATGCAAGGCCATTAGCAGTTGAACAACAGTTAATTAACTGGATTAATGCAGATACAATAATAATAATTTAAAACAAGACCTAACCATAATGTCCTTCATATTATTTTGCATATATACATATTATATATATATAGTTATATATGTATGTATGTATGTACAATCTTTGTCTGCTCTTACATTTGCGTGGCATGTTATACCAGGAAACCATCTTGACTCTCATCTCTCACTCACAACTTTTATATTTTAGAGAATACACAGAAAATTAACCCTCTTTTTCCATTCAAGGACATCATTTGGGCACAGGTTTTTTTTTATATAAATAACAGGGCATAACATGAAATTAAAAATAAGGATATTAATATTGTTGGGATAATCAAGCTAAAAGGGAAGTCTTATAGCAAACAAAATGGCTGATTCTTACTATTTTGTGAAAGTCCTGTCATTGTAGGAAAAGCAAAGCTGCATCCAAGGTTTCTTTCTAAAACATTTCTTTTCTAAAAGTAGTGTAGATTCATCCTGTGCATTTCCATGACTTCAGTGGAGAAATAAATAAATACCACCAAAATGAGGTTTTACTGTAGATTAGAGTAAAAGTCGCTACTTAAAGTGTTCATTTGTCTCTTACGATGTTTAACAAGGGACTCGGCTTTTTTAGGAACTTTTACTAAACTGTGGAATAAATTCAGAAAGTGTTCATTTACCACCTACAGAGTTGCATTAGCTTTTACAGTGCTGAATTAACACTTCAATTTAACTTTTATAGGGTTAATCAAATATATACTGTCTTCATTTGTGCTCAGGTCATTTGCTGTGCTGCTTTATTTGGCCTACAGAATGATCATGATCACTGCAGTAGACGCTTTTAGGATTCTTTTTTTTACTTTTAAATCTTAAGAATTGTTGTCATTATTATGGTTGTGAAGTTGTAAGAAAAATGCTAGCAATAGATTATATAATAATGTTTATTATAGTTACCTCGCTGGACAGAAGGCTCCCGTTGGAGATGATGTCGGGTTGTTGTTGCTCCGTGTATGTGGTGTGTATCCCCCCTCGAGGGCTGTGCTCGGTGTCCGTGGTCGCGCGGCTCGCTCCCGCTCCACATGCCTTCAGGAAGAGCAGGTCAGTGTTGGCGGACTCGGGAGTGAGGCAGACCTGATAGCAGTAATTCTGGCCTCGTCGCAGCGAACCGAAGCTTCCAGACTCCTCAACGGGCACCTGCGCGCTCCCGACTCCACAGCCAACTCCAGCGTGCGCGCTCACATCCGCCGAGTTCGCGCTCTGCACCAGCATGATGTCCGACTTGCTGAGTTTCTTCTGCTTCTTCTGCTTCTTCTTGCTGCCGCCGTTGCCGCTGCTGACCCCTCGGGATGACCGCGCCTGTCGCCCGCAGCAGAAGCAGCAGGACGCGTTGCAGCCTGCGTACACGTTCAGCTTCTTGTCTTTGCGGCAGCGCACGGCGAGGGCGATCATGGCGAGCAGGAAGACGAACGACACCGAGCCGAGAGCGACGATCAAGATGAGGGTGAGGTCAAGGCTCGCGTCTTTGGCTCGGGCCGCGCCACCGCGCTCACGTTCTCCTCCTCCTCCGCGTCCCTCCGCTGAGGCCGCCGCCGGAAGTCCGTCCACCAGCGCGACCTGAACTACGGCGCTGCACGACAGCGGAGGCTGGCCGTGATCGCGCACCTCCACGAGCAGCTCGTAAAGGCGTCTCTGTTGGTGTTGCTGCGCGTCCCGTTTGGCTGCAGACACCCTCCGAGCCGTGCGCAATTCCCCCGTACGCCAATCCATGCGAAACAATCCATCCTCGTTCCCGCGCTGGATGCTGTAGGAAAGACGCGCGTTCTCACCGTCATCTGCGTCCGTGGCCACTATACGCGTGACCAGGTAGCCCGGCTCGGCTGAGCGCGGCAAAGGCTCTCTGGCTGTCCCGTTTTTGCCCAGAGGCGCAATCACAGTGGGTGCGTTGTCATTTTGATCCACTACGACCACGTGCACGGTGGCATTTGAGTGCAGTTCGGGGCTCCCTGCGTCGCGCGCCTCTACCGTGAAGCTGAACTCCTTGAGCTGCTCGTAGTCGAATGAGCGTAGCGCATACAGGTAGCCGTTTTCTGGGTTCACGGACACGTAGGTCAGCACGGACATGCCCAGGATCTCGCGATCCAAGACCGAATAGGTGACCTTCGAATTATCTCCGTCGTCTGGATCCCGTGCGCTCACGGCGTAAATGTAAGCCCCGGGTACGTTGTTCTCCGTGACGTGCACGTCGTAAACGGGCTGAGAGAATGTGGGCGCGTTATCATTCTCGTCCGATACGCGCACCTCCACGGACTTGCTCGAGGAGAGCGGCGGCGCGCCCTCATCACGCGCGGTCACTGTCACCGTGTACGCCTCGGCGACCTCGCGGTCCAGCGGGCCGTCCGTGACCACTGTATAGTAGTTCCCAAACTCTAATTTGAGCTTGAACGGCACGTCTCCGAGGATTTCTACGCGCGTTCGCCCGTTATCTCCAGAGTCCTTGTCGGTGACGCTGAGCAGCGCGATCACGGTGCCCGGTGCCGCGCTTTCGCTCACGGACTCTGTCACTGTGCTGAAGGCGATCTCCGGTGCGTTATCGTTGACATCTGTGACTTTGACGAGCACCTTGCAGTGCGCGGGCACGGCGTTGGGCCCCATGTCTTTGGCCTGAACGTAGAGCTGATAGAGGCTGCTTTCCTCAAAGTCGACCTCGCCGCGCACTTCGATGCGGCCCGTGCGCGCGTCCACGTCAAACAGCTCGCGCGCGCGGCTCGACACGTGACTGCCGAAAGAGTAAACCACCTCGCCGTTTGAGCCCTCGTCCGAGTCGGTGGCGTTGAGCTGGATCACCAACGTGCCTGCGGGCGCGTTCTCGGCCAGGCTCGCCGAGTACACGGCCCGGTCAAACGTTGGCACGTTGTCGTTCGAGTCGAGAACGCGCACCACCAAGAGCGCTGTGCCCGTGCGCGCCGGTTGCCCGCCGTCCACCGCCGTGAGCACGTAGCGGTGCACCGCCTGCTGCTCTCTGTCCAGAGGCTTTTCAAGCACCAGCTCTGCGAACTTGTTTCCGTCAGTTTGCGTCTGCACGTCCAGCGCGAAGTGACCGTTTGCTGTGATCTCGTACGTCCTCAGCCCGTTGCTGCCCACGTCCGGGTCGAAGGCTGCTTCCAGCGGGAAACGCGTCCCGGGCGTGGCGCTCTCGCTGATCTCCACCGTGACGTCGCTCTCCGGGAAGCTGGGTGCGTTGTCATTCACGTCCGTCACCTCGACTTCCACTCGGAAGAGCTCAAGCGGATCCTCCAAGAACACCTCCAGGTGCAGCACACAGGACGCGCTCTGCTTACACACGCGCTCCCGGTCGATGCGCTCTCGCACTAACAGCGCGCCGCTCTCCACGTTCACATCCAGGTACGGGCTTCCGCGTGAGCCCGGTGCCGTCTGGAAGCGGCGGGAGGCCAGTTTGGTCAGGTCCAGCCCCAAGTCCTCGGCGATGTTGCCCACGAACGTGCCACGTTCCGTCTCCTCCGGTACCGAGTAACGAATCTGCGAGGCGACCCTGTGCGCCAGACACAGCGCGAGCCAAAGCAAGAGCATCTCCATGTCTTCTTAATTTATCCGCAGGGATAAATACAAAAATACAAATATAAATGTAGAAAATTTAAATATGGAGAACTTGTAGGGGTGCGGGGGGGGTGCGGGGGGGCTGGGCATAAAAATTACCCCCGCAGAGCCGCGCGTAACACAGCAGCAGTCATCACAGAACAAACCGGAGTGATGTCCCTGGTTTTTTTCCTTCAGAGCCTGAAAATCATGTTGTCCGTTGTCCCGGTGCAAACGTCTCACATCACAAAAAAGAAGAAAAAAAAACAAATAAAAATACTAAACAAATTACTGAGCTTTGGCTTCACACTCGACGTGGATGTTTTGATCTTGCACGAGCGCACATTCCTATGATGACAAACAGTTCAAGAAAAAGATTTGGGTTAAGATAAGAATAAAAAATCATAATCCACAGAGTGAAAGAAAGAAATCCAGGCATTAATATGTGATGATGAAGATGATGATGAAGATGTTAGTCCGATTAGTTTGGCCGCTGCTCGGTTCTGCGTTGACTGAGAGCTCGCGGCGCTACTGAAGCTGGAGCGCTCGGCTCTTCGGGGTTTTGTCGCCTCTCCCGCCCTCGAGAGCCAATCAGAGCTCTCGACGTGAATGGAGCGCGAGCTGCCGTTAGACGCGCGAGACGCCACTCCGGTTAGAGCCCCGCCCACAAGCCATGAGAAAGCCCCGCCCACCCCGACGCTCAGAGCCGCAGCTCCTCTGATCAGCCTGGAGAGAGAGCAAATCCTAAACAACTATCACTTTTTTAATCATATTAATCATTCATTTTTAATCATTTAACTTTCATTTATTTTTCATTCAGTGTCCACGTCACAGACTTTACTAGAAATCATTGTCTCTTAAACAAACAAACAAACAAACAAATAAATGTATACAAATAGCTGTGATAAAAAAAAGAAGGAAAAATTCTATATCCATCAAGCCAATAGTTCAATTTGTTCCTAAAAATGCTTAAAGGTTCAAATAAATAAATAAATAAATAAATAAATAAATAAATAAATAAATAAGGATACTTTATTCATATTTTTTTTCATCCTTGATTACTTATATTTTTTAAAATACTTTAATAAAAAAGCTACTATTATCTATTTAAATCTCGTGCATGCCTTCTTCTTCCTCTTCTTGGCCTAAATGTGAAGTTGACAGTTATTTTATTTCATTTTATTTTATTTATTTATTTAATAATACTTAAAACCTCAATACACCAAATAAAATAAATAAAAGTTATCATTTGGAAGATTCATGAAAGCATTATTATTATTATTATTATTATTATTATTATTATTATTAGTCACTTAAATTGAAAGGTTTCGTTTCATTCCTCGTTTTTTCTCCTCCCTGCCGGTGGCTCTCTCTCTCTCTCTCTCTCTCTCTCTCTCTCTCTCTCTCTCTCTCTCTCTCTCTCTCTCTCTCTCTCTCTCTC
>JAQQZX010000002.1:1982790-1993432 GCA_030068355.1 Notoglanidium maculatum | reverse complement strand
CAGTTGACCTAATCTGCATGTCTTTGGACTGTGGGAGGAAACCGGAGCACCCGGAGGAAACCCACGCATGCACAGGGGTGCATGATGAACGCCTAGTTATCTTTATATTAAATAAAAATACCAGCATAGTTTTGAACCATCTCATGCTCCTCCTCTCTTTGTTGCAGTCTGAACAAGCGAGCTGTGACATGTTGGGACTCGTCCACAGGCCCACAGTGAGCAGCTTTGTGTTGGGCTGTAGAGGATTCCAGCGTTCTGACCTCGTAATGCACGTGTGCTGCTGCGGAGAAAGCTGGAAGGTTAACCTACATCAGAAATCCAATTCCATACTTTTCCATTTGTTATGAGATCAGATCAGTTATTTTTTTCTGATATCTGATCCACCAGGTTTCCTGGTATATGCCCGATACAGATCCTGGGTATCGGATCAGCACCATCTCTACTTTGCTGTCTTATTTTTTTCTCCTCTGATGTTCTCCTAGACCAGTGCAGTGAATAGGTTATAAAATCTGTAATATTCTTTTCAAATCATTTGCTTGAAGTATTTCTTTTAGTGTTATTTCAACGATCAGGGTCATAAACAAGCACACGGGTCAGATCAGGGGTCAGTGCAGGGAAATCCATATTCATAAAGACAAAAGCAAGCAGAGGTCACATGCGGGAGACACTGGAGTTATTTTACACAGACTATGGAAGCAAAAATAAAAAAAATGAAGTAATAAACAGGTATAAATACTCAGAAATATGTATAACCAAATGTATTAGACAATACTGTTTAGGCTTCCTGAGTTTGTCCCTGTGTTATAAACCTTTGGTGCTATACTACACCTGGTTAGCGCGGTCACGTCACAGCAAGAAGGTTCCGGGTTCGAAAATGTCAGCTGACCAGGGCTTTTCTGTACCGAGTTTGCATGTTCTGTTCGTGTCTACATGGGTTTCCTCTAGCTGCTGTTTTTACTGTTACTGTACTTCCCATAGATAGATGAACTCCTTAACGATTATTTGGAGTAATCAGCTAAACTTTTTTATTTATAAACAAGACACCCAAATGAAAACAATACTCATGGTGAAGCATGGTGGTGGCGGCGTCATGCTGTGGTTCTGCTTTTCTTCTGCTTGGACTGGGGCTGTACTCAAGAGAATCATCAACACCAATCTATATTGGCACTAAACCTGTCAGACAACTGAAGCTGGAAGGTGAATTTCTTTTCATCTCGATAATGACCCAAAGTTCACATCCAATTCAACAAGCTTCAGAAGATTAAGGTTTTGGAACGGCCCAGTCCGATCCCAGATGGAATCCTGCTGGAATAATTTGAAGAGGTTCAGGAGACCTGATGGATCTTGAACATT
The DNA here is from genome assembly GCA_030068355.1 of Notoglanidium maculatum. Lineage (NCBI taxonomy): Eukaryota > Metazoa > Chordata > Actinopteri > Siluriformes > Auchenoglanididae > Notoglanidium > Notoglanidium maculatum. Next base: position 1,992,079 of record JAQQZX010000002.1, on the reverse strand, counting down.
TTTGTGAAGAAGTGTAGAAGAAAATTTCCAAATCAAGAAGTTGGTAGACGCCTAACTAAAAAAAGACGGTGATTAACAAGAAGTGTGCAGACTTAACTAACACACAGGATGGGTCTTTTTTCCCACGTTAAACTTGGAAAAATAGCTGACATTTTGAAAAAAACCCTGCAATTTTAACAGGCGTGTGGAGACTTTTTAAATAAACACTATGCAATGTATACAAGCAGGTGTTAATATGGAATATACATATTTCTTATATACAGCATTATAAAAAAAATTCTAAAGTACATAAGGTATACGGCATAAGCATGTGTTCAGAGAATGACACAATCATCTGCCTGTCTGATGTTCGTATGGTTGTTAACGAGATCAGCAAGTGAAAGAAGTTTTCATACTTTAGATCCTGACGTCCTGGAAAATCACATTTCTTGCTTGGAAGTGTGTGAATTTGGTCATGAGTGTAGAGAAAGAGAGAGAAGGGAAGTAAAATTCTCTGTTCAGCTGTCAGTCATCATAAACATATCTGTCACAACCATCTGGGACTCACTGATCCAGAATTCAGCTTTTCTTTTTGCCATAAAGCCGAACCTTTCAGTCTCCGTCTCTCCTAAAGCGTGTGTATCCCGCTCCGAGTGAGTGGAACGGATGGGATTTCTCCCGTCTTTGATCTTTACTTTCAGATGATGCCATCTGTGTGTGCCGGCGCCGGCGAGCTCGGTGGTGTGTGTTGACAAGCGCCAGGCATTAATATTGAAATGAGAGCAGTTACCCAGAGAAATGGTGCATACACGTGTCTCACACACCGTCGTGCCAATGAAGGTTACTTTCAAAAACCCCATTACAGTGCGCAGAGCGTGGAACGCGCCTGATCTCACCTTCAATTCAAGAAAAAGAAAAAAAAATGCAACATTATTAAACATATTACGTTCCTTCTAATGCTGCCATTCTGAGTATTGTTTGATTAGGACGTAATTAATCTGTTTTCTTTAAACATGTTTCACGAAATGAAAGAATAAATGACTGTTCCCCAGTCACCATGGTTACATTTATTTTTGAATCATCTTTTAATTGATTTTTTCCCTTTCTTGATTTTCTGCTATCCGAGTCCAGAGATTCCAGCTGTCGTCCAATCTGGGGAAAGCAAGCAAATACTGTTTTTTTTTTTTTTCACAAATACACATTCACTTTCAATCTAAATTAGATTAATTTAACAACTTGATATCTTAAACACTTTTACTGAAATAATTACGATTATTAGTGTACTCAGAATTTATTAGCACCTCAAATGATTTAATCATGTGTTAATTATATTTATAGCACAGCGCTTTTGAATTCTGAATTCTGGTCACAGCAGCTCCGACATGTTTTCATTTCGGTAATATAGCTCCGTTTACACAGCGACGCTCCATATGGTGATACGGTGAAGTTTCCTGAAAGGAGAAGTTAATTTAACATGTACCTTTAACTTTAACAGTACCTATAAATTGATTAAAAAAATGAATTGTAATTGTTTGTTGTGGTATAAGAGGAGTAAATCACTATGCTAAAATAAATATATATATATATATTATCAACTGGTTACATTGACTGCATTTCATCACGCGATCCTGTCGTTGATTATTTTCCTAGCACAGAGTGTGCTATTCCTCAGTTAAATAGTAAGTAGCAGCATAGCACATGAAAGCATTCATAAAATGAGAAAAAAAAAGAGATATCACAACCTTGACACCTATTGATGACAGGTAAGTGATGTCATAGGGGTTTGACCATATTTGGACAGCATTATAAAGAGATGATAGTGTGGATGGGAATTTAAACATGCCATGGTGACATTCATAAATCAGGACTTTGAGAAGAACCGGAATAGGAATGTGGAAGGTCAAACCCCAGGAGCTCTGGAACAACAGATTCCAGGAACGACATCATCGATCTCAGGCCAGAACGGCACGATATAAGAAATAGCAAACATTTCTAAATTGTACCCTCTAAACCTCAGAGCTCTGATTGGAAGCCAAAGTCTTTCAAGCTAATCAACAGGCTATAATGCTAGACTACATGCTAGTCAGTAAGGTCAAAAGTCTTTGTGTTTGTTAGCAAAAGTTCAGGAATGCAACATGTTTTGGAAATACAAGTATTAGCCCCTTAAATACCAAAGTGGAGAAAGAAAGCCCAGTGGATGAAGCTGTTAATAGAGTAGATATTTGCTTAAACGGTGGTGTGTGAGCTGTGGAAAACACCTCCATGCTCAATACCAGAAATTCTTCAGATCATTAGAATGAACCGCTTTGTATAGTCAGACAAGTTGTAAGAATTACCAATCATTATAAATGAGATCGAGATTAAGATATGAATAGCAACTCGTGACCAATGAGCAAATCCCGAGGTTCCAGATGCTGCGATGGTTCAGCCATATGTTCAGGACGAGTGCCAGGGGGCTACCACACAAGCAACGGCCCGCACAAATGCAAAATCTAGAGATCAGAACCAAAAGGTGTCGATCATGCAGGATGAAAACATCTTTAAGACTCAATAAGCCAGGAACGTCGTCCTTTATCTCCAGCACTGAGAAGAGAACTCAAGCAGCACCCTAACTGATGTCTCTGAGGTCGCCTTCATCCGGACGCTCACTAGGGACCAAGAGATTTGAGATTTCCTGAAACTCAAAATGATGATCTGTCATGGTGAGCAATAAAAGATGAGAGAAAAGTCAAAAGAATTTGTTAGTTTAAGGTCAGAAAAGCAATAATACTGACAATGTGAGAGTAGAAAGTTGGAATCTGGTTCAAATAAAAAGAGTTGTGAATCAAATGAGAATCACTAATGGGAATCAAATGAATCATTACATTCTACATCTTCCCCATTCTACTCGGTTCCAAAAAAGTGGGTTTTTGGAAGCCCAGTTCAAGGTCCATGGAACAATATTCCTGACTTACTGTATACCACAGCGCTGTTGAATTATAATTGCGTTGATTAGTTTTCAATAACAGCAGTTCAGAGCATAGTGGAACTGCAAAACATGGCAAAACAATATCGTCTGTACATTACTAGCTCATTCACAGGGACGTGTGGTGGATGCTCCAAATAACCAGATTAAGAAACGTGTGTAATCGTGGATGTGGAGGACGTTTATTTCCAGTGTCAGCATTTTGTAACAGTCAAATGTAAAGCTGTAACTTTTCAGACAAGTTTTCAAAACGGAAAGGTTTACACTTTGCGGGTTTTTATTTTGTGTTATTAACTTCATTTTTATAGCTGCCATAACATACGTGAGACTGGTTTCATGGATATTCCACAACTTTGTAACAATAAATTGATAAAAAAAAATTAAAAAGAGCTGCGTTTCCATTAATCTGCTTAATATGCAATTTAAAATTGCGAACTAAGGGAAACACCTGAATTACGGAAAAACTCAAATATCACAAAAAAGTTTTGCACAAGAGTGAGGTGATTTTTCATATAATTCGATAAAGCAACACTTTGCAAAATCAAAAAGGAAACACGTTTTCGCATCTAAGTCACATGATATGAAGACCAAATGGAAATGCTAAGTTTCTGAAAAAAGGGTGCTCTGTAAGAGCTATCGCGAGAGGAGAAACCCAGCTAACATCGCTCAGTGGAAACAGATCATACACAATTGTGTTTTGCTGAACTATTTTATGCAAAACTGAAATGGAAACCTAGCTATTGGGTGGTTCTTTTAATAAATGTAAAAAAAAAAATTATTAGCAAATTGCTGTGGTTTAAGAGGAACAGAGCACTTTGACATACAGTAAGTCTGCTTCATCACTCCAACCCACTGTTGATTACTTTCCTATAATAGTGTGCCGCAGTGTTTCATTCCTTACAGAAATATTTGTGCTGCTGAGATGTGGAATTATGTGGCTGTTATCCGAGTGGAAATGTGGTGAAGATTTGCTAAGATGAATTGAGTTTTGGTGCTGAATTAACGTGATAAAGTGGTGCTTGATAGATAAGAGTCAAAGAGCGAGAGATAGACGGCGAGAGACAGAGAGAGAGAGATGTGAAGTGCGCACCACCTCCATGCTTAATTGGTCTCAGCTTCTTTTGACACTCATCAAGTTTTAGGTCAAGTAGCTTTTACGGATAATTGGAAAATGTAAATTGACTATAATTGCGGCTAGTGTTATTACTATGGCCATTCATAACCCAATTTCAGGAAATTCACAAGAGCTATCAGGCTTTTAGTCTGTAATAACAACAGGGAACTGAATGAAACCTTTTTAAATGTATTGTTAAGCAGAAGAGAGAAAGAGAAACAGACAGAGAGAGAGAGAGAGAGAAATCGGCTGCTTATTATTCAGACATTCCTTTCAGTTTTGGCTCAGTGTGGATCTGAGTCAACAGGAGATTAAAGAATAATCATGGAGGGGAGTTAGAGTTATTACCACGGCCTCATCAGTGTTTCAGAGGCTGCCGTTCACGTTTCAGTCTCCCGCCTCACACAAGCACCAACTGTAATTGAGCTACGCGAAGGCACATACGGCCGCTGAACAGCAGGCACTCAGAACACGGCTCCGCCAGCGTGGAAAGCCCAGCACGCCGCACCTTGTAAGCCCCTTATTAGGAATTTGAGAAATGTGAGATTAGTGTTGACTCTCGTGCATGTATTATTTATGGGTACTGTAGTGCACCGGTTCTTTCTCTCTCACTTCTTTTCAAGGATAGTCTACCCTTCAGACACACACAGCCTCCACATGAGCTAGTGAGAAGAAAATCCAAGTGAGATAGATATGAAGTGAGCTTATGAGTGATGCTCCAAACCCAGCAAGGTGTCTCAAAAGAAGAAAAAAAGAGATAAAAAGGAACTTTTTTGCCGGACGAGTCAGGCTGAATAGGCGTCACTTGCATTTTTATTTATTTATTTTTTATCACCCGGCTCATGACATGAAAAGAAAAATATTAAAACATGGCCACAATATAACTACAACGATGAAACAGATATCAGTAAAACGTAGCCACGACATCACAATCTGACAAAGGAGTTAAAATCTCAATTCAAAAGAAATAGCTGCTTGATCCGATCACAGATTGCAGAGCCGCTAAGATAACCGTTTAGGGCCACTAAAGCTGGTTAACTAAGCTAACAGGTGTTCCTGTACAAGTCAGATCTTCCATATAAAGGGTTGCTTGGTAAAAACATTCTAAAAACAAACAGAAAACCAATGATTGATTATAAGTGTTGGTGGTGACTTTCAGTTCAAATATCAAGTATCAAATGTAATAAACAGTATGTGTAATTTGAGGAATGGATGCTTTTGTTGTCAAATATTTGTCTAAGCAGTTCACTATTGATGATGTGACTTTAATTAGGAGGAAATGCATTTCATCACCTTTATTTTTTATCGCCAGGCTCCCGAGAGACGCAACGGAAAAGATTTGCCCTCACGATGTAGCAGCTATCAGATAGCTAAGGTCCGGGGGTCGTAACTAGCCGCCCTCATTGGGTGGGATGGAAGGTGTTACTCTCTCATCTGTCAGTTATATTGACGATGGGTAATTGAGGGCCGTTTATTCTCTCAAGAAGGCTCAGGTTTGAAAAAAGTGGACACAAATACGGCAACTGTATGACTAAAACACCGTGAACCTTCTTTTATTAGCATGACCTGATCATCTTTGCATTCAATTGTCTGTCTATAACATTAGTTGACATTAGTAGCCTGTAAATGCACCATTAATTCTTCATAATCTCTACAGAAGTCTGTTTAAATATTATGGATGGAAAGCAGCAGCCCTGCCACCCTGAGTCATATGAAAGAAACACCTATGAACACCCCAGCACCAGTCCACTGGTCTCCAGGTGACTATATCCTATTTATCACCTGCTCAGATTGTGCCTTCCTTCCCAGGTGGTGCTGGAAGTAAGCAATGCGACTTGCTCCTCTTCATTCCAACCAAGTGTTGCTATCTGGAAATCGGGGCTTGTTGAACATCAGCTCTTAATCTCGTCTCCAGCTGAGGCAGGAGATAATAGTCTGGGGGTAAAATGACTGGTAGCAGCAGTGGAAGATCTTGTGTTACTCAACTCCTGGATGATATTACTCGGTTCTGATGATATGAACTCAGCTGGAATGAAGGTTGTGTCAGAGAGGAAGCACAAAACCGAAATATTATCACGGTTACAGCATGGAGGAACATCACTGAAGGACAAAATAAGGACGGCCATATTGACACGTTCTCATGGGACACGAGCTGAATGCTGGAATATGGCTTATAAATAATGAGTTAAGCATCTAATTGGGTTTTGTATATATAGCTGCTTCTGAAATAAACAAAGAAATTCTTCTTTCTAAATAAACAGAGAAATTTGTATTTTCTGAAAGGAGGAACCAAAAAGTTAATAAAGCAATATTTAGAAGATTCCAGTGAGACTAAAACTAATCCAGTTTGCTTTTATTTGTGAATTACTTGTGCTAAACCCTCAGAGGTCTATGGCGCTGACTTATCTGTGGCTATTGTGTTTGAATAAAAAACAGGTAACTCAATAAAATAGTGAAATCCTGCTATATATAGTACCTTTAAAACTGAACAACAAAGAAACGAGTGCTTGTTTATAATCCCGGCAAATAACACAGCGAAGCAAGTGGATTTGCAATCAGCTCTTTGCAACAAGACACAGTCCCTACACCAAATAATGCCTAATTTATTCAGCAATACGTAAGATATTTCATGTCGCGGGTGACATCGCAGCAGGAAATTGCCTGTGGGAACTTTTCATATGAGCCATCTTCATTTTCATGGCATTACATCACAGGATTCCTGGTTCGATCCTGAACTCAGGTTTGTGTCTGTTCCATTCTGTTTTCTTCCTCCCTTCTAAAAACACGCCAGCGGGTGGATTAGCTCGCCTAAATTGCCCATAGGTATGAATAAGCACCCCATTCAGGGTGGATTCCTGCCTCGTGCACAGGGTTCCCGGGATACACCACGATCCTGACCAGGATAGAGCATATATTAAGGTGGAAAATTAAGTAATTTAGTTTTGGAAGATTTATACTTTGCATTTAAGTATTATTGAAACTGAATACTTGTAGTCTTCAAATAAATTTACAAGCATTTTTTAATATTGTTCTATCACGCCACCAATCAGTCGCATTCTCACTTATTATATGTTTAAAGACATCTAAGCAAATTCACATCATTATAATAATAAGGTTTTTAAACACTGGCTAACCAGGAAGTCTAGATTTGCCCGAGTTAGCAGAATATTTATATATAAAATAAATAAAATGATAAACTGATTTGGTAAATCAAAATATTGTATCTTGAATACTTGAGTATGTTTAACTGTGGATACTTTTTGAATTTCACAAGTTGGTCTTTGACGCCATTATTATTTTTTTTTTTGTCAGTTTTTCCTCTCATGGTGTCTACTAAAGATAATTCAGTGCTAATAAATTGGAATTCATTGCCATTGACTATATACAAACAAGAAAGGAAATTTGCTGTATAGAGAATATGTTGAGGCCGATCTCTGTTGGATTCATCTCGCCACACTAGTTGAGCGATGGGGTTCGACATGTTTGCTGAGTTCCTGTCTGAAACAAATGTTTCCTACTGGTTAGGTCATGTACCTGTTCAAAACAATGCCTCAGAATGCTGAGAAATCCAACCTGCATTTTCCTCACTCCATCCACGCTGCATTTGCGTGAGTGCTTCTGTCCGAGTACTAGCAGGGTGTGAAGACGCGAAGAGTCGAGCTATGGGATGAAGAAAATTCTCTGGGGGTTTTTTCTCTTCTAGTATTTTGAGTCTGCTAACAGATCTTTCCGCGTTTCTAATTTATTTCCATTACCCTACTACTTTTTGACTCGCAGTTTTGTTCAGCCCTTTATAGTTGGTTTAGAGATGCTGAAGTTTGAGATTGATGAAGTATGGATCAGTCCAACTGGATGGTGGAAGTATAATCTAGTTACTGGTCATCAGTTGGTGGTACGGCCAGTTTCTAGTAAGAGTTGCAGTATTAATCAAAAGATTGGACACACCTTCTAATTCAATGTTGATTTGTCTTTTTCTTAATTTTTATTACTTAAAAAACACTTCATGTCTTAAAGTGATGACGGACTATCGTTTCTATTCCAAAATATGGAATACTATGGTACTGAAACTGGTCTATTCATTGTATTTTTATCATTTACTATTTACTGCATACTGTTTGATGATCTCAAATGTATTAAGAAGGCAAGAAATCCCCCTAATGAACTTTTGCCAAGGCACAGCTGTTAATGAAAAGCATTGCAGGAGACGACCTCATGGAGCTGGTTCAGATCATTCCAATAGTGTGCAAAGCTTCCTCAGGGTAAACGCTGGCTACCTAACATGTGGAACGGATTTTGTCTACCACATAATTCCGTATATGTGCCGTATGTGTTATTTCAGTTTGGATGTCTTCAGTGTTGTTCTACAATGTAGAAATTAGCCAAAATAAAGAAATACCTATGAATGAGTAGATGTGTCCAAACTTTTGACTGGTACTATAGAGTGAAATAAAAAAGGCTTAGTGATTAATAACACGTCAACATCTCGTCTGTGGCAGAGGGGGCGTGGCCAAGAGTCAGCTGGAGGCGCAGAGGAGGCAGGTTGAACCGGAAGGTAACGCGTTATTATTCTAGCCTGTGTCTTGTTCGCGCCAGTCTGCTCAGATGTGTTTCTTTGTGCTTGCAGTGTCTTCTAGAGAGAGAGAGAGAGAGAGAGAGAGAGAGAGAGAGAGAGAGAGTGGTGTACCTGGCGGAGCTTGCAGCACATGCACACACTTATGGACACACTCACACCCACACACGGAGCATGATCTTACCCTGGAACAAGCTGAAAGCCGCCAGCTAACGACGGCCCCTTTTGGGTTGCTTTTCTATTGTATTTTGTGTGTGTGTGTGTGTGTGTGTGTGTATTAAGTTTTTGAAAGTGCGCTGAAAGGCTGCTGAGAAGTAAAAGTGAGCCTGGAGCTCTACTGAAATTCCATCTGCCTCCTCAGTCTTCCTCTGCTTCCATACACGCTGGGTTTTACATCTCCTTTACAACAGGACTGGTTATAATAACCGGAAATGTGGACAAATACTGATAATGGAATAGTTGATAATGTGCCACAATCAACAATTTGAAAAATTCTCTGATTGCATGAGCTAAATTATTATACGTTTACATTTATTAATTCACCTCTGTGCTTTTATCTGAGACGACTTCCACTTGAGCAGATGTATACTCAGCAAAAAAAGAAACGTCCTCTGACTGTCAACTGTTTTTACTTTCAGTAAACTTAATGTGTAAATATTTG
>JAQQZX010000002.1:1965239-1980155 GCA_030068355.1 Notoglanidium maculatum | reverse complement strand
TTATTTGGATTTTTACAACATTATTGTTGAAATACACAGTCCTGAAAAAGGGACGTTTCTTTTTTTGCTGAGTATATGTTCATGACCTGCTCGAGACGCCAACAGTGGTACAGCGATTCACATTCACAAGCTTCCATTCAGCAGTCCAGATCTTTTACCACGAAGCCACCACTAATGAGTTACAATCTGCTGAGAAATTCCCACTTGCTAGACTCCTGGTAAGAAAAGCTTCACTTTTGATGACAAGTTATCTGGTAAAATGATCCAGCTAGCAGGAACCCTTGGTAGCAATTCCGTAGCACGTCTCAGGACGTCGCAATCCCTGGAGTGTTTTTTCTAATTCTCGTGTCCTTGAGAGTTTATTCCTGTACTGTAACCTGACAAGAGCATTTCCAGGAACTTAATTCTCATCTTTGGGTTTCTGGTATTTGGGAAATAACTGCTATTCAGCAACTGTTTGTTAAAATCAACAAGCAAATCTGAGACATCGCAAAATCCTGCTGATCTTTGCCACGGAGTTAAGTTATCTTGTTTATTATTCTATATTTTTTTAATATCTGCCACACGTTTGATTTGAACACAGTCACTGTTTACGCCTGAGGTCTGCGCTCCGTGTGTGGTTCCGTGTCGATCTCCTGAGTGATGTGTGTTTATGTGTTTTCGAATTTTGTTTCACTTTCAGGAAGCCAGAGGGAGGCCACATCGATCTCCACTCATCTTTCAGACAGACACGGGATATTTCATCTAAATCCATAACGACTAAGCACGCATGTAATTCCCATAATAACCAAGGCCACAGCTGTCTTGAGAAGTGTAAGGGTGTGGTTATAGCCTTAGTTTAAGTGGTGAACATGATACATTTTGTCTGATCGTCGAGTGCCATTAAAGGAAATCAATACAACGCTATGACTTTTTAATAACGTTCTGTTTAACGCTGGTTTGGTTGGAAGGATGTCTGGCAAAAAAAATGCTTCCATCATATTCACTCCAGCACTGACATGATAGAAAAGGCATGAAAATGACACCCTGTCCTCTGTATAAAGAGGCCACCAAAGGGGCAGGGTTTAGTTATCGATGTCGATGTCGAGCACCACAGAGGAGTTAATTATGGTCATCAGCTCGTGTTGGCTTCAAAGCCGAACAATTCAGCAGGAAAAACCAATCCCAGAGGTCGCGAGAAACCTCAGCTCTACGCATTGTAACGCTTTACTTTAAGATAGCGATGAAAAAAATCAACTAAATTAAAAAGAAATTGTATCTTGAAGAAGAAATTGATAAATATTGGTTACAATGAGTTGTTGGTTGAATGATGAAATCTTGCAATTTTTACATTTTTTGTCTGTGTGCTTAAACAAAAATTGAGCAGTAAATTCTTTTCAGAGTGAATGTTAATACAGAAGCAGGGCTCTGAGCTTTTTATTTTCGTTACTAATTATCCTTCATCGCTACACTCGCAGTAAGTATCATTTGTACGCCTCCGCTACTAAGTGGCTGAGCGAGGTCAAAAGTCTGAATTACATTTTTCTTCAAAAGATTCCTTCCTGTTTGTCATTCAGAAGTGCTATGTGTGAGTTCATTTTCAGGAACTCATGGCCCATGAGCTTTTTGGCTTGGTAAGATTTTTGTTATCCGTCCATCCTTGTCTCCGCCCACGTGTCCATCTGAGATTCTCATTAGCGTGATATCTAAAGAACGAGTGGTCGAATGTTTGCAGGATTTAGATGAAATTACCGTATTTCCATAACCAGCGCATGAACTGATTAGATTTTGGCGCAGAGTCAAAGTCACGGCAAGGACAAATGTCTGAACCAGTTTTTTTCCCCCTCTGAAATAGTTTCCTTCCTGTTTGCATTTTATTTGACAAATTAGTAGCTAGGATTGGCTTGTTGGACTTCACTGTCGACGCTGCTGCTTGACCTCGTGTTTGACTTCTTTACGTCTCTACTTTACCTTCAGTTTTAAATTTCAAATTTGACTTAGTATGAGTCAAAACTTTTCACCTGAGTTTTATTAAAATGGATGCTTGTTCTTTTAATTACATCTTGATAAAAATAACACGGTTTTACAATTTCAATTCGGACAATCCAATAAATATGACTAGCAGGAAAATGTGGAATTTCATCATTTCATCACATGTTTTGCCAGAACAACCACTGATGGCTTTTTCGACACCACACAAAAATAAATATGCTAGTTTTATCTTCTAATCGTTTTATAATTTCAGGCTCAGATGCAGAATGAATAAAGTGCAGAACAATACTACATAAGTGAATACTCCATGAAATTTTTATTCCATTAGAGTAGAAATAGCACAGCAAAGTTATAATCCGCGCAAGCGTTTAAAAGAAAAGTTTTTACACTGAAATCAAGTGAAGTTGAAAGTAAGGCCATTGTTTTTTCTCTTGTATCATCTCATGCTCGGGATTAATTAGATTAAATATCAGTGAAGAAGAAGAGCACTAGAAATAGTTTCATGTAAAAAAAAAATCTTCTTGGTCACATGAAGAGAAAAAGAAAATCTATAAAAGAAACTCGTAAATACTTCTGCAGCGATTCAGCACTGCATCAACACATTTTCTTACATAAGTCAAATCTGTCCTTGTATAAGTAGGCTATTACTGACCGCACACACACACCGAACATAATGATCTCTGAAGCGTGAAGCCTGAAAAAGCTGCACATTTGATGCATCACACAACACACTCCAATCAGGCCTTTTGACATGACGTGATGTGTCACATGAATCCGTGTTGATGATATCAGCGAGACATAAACAAATAAAGATGACAAATGCACGTGTGTACGGGGTTTATGCAGGATTCGGGCCGAACAAAGTTTTCCATCGTTCCTAAATCATCCTGGTGACTTTTATCTCCCGTACACATTCCTTCACCCATGTGGCTTCACCAATCATCATTTTGGAGATAATTACAGACAGTTAATTCGATATGTGCTTTTCTGTGTGCTGCCAAGCAGAGCTGTCTTATCGCTGGCACAGAGAGAGGAAGGGATTTACACACAGTGAGGCAATCTGTGCTTTTAACACACTAAGCCAAATGTCTCCAGAGACACACACACGCACACACACGTGCAGGAAACTTTCATCAATAGGAGTGTGTCATGTGCATGCTGTGTACAACTTGGTAAATACACTAATACTTTAGTGAAGTTTGGTGGAGGTGTGTGTCTCACTGAAGAATTCAAGTCTAATAATACTTAACCTTCAATTTACCTTAAGACTTTATGACTCATCTCCTGCAAAAGCATTCCAATCAAACTGTCTGACAAGCGCTTGAAATCTGACACATAATTAAAGGCAAAGCGTAACCCGCATCACCGTTCCATTTTAACGCCTAAATTCTCTCAGCTGACTTTTGTCTTTGTTTATTCATTCATTTATTCATGCATGTTAAAAAAAACCCATCTGAGCTATAAATCCAACTGAGCCTTCCGGCAGTTGTTCGATTTGCACAACTTGGCAGCAGTTAATGGTTAAAAACTAATACTATAATAATTAATAATAATTATGTAAGAATTCTAAATTCATTGTTAGAACGGTACGTGTGGTGAAAAACATTTAAAAGTGAAAGGATAATGTAACAATTCAAATGTGACATAAATTACATTACAAACAAATAGCTTTTATTAATGCAAAAGATTTCAGGATGTATGAGATTGGACGTTCAGCTCCTTCAGGAATTCAACATTGTGACATTTTATTTAAGGAATAAAACATTGTCCTGTCATGCTGTTGCAGGAAAATAATCAATGATCGGGAAGAGTCATGAAGTGCAGTGACTGTGTTTATTACTTAACATGGCTTAAAAAAGGGAAAAGTTGGAATTTTATTGAAAAGAAAAACACCTGCAAAAATCAACAGTTAATTGCAGCGGTGGAAAGTGCTGTAAAATCACATTTTTGCTTGAAAATGTAACCGGTTTTTCCTTAAAAATCTTGATTGTACTCAATGAAATTCATAACCACATTTTTACACTGATAGAATAATATAAATAACATACATGCTGCTGTAATTAGGGCTGTATGGTAACAATAACACAGTGACACACTTCTAATTGTCATATTATCTGGACCATATTTCAGTTTATTAGCAATCTGGCAAATTTATAATACTACAAAATGTCTAAAATTAGAATTTTACTACAAAATATTGATATAAGTGAATATATTGCTCAAGTGTCCTGGTTTTATATAAGCCTGTTACATTCCAATCAGTTGAATGAAACACTCACACACACACACACACACACACACACACACACACACACACACAACACTCACAGGAAACTCATAATTAAATTTTACTATGCAGGATTCAAACATTTAACAACTAAACACAAGAGTTCGCATAACACACACACACACACACACACACAAGACAAAGAGAAGCTGCTAAATGGCTTTGGTCACATGCTGCTCCTCGAACCAGCTCTGCTTTCCCAGATTTGTCTAATGGAGCAGAAAAGCATCTCACTCACAAGGGTGCAGTTATAAATAATCAAAGCCAATTAGGCGGTGAGATTTAGCGCGTGCTGCTAACAGGTGTGTGTACGCACATGGCTGTGAGGTTGTGTGTGCTCAGAGTGAGTTATACTCCACATATGTATCTCTTTGTCGCTCTCTTTCAATATTGATCAACAACGAGGGTCTAAGAAATGTATAGCGTATTCACACAGATATACACTGCTCAAAGAAATTAAGGGAACACTTAAATCACACATGGGAACTCGATGAACAAAACATGCCAGTTGACAGTCTTTACTGATATACATTGTGTGAGAACAGAATGATGTAATCATGGACAATGGAAACCAATATCACCAACCCACTGAGGGCTGGATTAAAAAATCATACTGAAAATCAAAGTAAAAAACTAAAATCACAGGCTGAGCCAATGTGCATGAATTTTATCATGGCAACTCATAATATGGCTCAGTAGTGTGTATGGCCCCCACGTGACTGTGTGCACTCCCGACAACGTCTGGGCATGCTCCTGATGAGGCGATGGACTATGTCCTGGGGGATCTCCTCTCAGACCTGAATCAAGTCATCAGTGAGCTCCTGGACAATCTGTGGCACCACTTGGAGGTGTCTGATGCCTTGATACATAATGTCCCAGAGGTTCTCGATCGGATTCAGGTCCGGAGAATGTGAGGGCCAGTCAGTGGCATCAATGCCTTTGTCATCCAGGAACTACCTACACACTTGAGGCCAATCATGGTCCTGCACAAGGAGGAACCCAGGATCCAGTGCACCAGCATAAGGTCTAACGATGGCTCTGAGGATATCATCCCGGTACCTATCTGCAGTCAGATTACTGTTGGCTAGCATGTGGATGTCTGTGTGACCCTCCAAGGAAATGCCCTCCCAGAGCATCACTGATCCACCACCAAACCGGTCATGCTGGGTGATGTTGCAGGATGCGTAGTGTTCACCATGGCATCTCCAGACTCTTTCACATCTGTCACATGTGCTCAGTGTGAACCTGCTCTCATCTGTGAAGAGAACAGGGTGCCAATAGAGGACCTTCCAATTCTGGTGTTCTCTGTTGAATGCCAATGGAGCTGCATGGTGTTGGGCTGTGATCACAGGTCCCACTGGAGGACACTCATGCCACCCTCATGGAGTCTGTTCCTGACAGTTTGTTCAGATACACACACACCAGTAGCCAGCTGGAGGTCATTTTGAAGAGCTCTGGCAGTGCTCCTCCTGTTCCTCCTTGCACAAAGGAGCAGATACCTGTCCTACTGCTGGGTTGTTGCTCTCCTATGGTCCTGTCCAGCTTTCCTTGTGTAAAGGCTTGTCTCCAGGTATCTCCTCCATGCTCTTGAGACTGTGCTGGGCCACTGCACGTATGGATGTGCCACTCTTTCCACTGCACATATGGATGTGCCATCCTGGAGGAGCTGGGCTATCTGTGCAACCTGAATGGGCTGCAGGTACCACCTCATTCTACCAGTAGTGACAGGGACACAAACAAAATGCAAAACTAGTGAAGAATCAATCAGGAAGGATGAGGAGAGAGCAATTGTCTATGGCTACTACCTGCAAAACCATTGTCTTGTTGTCTCTCCAGTGCACCTGTTGTTAATTTCATTTGCATCAATGCAAAGTGTTGATTCACAAACACTTATGCTTCCTAATTGGTCAGATTGATATCCATGAAGTTTAACTGATTTGGTGTTAAACTGTGAAGATTAAGTGTTTTCTTAATTTTTTGAGCAGTGCACTTGGAAATAAATGAGTACATATTATGTATAAAGCATATTTAAAGCAACAAAATATCATCTTAAATTGAGGAACAGCATGGAAACCATATGGAAGGTATCACTGGTGTCATTTGTTGTTGTTGTTGTTGCTGTTGTGTGTTTTAATAAATACATTTATTTCCCCCAAAGAATCCCAAAGGTATCTTCAGAATGTACTGAGTTTTAAGAACAATTAAAAGCATGAACATGTAGGTTTCAGAGGGTGAAATTGGAGCTCTGGTTCTGGTCTGGTCACTCCTAGAAGAATTAGGATTTAGGACGTTCATAGCATTGCAAAAATAAGATCAGATTATTGGCTCTTGGCTCGCGAATGGTTAAAGGAAATCTGGTGTGTGTGGGTGGGTGTGTGGAACAAATCTAACATATTTGGTGTGCACATGTGTGTTATTGGAAGGGTCAATATCGAAAAGCAATGGTAGAAACAAACTGGGTGGCTTCAGCTATGATTGCAGGTTATGGATTTACTTTTAATAAATATTAATCACCTAAAGTTGTCTATTATCAAAACAAACATTGCTTTTATACCTTCTGGTATATTTGCCTATTGGTTTATGGATATGTTTATTAGGTATCTGACCATTCACACTGCATTACTGTGTAAAAAAAATAATCAGATGCATTAAAGTTCTCTTGAAAAATGCACAAAATGTCAGTGAGACTTTTACATAAGATTGTGAATATTTTTATGGATACGGGTGTTTTTTTCTGTGCAACATTATCCATCATGTGGCAGCAGAGCCATGCATAAAATCATGCAGATGCAAGTCAAGAGCTTCAGATTATGTTCACCTCAACCACCAGAATGGGGAGAAAAATGTGATCTCAGTGACTTTGACCCTGGCATGGTTGTTGGTGTCAAAAGAGCTGGTTGAGTTTTAGAGAAACTGCTGATCTTGTGGGATTTTTAGAGCACAACCATAATGTACACAGAAAAGCAAAAAAACATCCAGTGAGCAGCAGTTCTGAGAGCTTGTTGATGAGATAGGGTCAGAGGAGGAAGGTTGGAGTGGTTTGAGCTACAGTTACCCAAATAAGCACTCTTTACAAACCATGGTGAGCAGAAAAGCATCTCAGAAAGCACAGCATGTCAAACCTTGAGGTGGATTGGCTACAACAGAGGAAGATCACATCTTGATCCACTCCTGTCAACCAAGAACTAGCATCTGAGTCTACAGACTGGACAGTTGAAGGTTGTACTGATGAATCTCAATTTCTGTTGCAGATGCTAGTGTGGAATATGGCATCAATAGAATGATGATGCCATATCCCTGTTCATCTTTAGATCAACAGTTCAGGCTGGTGCTGGTGGAGGTGGTATAATGGTATGGGAATGTTTTCCACATGTTCGGAGCCAAGAAAATACTTGATGCCTTCATGGCCATGGTGTACCCATCTGAAAATGGCTACTTCAGAACAACGAGTTCATCGTACTTCACTGGCCTTCCCACTCACCACATCTGAATTGAATCGAGAACCTTTGGGATGCGGTAGAACGAAAGATTTTCAGCCTGAATATAGCGCTTGACAAATCTGCATCAATGTTGTGATGTGATCCTATCAACGCAAAGCATCGAGACTATTCGGATAGTGATTTAATTGATAAACATAATAAAGAATGCTAAGTAAATAATAATTTATCGTTCATGGTGTCTTTTCATCATCAATGAAAATGATACATGTACCACCGCTCTAATGTTGAACAAACAATGAAACCCTTTAAATGCATGAAAACTACTTTAAATGCTACTTCATATACACAGTGTCATTAGTTCATCAAGTCGAGTAGTGTGTGTCAGACGTCGTCTAGTTTTGGTTCCACTGGCGACCGGCCCAGTCACACTCCATACACACACATATACACACACACACGCACACTGCCAGCTCTATTAATGAAGTCCAGCAATTAAGCTCAACCCCGATGCCTCATGTGGGTGGGTGTGAGTGCATGCATTTCATTTTTTTCCTTTCTCTCTGGGGAAAACCGATGCCTCATGAAAGTCTCTTAGTGTAGCACACCAGCTCCACTGGACTGTTTATTCAACTGTACCACTTCACTACATTATCCCTCACAATTACCTACTTCCTGTTTTTGCCACCCCTTAATGAGCACCCTCTCTCTCTGATCCCAGAGCGTTGGTGTATCGTATATCATAGATGATTTTGGAGTTTGGAGTTGAGTTAGCAGTTTCTCTACAGTGTCCTGGAGACTCTCTCTCTCTCTCTCTCTCTCTCTCTCTGTCTTTCCACACCGGCCGTCCGTAATGAGTCGCTAATTATCCTCCTGAGGCCCTTTGCTAACCTTGGGCTCGACAGCCAAGGACTTCTACACTCCCTTAGCCAAGAAGCGCCGCAAAGGAATCAGCATGTATTAATGAGGCAATAACATTACACTTCATCAGGGGACGAGATGCATGAGTAACTGGTATAACTACAAGAGACACTATCAGCTTGCTCTTTGAGTGAACCACAGAGCGTGTCCACTGTTAAGATGGTGCAAAACACTGTCACCTGATTGAAGTAACGCAATGGTTATTAAATAGGTGGTAAAAACAAAAATGGTGCTTTTAAAGAGCTGGCAAAACCACGTTATTCAGCAGGAAGGTTTTCACTTATGGAATTGCGTCCCATCCAGGGTGTGTCCCTGCATCTTTTGTCTCTCTATTCAACCAACAGGAAATGGGTTCCCTTCTGGTTCATGCACCAAATTGTGAACCATTCAGAGCATTTCAACCAAAAATAAATTTGTTCGGAACCTGAAAAACTGGATCCCAGCTGGAAATGTGATGACTTTGTGTTGTTAGTTTGGAGAGGAAGCAGAGCACAGCAATGGAAAAGAATAAATCAGACAAATATCTGCAATAACAGTACAAAAGCTCGCAGGTAATCAATGGAATCCACCATCCAGTGTTTACTTCCGTCATGCCTTGTGCAACTACCTCCGTTGATGACGCATCCTTGATTACAATGGTTCTGCTCAAAACTGGTGGAAATGTGGGCTGAGCTCATGAAATCACGAGCTTGTAGAAGAATCCTGAATTGAAGTGGTTCAAAAACCTGTTCTCTGTTAGTGGAAAAGAGGAATGGCAAAATCTTTAATGGTTCTGTGTAGAACTTATAATATAGTGTTTCCTATTAGAAAGACTTCTAAGTCAAACCTTTTTGGAAACTAAAAACCCTTGATACTCCAGTGAAGCCTTGAGAACTCTTGACGAACACTTTTTCTAAGAGTGTATGTATAAACTGGTGTGTGGTGCAAACCTCATATGATTAGGCTTTATTTTATTCATAATACCTAGAACTGTTCAAGTATTTCAAATTTATCTTCTTAGTACCCTCTAGGAAAATGTTCTTTAAAGTGTTCCTTGAGCAGTTTTTAGCTTCATTTTTCATAGTGAAACACATTTTCACAAATATTTCCCTTAAAGATCCCTTGGAGAGAAGTTTTTTTTTTGTTTTTTTTTTTAAATAAAGTGCATCTTTATCTGAGTAAGTGTGTGGTACACACTTTTTCATTATTTTATTCTTAATACCTAGAACTAGCTCCAGGGTCCCTGATTAGATCTTGAGCTTGGGATACTGTCAGGCTGGAGTCTCACAAGTTCTCCCCATGTCTGTGTGGGTTTCCTTCAGATTCTCTGATGTATTCTCAGGGTCTTTTCCCACGGCATGCCCAGTGATCCCAGTAGAGGCTCCAGATCCACCACAGCTGTGGCCAGGATGAAGCACATACTTAAGATGAATTAATGTCTTGGTACTTAATACACTCAGACAAGTTCCTCAAAGGTTCTTTAGCTAATTACCAGTTCATAACCATTTAAAATGGTTCTAATTGGAATTCTTTTTGTTGTATTGTTCATACAACATTCCAACAAAGAATTCAGGGCCCTCCAGAGGGACAGCTGAAGAACTGGTTGGGAAAAAAAAAAGAAAAGTTCAGCGAAACAGTGAATACACTGAGGTATCCTGTATTTCTCGGGAGAACTTCAGGGGTGGACAATGTTCTGCACATCAGCATTTTTCCCTATCAAACTTTACCTGAACATCTGAGCTGATCTGCAGTGTACTTGGAATTTGCAAGACGTCCAAGCACTTTATTAAATCCTCAGCATTTCTCATGATATATTTGGATCAGGCTATCAACCTTGAGCAGTCAAGGCTACTCGCTAATCTGAATAATATCTGAATATTTTTAATAGCTACATGCTTGGCATATCCCTGGCCTTTTATTGTTGGAATTTATGAGAAATCATTTATGAAAGAAAAATCAACCAAGTCTAATTCATTGGCATGGAGAGACAGCTAAATGTAAGCACTGAGTCTTTTGATTAGGATGAATCCAACATGAGCAAATCCATATTCAAGATACAGGAGAAGCTAAAAACCCAATAGAAATCACTAAATACAAGGAGAAACGTCACTGCAATGGACATAACATTAATGCCATCTCTTATAGCATTGATTGTAGTTGCTATGACAACAATGAAGTGAGTAAAAACCAAAAAGACCAAACTTGTTGGTGTCCACTTGGTATCCAATTGAATGCTTTGAATGGTTTTACCTCCTACACAATCTTATGTGTTTTGCTTGAACTGCTGGTGAAGGACTTTTGACCAAATAACACCTGTTTCTATGGAAACAATGACACATACTAAGTAATCATTTCTATGTCCTCAAAAACGTACCCAAACTAGCCCAGTATTCATTTAAGAGTGTTTTCACAAAACATGACTCCACAACCAGGACTGATTCTGGGTTTATTTGGGGGCAGGGCTTATCACAGCTTTACATTTACATCCTTCTGAATTCTTCTTAGACTGATTACGCAGTTCTATATGTCACTTCTGCGCATGCAGGTTTGCAATATGGAAGGCACTTTGGCACCAATGCCCAATCATGGACCTTCAAATGAGGAGCTAGATTCATATAAGAAGATATTCAGTCCTGCAAGTCATGATAAGAGGCACATTTTTCACAACAACCCTTTCCACGCTGTCACAAAACTTGAAACAGGTAGTTACATGACAAGGTGAACCAATCTCGTTAGTTTGGCATGGAACGCCACCATCGGAGAGCTTCCACACCTGATCCAGAAAGCACCGTGGTTCAGCTGAAGTGAGCACCAGACCAGCTGGAATATGCAGTCAGTTAGAGTTAGATGCAGGACACAGGTGCATAAAATTGCCATGTGTTTTATTTAGCTAAATCCATCAATCATTGTCCATATTCCAGGCGGGGGGTCAGAGCACAGGCGGACAACATACCACAAGGGTAATCCATAATCATAAATAAGGAAACAAGCCTAGGAGATGTAACAAGACATACTCAAGCAGAGAACTAGTAAGAAACAAAGACATACAGAAGAACATGGCTGAGAAACATACACGACAATGAGCCTCCACGAGGAATCACTACACACAAGACGGTATAAGTAGGAAAGCTAAACAAGAACTAAGACAGGTGATATGCAAATGACAAAAAAACGGGGTGGAGACAGGACCAGGAAGTGAAAACTCACGGGAACATATGGCTATATAACAAAACATGACAAGAATTTAGAATGAAGCTTAGAAGCAGTACTGTTCACGCTCAGAGCTGTGAAATGTGCTGAGTGGGGGAATTCGTGACACCAGAGCTTTCAACCAGGACCACAGATCAGATCTCTGGATCACTCGAAAATGGCTTTCATACTACACCAAATGTAGCAAACTTTCAGGCTTAAAAACAACACAAGTATGGTGATACCCGAGTCCTGATAGATCCCCATCTCTCATCAGCTAATATTTCAGTTATTTCAGACTCCCCGTCTCGATGCTTGATACTGTTATGGTCAATAAACATGTCACTTGTCACAATACTGTTATAATCAATAAACATGTCGTCTCACTTTCACAGTGATAAAGCTAAGCAGAGATCACTGAAAGCGTTCCAAAATGAGATCTCTGACTGAGGACATGTGACCCACTTGGAAGCAAGAAATGCAAGCTTGTGAAAAATTCACTGAACGTTTTTACACTTGTGTAAAAGTTTTATTAAAACGGAGTGATTAAGATGTCATTAACATCTTAGCAGTTCTGTCTTCTTAATATATAATTCAATCCATAACAGAGATCTTTACAAGGCATAAGAATCATCAGAGCTTAAAAGCTTGTATTTATCTTTTATTTATACTGTATTGGCACTGACACTACGTGTTCTGCTGATTTTGAATAATAATAAATGTTGCAGTGGTGTGATGAAGCAGAATCACTGTTACCATGCCAATGTTGTTTATTTTCCTATAACAGCATGTCCTTAAGTGGTACATTCCTCTTTGGCAGCAATTACAGTTTTTCCTCTATTAAAGATCAAAACTTCATGAGTTTTATCCAGTCAGAGTCATTTAATGTGGTGGAATGTCTGCAAAACAAGTTCCTGGTTAGTCAACCTCTTGAATTTAATAAGTGAGAAAAAGCAAATAAGCAAGAAATAGTAGCTTTTGTTGTTCCTTTTACTAAGAAACCACAGCGTTTAAACTCTCTTATGATGGAAAACATAACCTAAAGTTATCTCTGAGTGTTACAAAGCTCTGCCACTGGAGACTCCTTCCATAAATTTTAAATAAATGTCTCCTTCCACATAGATATTCCACTGTGCAAGTCCCTGTGAATAAGCTGTTACTGTAGAAATGATAACATAGTAATATTTAATTAGCACGTTAAAGGGGACGGCTCACACATACCAGAATCCAATGCTTGGTTTTTGTTTTGAAAGAATTTGACCGCTACCTGCTGGCTCTTTGTGCAGTAAAAACCTCCACAAACTCACTGTTAGAGATCCCTTCGAAACCCAACTTTTTCTTCATTTATGTGTCATACAGATACTCGGAGCAAAATATGCCTTTTCTTTTCTTCACGGCCACCCACAAGGCGGCTGAGGCTGGTTCGGGTTCATTTCTACAATGGCCCCGAAGTGCAAAACACAAAGACAGAATAGGGAATCACAACAGCAGGTCACAAAATTCAACCTTATTAACTTCTGTTTACTGCTTAGTTTACAAAAAGATCCAGATTGTTTTTGGAATATCGATGTTATCAAAAATGGCAACTTGTTGCAACTTGGTGCAGAGGATTCTGGGAAGGTTGAGCCGGCCCCTTTATTATAAACCTGCGTTACTGTCAGAGCTGCTGTTCCAGAAAATCAATCAACACCTTCTGACCAATCAGAATCCAGAATTCACTGGCACTGTGCTATAAATAATGCTACATTATCACAACAACGTGTTCAAGAGCAGGCCACTTTTGAATGTAATAAATTATGCGAGAACAACTGACGCTCCTGAAAGTGGGGCAAAAAGTAGCCTGAGAACTAGTTTTAGCCATAAAAGTAGAATTTAATTAGGCAGGAAATGGGGTCTGTCCTCCAGTTGTTATGAGTGTGAGCATGAACAAATGTAAAACACCTCAGACGCATAAAAAATGCGTTCCAGCTAATTTCACACCGCTCGCGAGCTAAGAGAATAGGGCGTAACTTGCGTGACTCTGATGCCCCATGACTAATAAGCGAGAATGTCATTTTCTCTCAGAGACACATCCTCATGACAGGCCGTTGCATCATTTCTTTGTTTGAAGTGACTCAGCTCAGCATTGTTCCTCACCTCGCGGGCCAAAGGACGAGTCTGAACAAATATCAAATACAGCTTTTTGTAACCTCTGATACATTCACACTGACTTTGGCCTTCATGTATTAGATCTATTTTTATTGAACTTTTTTTTTTATTTAACAGACACAGATTTAAGATGCCTCATCTACTCCTTTTCATCTCTGAAACACTACTGCATTGATTATTAAGGATTTGGAAAGTTCAGGATATAAATTGGACTTGAAATAAATAATGCATTAAAACAATTTTTTTAAATTAAACTAACAAATATAATTTGAATAACAAACATGATCTTGTTTAAATCTTTTTTTTTTTTTTTTTGACATCTAAAACTATTATATTTTGTTCTAAAGGTTTGGAAAGCCCTGAATGAATTTGACAATAAATAAATAAATTAGACTAATTAACAATTAATTAACATTTTCAGCAATATTGAAACAGTATTAAACAACTTCAAACAAAAAGAAATCATTAAAAATTACTTAAAAATGACTGTACAATTGCACAACATACATCTTTAATAGGGAGGGGAAAAAAAAAAAGAATTTGGTGCACAAGTTTGAGCAGACACTTTTGGAAGCCCTCAACAAGCTTCCGCAGAATTCCGGTTGGATATTTGACCACCCTTCTCGGCAGAATTGGTAGAGTTCTATACATTTGTGTGTTTTCTGGCACAGACCCGACTTTTCAGCAAGTCCACATATTTTTGATAGGGTTGAGGTCAGGACTTGTGTTAAGCATAATATTAGCCTGCTTTATCCATTCCACAACCAGCTCTGATGTGTGTTTGTGGTCACTGTGCTGTCGGACACCCAGATGTGTTCAAGCTTCCACCATCTAGCTGATGGTTCATTACTCCATCCACTCTGTGCAGTGCAGCAGTTCCTCTGGCAGTAAAACAGCCCCAGAGCGTGATGCTCCCACCACCATGCTGAACATCTGCTACAGGGTTCCTCTGTTCCTCTGCTCATTGTGGCCAAACAACTCAAT
>JAQQZX010000002.1:1898707-1918099 GCA_030068355.1 Notoglanidium maculatum | reverse complement strand
AAAAGTGCAACATACAGGGCGGAGTCTAAACTAAAAGTGCAACATGCAGGGCGGAGTCTAAACTAAAAGTGCAACATGCAGGGCGGAGTCAAAAAAAGTTTTGCATATCAGTAAACTCTAACTGTGAGTCATGTAACAGAACTGATTACTACTAAAGATGTGTATTTTGTTTTGTTTTGTTTTGTTTTGTTTTTGTGCCTCAGCTGAGCTTCCAAAGTTAAAAATGAGTTCTCAGAATAAACCTCAGAAACGGACGCAGTAAAATGGCTGCCGCCGAGCTGTTATTCAGTCCAATATGGCAGCTTTAAGCACAGGAAGTGCTTCACTTCACGCAGCCCAGCACCAGTCGTGTCCCTAACACACTCCCACATAGCGGGGAGGCCTTGTTCTCCTCCTCTCATTCCCTCCATCCTCTTCATCTTTTCCTCCTCCTTTTCATCTCTCCTGCCATGATTTATCTCTCGCTCGCCCTTCCCTTCATTCCCAACTCCACAGAGCCGTCAGAGCCTTGATTTGTGCTCTGTTCTCCACCGATGCGTCTTAAATTATCACCGTCTGTTATTAAACGGGAGCAGTCTGACCACTTGCATGCACACACACACACACACACACACACACACACACACACACACACACACACACACACGCAGAGTACAGAGGGGTACCTGCATCGTCAGCTGTGGGATATGAGCTGTAAAAATAGCAGTGTAAGCAAATCCGGTCCGGATTTAACAACAGCACCGGCCCGGCTCTCACACATCTTTCACAACACACATGGCAGGAGTGACAGGACACGAGTGTGTGTGTGTGTGTGTGTGTGTG
The DNA here is from genome assembly GCA_030068355.1 of Notoglanidium maculatum. NCBI lineage: Eukaryota > Metazoa > Chordata > Actinopteri > Siluriformes > Auchenoglanididae > Notoglanidium > Notoglanidium maculatum. The sequence goes on along the minus strand of JAQQZX010000002.1, from coordinate 1,917,277 downwards.
TGTGTGTGTGTGTATGATTGTCAGTGCCAATAATCCAAGGTGAAAACTCAACAGTTTGCTGCATTTGTTTCTGAAAAATGCATTTTTTTTAAGGTTTCCATCTGGTTCCTGACTCTTTCCTCTGTATCACAGCCGATATCACGCACTCCTTTGGTTTATGTATAAGTTCTGGTGCTAACTTGCCGCTTGGTGCTCCTGTGTAAACGACAAGTTAGCAGTTGTGTGTCACGCAGCGATGTCACGGGACAGCATTGTCATTGCTAGCTCCCTTTTTGGAGTGATGTTCAAGATCCTTCACTTGGCCTTCTAGTGGAACATTAAAAGCTTCTATGTAGAACCCACAAAAGTTTGCCTTTTTGTGGAACCCATTATCTGAAATACATACTCTTTATTGTCCAGGTACATCTTAAAGAATCCTTTCCTGAGACTTTACGCATTTACGTCAAACCTCACCATCTGAGCAGACTAAAGCTGATGCTAATTATAATGAGGATGATGATGATGATGATGATGATGAAGGTGGTTAAATTGCAAAGTTAATGCTGATGTCCGTGAAAGCATCAGAGATGTGATCTGTGACCTACGCTGCTATATAGGCCAGGTTTAATTGCTCATTATAATTGCTGTAATGAGTGCACACACACACACACACACACACACACACACACACACACACACACACACACACAGCTCAGCAACTACAGTTATAATAATGGCTTTCTTTGATGATAAAGTGAATTATTATTATTATTATTATTGAATTATTTTCTTGCATTAAATTAATTCCAGTTTCAATTTGTGATTTTAGCTGGAATTCACACACTTCAAGAGTTACTTTTGCTCAGAATGACAGTTTTAATTTGACACACTATGAGCTTTTTTTCCTGTTTTAATCCATAAGACACATTTAATAATAATAATAATAATAATAATAATAATAATTACATTAATTAAACCATTACCCCCCAAAAACCCACCTTTATAGGAACTAGCATTATAAACGCAAAGGGCTAAAAGAATCACATTAATCACGACTTCTCTGCGAGTGTGAAACATGGAGCCGGCGATCCCGTCACACTCTGAACACGGCGTCTCCCCGAGAGGAAGCGATTGAGGAGACATTAGCGGAGACGAGGGTCAACCGAGAGACGACGCTTCTACGCTCATTATCATTTATCTTTTATTCATAACACACCACGTCGCATAAAGAACACCACTTAAGCAGAGAGAACATACACACACACACACACTCACACACATATACATGCATTTAGGATGATTTTGTATGTCCTGCGTGTTCCATCTCTGCTCTTTCAGCTCCTGATGTGAGTGTAGAAGGAATAATTGGCCGTTTCCTCAGTGAGAATGATGTTTCTGTTTACAGACTGACGGAGTGTGAATCGCTCCACGTTCATGCTTTTAGCATTTTATATTCACTTTATTGACCCCAACTTTTTCACATCAGTGGAATTGTAACATGGTGGTATTTTAGGGGTTTTACGGTAACTCCACCAGGCCTGGAGGATTTGTCAGCTCACGTGGGAACCATTTGCTCAGTACTAATGTAACATTTCAAATCCCAAACTGGAAATTAGCGTTGTTTTAGCGCTATTACGAGCCACGTAGAGGGTTCCATTAGCAGCCACACACGGGAGCATGAGCTAACAGGGGTCCTCTAAGACCTGCACGGCATCTGTACCACTTCGCACAGGTGATTACGTGAATAATATGATCACACGTGGAAGTGTGAAGGTGCATTTCGCCGTGCAACATCATGTGATGACTACGTGAGGAAGAGTATTATTCCTGTCAGAAAATCACATCCGAAACCGTGAAGTATTAGCGTGAGAAAATGAAGGCGTTGTGTAAGAGTCACGTGTGGAAATAAATCATGTGTGAATCATATAAAAGAATCGCATGTGGATATGAATGAATCACGTAAGAATCATATGTGGAAATAAACGATTCGTGTCAAAATCACATTTAAAAATAAATGATTTGTGCAAAACGTGCGTAAATGAATCCGTGTCAATATCATCTGTAACAATTTTTTTAATAAAGTGTAAACGGAAGTGTCAGAACCGAGAAGAAATAGTTGTGCTAGAATCACATGAATCATGTGAGAAAATTCATGAAGGGTATGCTAACAATCCATTTTAAAATAAATGAATCATGTCCAAGAGTCATATGTGAATATAAATGAATCATTTTTTTTTTTTTTAATTGCATTTGAAAATAACGAAGAGTCATGTGCGGGAATCACATGTGAAAATAAATGAATCGTGTGTGAGAATAAATAAACATGTTTAAAACGAAACATAGATAATAAAATAAATGCCTCATTTTTAAGAATCCTAAGTGAAATTAAATGAATCATGTTGAGAAAAAAAAATCACTTAGACAACAACATTTCGGAATGGAAAGAAGCGGTTGATCCGATGACAAAATAATTAGGGACGTCAGCAGTTCAAGCCATGACGTAACATAAGCAAGCAGTGAGCTAGGAGCTGCTGGGTTGGTTTTTTGGTTTTTTTTAAACATGTAGTTAAGTATTTAGCTTGACAGCATAAAGTAGATCCAGCTTAAAAACACCAAAACTTTAGCAAAGGCGTTTTATTGTAGCCTACTTGGAAGCTTGAATTAGCATTAAATCTATCAATAACGCTAGCACTTTCAGTCATACTATAGTCGATCATCGTATTGTAGCATAATATATCAGTCTTTATAAAGGCGTGTGGCAATAAAGAGGAGAAGAATACCTAGAGGGCCCCTTACATTTTCCTGCCTGGGGCCATGACAGTCCAAAGAATCGCCTCTGATGTTCTACCGTTCGTCTCTGCAAGCTATAAGACCCAAAAAGATTCGTTTGATGCTGAGAAACCACACAATGCGACATCCTCTGTCCTAAAGACATTCCTGTGTTGGAAAGTAAACTTTACTACAGCTTTACTACAAAGTGCTAACACTGAAGATATTTTCACCAAACCACTTCTTTAAGGCATTTATAATCTAGGAAATATGGAATGTTGAAATACCGGCGTTCCAGTTTGCTTTGATAAAATGCCAATCCTTCCGAACAGGCGTCCGGTGAGGAATATAAAAGCTTGAGTGTTATTTGTTGAGTAATATTTTCTTTATTTCCCGGAAAAGCCGTACAGTAGCACGCCAACACAGCAGCGGGCGAATACATCACTATAAGCGGTGTAGCTTTTAAAATATTACGCAATAAAAACTTTAACAGCCTCAGTGTGCGAGTGAGAAAGCAACCTGCCGCTAAAACATTTGTTCATTTAGCAAATGACGCGTCTAGCGTTTTCCTCTGTGCTGGTAATTATAACTACTACAACAGATCTATCAGCAGGCAGGAATCGTGACATGCACAGCTCAGAGGACAAAATCTCCTTCAGTTTTCACACACACACACACACACACACACACACACACTTCTCCGGCCCCCGTCCTCATTAGCATTAAAACAATCTGAATGGAAATGTGTGCCGTGAAAAAAAAAAATGGAGGAAATAAATAAAGAAATAAATAGGCTGCCCAAATGTAATCAGGCCATCCTTTCAGGCATTTAGATGCGTTATGAAAAAGTTCAGTTAGGAAACGTCGGGACACAAAGGAGGAGAGAAAGAGAGAGAAAAAAGAGAGAGAGAGAGCGTGACCTTGTGTATGGCAACTAGGGAGTTCCTAATGATCATATACTTTACTGTGTGTGTGTGTGTGTGTGTGTGTGTGTGTGGACCAATAAACATATTTAAGCAACAGAGTGAGGACATTCTGAGTGAAGAAGGGCTGTTTGAGGGTTCAGACTTGGTTTAGTGTTCAGGTTAGTATGGGGTTCAGGTTCAGGTCAGGGTTGCGGGTTTACTTCTGATGGTTAAGATTAGAGTGAGGAATGCATAGTGTTAATGAGTGTCCTCGCAAAGATAGAAGTACAAGTATGTGTGTGTGTGTGTGCCCGTTGTTTAACACCCAGGAAATGATGAAAATAACTTAGGAACATATCTACACCTCTCTATAAAAAGGATCACATCTTTATGAATATGCATGAATATGCAAATTAGTGACACCCCGATATTCTTTTCCTGCCAACTCTATAAATCAGGCCTCTGTTCTGTACGGAATAAAACACTCTGTCTCGTGCTGTTACAGGAAAATAATCAACCACGTCAGATCCCGAGGTGTTTTATTCCTCTTATACCGCAACACTTTGCCAATGCAATTTTTATCTATTCATGAGATACACATCATGCTTTTTATTATATTTATTATTAATTATATTTTATGTATATGTAGGTACATTTAATGTCATGGAAAGTCCGTGAAACAAGTATTACTTACGTTACAGGAGCTATAAACAGTAGTTTGCTACTCTAATTTTTCTCTCTCTTGAAGTTAATAGGACAGAAAATAATTGCAGCTTGTCACGTCACCAAGAAAGAAGCATAAACTCTGTCCCCGTCGGAAAGTTCCAGCTTCGCCTGACTCCGGCGAGTCCCGTGCACGTTACAGAAACATCTCCTTACAGAAAATTCACCTCGGCATTTATACGGTTTTAATCTGTTTCTCAAGAAGAGGAGGGAATGAGAAGAGAAGGGTGTGTGATGAGAAGACAAAAAGGAGAGAAGAGGAAAAAATTTTAAAAAGAGAGAAGAGAAGAGAAGAGAAGAGGCAAACAAAATTCAGAGGGAAAAAGTAGAGAAAATCAGTTAAATAAAAAGAGGAGGATCTATTAGGAGAGAAAAAGAAACAAAAATATGTAGAGAAGAAAAGTAAAGAAAAAAGAAGAGAAGGGAAGAGATAACATTTGTAAAAAAATAAATAAATAAATAAATAAAAAGTCGAAAAAGAGTCAAGACGAATACAACAAAAAGGTTATATCAGAAGTATAAATTGAAGGAGAGAGGAAAGGTGAAAATGAGAAAAGAAGAGAAAAAGAGAAGTGAGAAAGGTAAAATAGGAGAGAAAAGGGGAAGAGAAGAGACACAAAGACCAGTAGAATGAATCATTAATCATTTTAAGTAGCCACTATATGAACTTTTCATATGTCTGTCTGTGTGTGCGTGTCTCTCTCTCTCTCTCTCTCTCTGTCTCTCTCTCTCTCTGTCTCTCTCTCTCTCTCTGTCTCTCTCTCTCTCTGTGTTTCTTTATCAGTAGTAGCGCAGTTCGGGGTGGAGGCGTGGCCTAATGAAGTGTGGATGATGGACTCCTCCGCATTTATCATTGACTTTGACTCCAGTTTATAGAGTCATGAATAATTTATTGTGTATGAATAAGGCTTTAGACTCTCACTGAGGCTTTTGTGGGTGGGTAAGTGTGTTTGTGTGTGTGTTTGTGTGTGTGTGTGTGTGTGTGTGTGTGTGTGTGTGTGTGTGTACACACAATATATTCCTCCTTGAAGCTTTCCTGGAATTCTGATTATGCGACTCAGTCTCTAGGGCATGATGCGTCTTACTAACACGACAGACATTTTCCTTTAAAATTATTTGACAATTCAAATGACCAAAACTCCCATATTTTCTGAGATAATGAGCAGATGCAATATGTAACGAATAAAACACACCGGGTCAGAAATTATTCAATGACTGTCAAAAAACTGGATGATTAAACAGAGTTACTGTTATCACCCTGAAGTTGATTATTTTCATATAACTGCACATCCTGAAATGTTAATTCCACTTACAGCACAGTCATTTTGCATCTGATTACAATTTTTCAATTATTGAAGAATGACACATTTATTGGATAGTTTTTATCCATTAAGTGTTACATTTAATGTTGTGGAACATTTGCAAAACAAGTTAGTTCCTGATCTCACTTACGTTATAGCAGCTACAAACAGTCGTTTCCTCACCAGCCTCGTTTGATCTCTCACCTGATGTTAGCAGGTCAAAGCAGCTTTTCATGTTACTGCGAAGTTATCTGGGGAGTTACAGCTTCACCCCTGACTGTTACAAAGCCCTGACACTGGAGACCCCTTCCATAAAGCTACGTAAACATCTCCTTACAGAAAAATTCACCATATCTACAATTAAACTTTTTTTGTTCACCTATTTATGTCAAACATCTGTTTACATCAAACACGACCCTGTGAATGAGCTGTTACTGTCAGGGCTGCTGTTATAGGAAATTAATCAACACCTTCTGACCAATCAGAATCCAGAATTCATTGACGAGAATAGAATAGAGGGCGAAAAGGGAAGAAGGTAGAGGAGAAAGGAGGAGAAGAAGAATTAAACAAATAAGAGAATTGTAAAAAAAGTGAAGTTATAGAGTTAGAATAATAATAATAATAATAATAGACAAGCCAATAGAAGACATGATGAGAGGACAAGACAAGAGAAGAGAAAATGAAAAGAGAAGTGAACACAAACAACAGGAAGAGAAGAGAAGAGAAAAAGATAATTGTAGGTAAAAAGGAAAGTGATGAGTAAAAGATCAGTGAAGAGTTCCAGCATTTCCAGAGTTAGGAGCGAGTGTCTTTTATTTACGATGAGACGTCTGAATCAATGTATTCAAAGTGATAAAAGAACTATTACATACCTGTTAATTTTGGGATTGTGACTAGGAGTGTGAACTAGAAGTCATTCCTGACAGCCACTATCAGCCCGCTTTCTGTGAATCTGGACAACTGCAACATTAATGTCGATGTGCTTTAACTGGATTCAGCTAATGAGCAGCAGATGGTCATTTATTGAGCCACACGTCACACACTGAGAGCTGCTTGCATGGAATGTGCATTATGTCATATTACAATGCATGTAGTCCTGCCTTTATGCTCGATTCTGCTGTATGGTATGAGACTGATCTTCTTTCACGTAGAAACACAGTTAGATCACTTACAACATGTTATGTAATGGAAGTCTTTGGTAATGCAAATAGCCACTGCTTGCAACCATGGTGAGCAGAAAAGCATCTCAGGATGAACAAGACATCAAAGAGCAGAAGACCGCATCGGGTTTCGCTCCTGTCAGTAAAGAGCGCTCTGAAACTGCCCAGTAGACGAGCGGAAAAATGCGTCACGTGGATCTTTTTCCAATGAGGGTAGATCATGTTACAGCCTCCATCTACGGAAAGTTTCATTCTCAATACAACTTTACATCACTGATTCATTTCTTAAGCACTAAATAAATCAGCTTGACGTAATCGAATGCCATGATTACATTTGCAGTGAATCTGAGAGAGGATCAGGCGTGTTCAGGGTGTGCTATCATAACATAATCAGACAACAAGTTAGCAGTAAAGATGGTTTGTCTTGTGGGCAAAAACCTGCGTGACCTAACTGTGAACTTCACACAATTATCACCATGCCTGTATATTTGCTCTCTGAAGCTCTCGTTACATACAAAAGCTCTCGTTAACATTGCAGCTCAATTATAGTAATTGTAGCAATTAAACAGGAAGTCCAATCAATGGAGTAGGAATTAGAATGGAGTCAGCAGAGTGAGAAGGTTAACAGTGTCTTCTTTTTCTTCTTCAGAGTGAAGATCACACATGTACATGCGCTTATACACACACACACACCCACACACGCACACACACACACACACACACACTGTGTAAAAGTCATTGACGCATCAATATTCAGGTTAGTGGGCTTGTCAAAATATGATTAATAACATTTCATTCCAAGTCTAGTTCTTTGTCTGGAGTAGCTTTCTAACAGAATGAGGTTTTTGGAATCTGTAACCCTTTAGTGCTCCAAATATCCATCCATTATCAGTTAAGAGTCGTAAGTAAGCTGGAGCTAATCCCAGCTGATGTCAGGTACACCCTGGCCAGGTCGCCAACCAATCACAGGGCTAACACAGAGATGAGCAACCATTCACACCAACAGGTGATTTAGAGTGGCCACTAAACCCAATCTGCATGTCTTTGGGCTATGGGAGGAAACCGGGGAACCCGAAGGAAACCCACACAGGCGCGAGGAGAACATGTAAACCCCACGCAGAAAGGTCCCAGCCAGCCAGCAGGTTCAAATCCAGAACCTTCTTGCCGTGACGTGACAGTGCAAATATGCGTATCTGTTTTCAGGTTTCAATCCGGGATGGGCGTGTCTACACCAGAGGTTAAAATCTCTCGCTCGTACGACTTTACTGTTGCATCCTGTGGGATCCCGGTCTCTCGTCTCAACCAGACGCCCTGCTAACCTTTCCGGCAAGCTTTCTAAGAAAACAAAAACAATAGGGCACTTCATATTGTATCTGTATTTGTATCTGTTTAGAACTCATTATCTTTTCATTTCCAAATAACGTATTCGTACGCGGTTGACATATCTAGTGGAGTAATAATACATTTTCCAAGGATAAAGAAACAGAACAAAAGAAGGAGACAAAGCAAGAAGGGAATTAATTAAGGTTTAGCCGGTGAACCTCGACACTCACACACACACACACACACACACACACACACACAGCCATCAACAACAACAAACTTCATTCATTAATGCAAAATTCAATCAGAGACGTGCTCTCCTGAAAAGACCAAATCAATGCACTTCATTACAGTTAAATAACATATACTGATCCTCTTAAAGACTCTATTACGCTTTCATTTCGGCGGCGGTGCGAGCCATTCCCAAATGAGATGTTATGAGTGCTGAACACAGTTTCATAAACAATTATGCTTGATCCCAGAGGTATGTGAAATAATCTTATGCTTTCTCCACCTCACGACCTCTTATTAAAGCCGGCCTAATTGCACTGATAGCTTCACGCGCGGCCGTGTTACCACGAGCCGCCGAGCACTTTCTCATTATGCATCAGGAACAATGCAAGGTCAGAAAGACACATGCTGTGGCGGTGTTTCACTAATGCACGTCATTTTTAACAACTCAAACGAGGCTCTCCAACAGTTCTACTCAATACTGGAAAGTTACCTGACGCCCAAAGCTCCACAGCCATCTCTCGTTTGACTCACACGAAAATAATTAGTGACTTTCTAACGTCTGATTCTAACGGACTGTTATCAGGGCTACTCTTTGTGAAAGTTTGCGTAAGCTTTACCCATACCAATCACAAATCATTCATCCCTGCCTTAAGAACAACTCGTCCCTACTTTAATGGACACTTTAACTCAGAATGACTTTGCAAGCTAATATTAACCTAGTGGATGAAAACTAAATAAGAAGTGAAGGCAAACGAGCAAGTGAATGATAACATACTGAACGAATGTAAGTGAAGGGAAACTAGTGTGCAAATGCAAGTGAACGCAAACAAATGAACAGAAAGTAGTCAGTGTAGTCATTAAACTAGTGAGTAAAAGCAAACAAATGACAGTAATCCAAGTTAAAGGAGACAAGTGAAGCAGACTCGAATCAAAGTAAACAAACAGCTAGCAATCCAATGAGCAACTAACCTACTGAGTGAACTCAAACCATGAAAGCAACTCAGTGAGCAAATGTTAAAGCTCCGCCGTGTCTGATTCTGCCCCCCGAACCCGCCTCTCTTACCCCTCCCTCTCCGTACCTCCAAGTACTTACATTCACACACCCTTGCTTTTCCTGTGCTAAATAATAAGTACGATCCTCCATTTTTCAACATTTGGGTTCTCAAACTTGTTCTCCAGCTCCAGCGAACTCTGATTCCTCTTCTTTCTTCTTCATCGTCGTCCTTCCGGATTCACGCTGCTGCTTGTAAGACTTATGAATATTATATTCCATTTCTGCTAAAAGAGCCCCGTAAATCCTACATAATGCACCTTTAACTGCGTGAGAGAAAGCAAATGATCTGTAAACAAGGATAATTCATAATCATAAACTAATAAAAAAGACAAAACCAGAAGAGACAGCCAGGTGTATGTAAACAAACTGACCAGTACGATAACACAGAACAGCTCCACACATTAAAGGAAGAAAGAAATGGCAAGATAACAGGAGGCAAGACTAAAACTGAAAGCAAACAGTGAGCACATGGGATTTGTTGCCATGGTAACCACAATGTGACTGGGAAATTTGTGACATTATAAATTGTTAAATGTTTTATTAACAGTTAAATTACTAACCCTAACCATGACGTAAACAATGACGTACAAGTACAATTTCTTTTTTTTTTTAATCATGCCCAAATGATGCACAAACGAATCAGACGTGTTTGGACATGTTTTTACTCATGCTCTCATCCTATGGGGTGCCAAATTCACAATGCTTAACAAATGAGCACATGAAAGCCAAGCTAGCAAAGCTAAAGCGCTATAATTGGGCGGAGTCGAAAAAGTAGTGAACTAACACAGTTAGCAAACGCTTGTTAAAAAAGAAGAAAATTAACCTTTTTTTCAGTCAGTCTCTTTGCAGGGTGTTTAATCAAACACTCAGGTTTGGTATCTATGCAAACATGTTTAATATTTTACATTTTATTCCCCAGGACACACACACACACACACACACACACACACACACACACCTCTCATGTACACAGAAAGTGATTAAACATTAAACTCGCACTCACACCACTGAAGATAAAACACTGATATGGATTAATATTTTATTTTTACATTTTGAGAAAAAGAAAGGAAGAAAGAGAAAGAAAGAAAGAAAGAAAGAAAGAAAGAAACGTAGCCAGGAAAACAGCCTTGGAGAAAAAAATGAAAAATGTGTAACGATAATTTTGAAGAAACTTGTAATTATATATGTATAGGAAGAAATGAAGCAAAGTAGTGAGGTAGAGAGATGGTCAGATCGGGATCATTTTGCCTGTACACACACACACACACACACACACACACACACACACACACACACACACACACACACACACACGTGCTGAGCGTGCCGTCATCAGCCAGCAGAGATATGCTACTTAGCGGTTGTGTATTAGGTTTAAGGTTAAGTTTTTAGGGGTAACTTTAAGGTAACTTTAAGCTTTAAGTCTTAAGGCTAAGGTTAGGGTTAGGGTTAGGGTGAAGGTTAAAGGCCACGGCTAAGATCGAGTTTATTCTCTGCTATCAGCAGCATTTATTCGCTCTATTAGTAGCATTTTTTGACAAGCTAGCACTGATCATCAGAACAGCGGTGGCGCAGCAAAACACCAGTGGAGGAGAACTACAGCTGTTTGCACTACAGCTACCTGTTTGCCCTCTAGAGCAAAACTCCAGGCGTACGTTAGCTACTAGCGCGTCCAGTATATCACTTTTAATCCACGAGTCGTCTCACAGATGTGTTTTTTGTTGTCAGATGCGTTCACATTACAGTTAGATACAGATCACTGGAATTATGAATGTGAACTATCAAGATAAGCAAATCTGGTCTGAGCACAAACCCAGGTGCTCGTAGTGTGAACGTAGCCTTCCATTGCGTCAAGGCATTGCAATAGAAAATTTCAAACTTTCATTGAAGAAATAAAAATATAATAAATGTGATTCGCTCTGAAAAGAATTCGAAAGTGAAGTTATAGAGTCTCTGGTTGAAGTTGTTTCATCTGAATTAATTTGCCAGCAGTGTAGAAAAAAAAAACACCATAATGAATCTCAATACTTTGACTTGGATCTTATTCCTTTAAGGCGGGATTCCACCCGATGATTATTTTGACTGATTTATGAGTTCGCGGTTGTAAAACTAAACTCTTTGGGATATACTGTGTGTGTCCTTATACCATTACTGAGGTCAGAGGTCACTGCTTTTAATCCAGGCTAATTACATCACTATGTAATTGAAAGAATAAATATATAATACCAGAGATCGGCATATAGAAGCCCAGATCCTTCAGCTTTGAGTTATCATTAAAAACAAGTGCTAGTGGAGTAATTTTCAGGTTGAATGAAGCATTCCTAACTGCATATCATTGTTAAACCCCTCTCTCTCTCTCTCTCTGTCTCGCTCTCTCTCTCTGTCTGTCTGTCTGTCTCTCTCTCTCTGTTTGTCTCGCTCTCTGTCTCTATCTCTCTGTCTCTATCTCTCTCTCTCTCTCTCTCTGTCTGTCTGTCCTCACTTTGAGCAAGTAGAAGAAATCAGATTTTTTCTGACTTACTAATATCTAATATTTACAATGATCACACTGTCTAATATAAAATCTAATATAATTAGAACTCGAAGCCTATACTGAAGCAGGATGCATCCACTGACAACAACATTTGACCTTTACCCTTTTTCTCTCAGTTCCTGAATCTAATCAGTTCATCTGCTGGTCACATCGACAATGCCATTGTCATGTTGTATTTGACATGTGTAATCTTGATATGATGGACCGCGACAAACAACCGATAGCATGAGATGTGAGCACGTGAAATAGAGTTAGTGCTGGTTATTGATCTTTCGTCTCACGGTGTGCCTTTTTTGCTAAATCAATAATGAACTAGAAATTGGGTATTCACATAAGTAAACGAATTCGCTTTTCTCTAAAGCTCAGTCTACCGTCTTTTTGTATTTTTTTATTTATTTTTTGCTGCTTGAGGGAGCTGCCTTACAGATTTATGGGTAATAGGCAGCATCGAGGATACATTGGTGATGCCTCCAGCTTGGGGCAGTTTCAAGGCATCTTAGAAGACAGGAAACGAGAGTTTGATTAGTTTTGAACAGTCCTTGATGCCTCGCTGTCTTGTTAGACATCCTCCTGAGACAGCATTTTCCTGTTTCAAATGCCTGTCTAATACCTTGTTTCTCACCACTAACCGCACAAAAATCATGCATGTAGATCTTGTAAACATGTTTCTCAAATTCACACACCAGCCATACAAATACGACTTGCGGACATCCGCGAAACACTGAAACGTGTTTAGATCAGAACTCCGGAAAATCGACTTCCTGAGTTCTGAGTTCAACAGTTTCAACATATAAATTTCATTAAATGTCAACAAATTTATTTATTTATTATCTAGAATTCATCAAACATTTCTGTGTACTTTAATTAAAATGATTTGCTCCACTCTTCACTCATTAATCATCACTAAGCTCTTTATCCTGGTCAGGGTCATGGTGGATCTGATAAACATATAGTTACGTACAAAAATGCAATATATTTGCATAATAATAAAAATAATAGTAATAATATGTTTCATTAATTTCATTCATGTAATGCCTTTCTAACATTCAAGGTCGATGTATGCATACATAAACAAAAAAGAGGAAAAAAACACTATTAGGAGGAAGAGAATATTAAGAATATAAGAATAATTAGGAGGAAGAAATAAAGCTCTGGAAAAAAATTAAGAGACCAATTTTGTTTTCTTATATCAGCATCTCTATGTACGGCAGCCATTTCATTGCAGTGTCTGGGGTGGAATTCTAATACAAGCACACCTCATTTTAATTAATGAGGTACTGATTAGGTGATCACCTGAACCTGAATCTTATTTAACGAGGAAAAGTATAAAAACCACGGCTGTGCTTGTCATAATCTTCTTTCAATAGGACCAGTTTGAATAGGAAACACAGTGCTAGTAGTAGCTTAAGTTTAATTGGAATGCAAACATATCTGTTCCCCATGCCAAAAGAGTTCAAATGAAAAGTTTTGTGAGAAAAAGAAGGGTTTGATTCTGGCTTTAATGGCAGAGGGATACGGTGAGCGTCAGGTTGCTTCCATCCTCAAAATTTCAAAGACGGCAGATCATAAGAACAAGGTCAAGCAGCAGACATCGGGGACCACGAAGTTATAGACTGGCAGAAAGTGAAAAAACGATTCTCCGCTGACTGGGATGATCACTCGACAACCGTAGGATGACACCGAGTGACCTGCGAAAAGAATGGCATGCGGCAAGGACGGTACAAAATAGGCTCCTCTAGGTAGGGTTGAAGTCATGCAGAGCAAGAAAAAAGCCCTTCATCAATAAGAAGCAAAGATGAGCCAGGCTGAGGTTTGCTAAACACCACAAGAACTGGACCATAGAGGGCTGGAGTAAGGTTATCTCCTCTATTGAGTCCAATTTTCCCATCACCTGGTCGTCTAATGATTAGACGGAGACCTGGAGAGGCCTAAAAGCCACGGTGTCTCTCACCCAATGTGAAATTTGGTGGAGGATCGGCGATGATCTGGAGGACCTTCAGCAAGGCTGGAATGGGGCAAATGTTTGTTTGTGGATGACGCATGAATCAAGCCATGTACAAGGTTATCCTGGAAGAAAACTTGCTTTCTTCTGCTCTGACAGTGTTCCCTAACTCTGAGCATTGGGTTTTCCAGCAGCAGAATGCTCCATGTCACACAGCCAGGTCAATCAAGGTGTGGATGGAGGACCACAAGATCAAGACCCTTACATGGCCAGCCCAATCTCCAGATATGAACGCCATGAAAACCCCTGCAATGTGATCAAAAGGAAGACGGATGGTCACGAGCCATCAAACAAAGCTGAGCTGATTGAATTTCTGAGCCAGCAGTGGCAAAAAGTCACCCAAGAGCAATGTGAAAGACTGGAGGAGAGCAGGCCAAGACACATGAAAGCTGTGAATAAATGTCAGGGTTATTCACCAAATACTGATTTCTGAACTTGTCCTAAGTTCAAACATTAGTATAGTGTTGTTTAAAATTGAATATGATTTTGATTTCTATGCATTATTCAGGGTCTGAAAACACTGCATGTTTTTGTTATATTGACCAGTTGTTATTTTCTGCAATTCAACGCTCTAAGTGACAGTATTTTTAAGTGGAATTTGGTGGAAATGTGGTCAGTAGTTTATGGAATAAAACAAAAATGTTCATGTTCTTCAAACACATATCTATAAATAGTAAAACCAGAGAAACTGATCATATTGCACTGGTCTCGTTTCTCGCAGAAACAATGGCATCCAAAATGATAGTATAGGAACTAAAGTTTAAGAAAACTTTCAGATTTCACAGCAAAAGAATAAAGGAGGAAGACTGCTGTCCTCTGATTGGCCTCTGTCCTCAACTCTGTCTCTGCTTATTTGCATGAAGTTGAAATTTGCTAAAAAATTTTTTTAGTCACCAAGTCGTGGCGAATTTGTCGCCAGATGACTCACTGCACCATGTCGCTCGGTGTAACTCAGCCGCTGAAGAAACGAATGACTTCTGGTTTGTCGCTTGTTGTCGCTTCTGGTGTGAGCTAAGAGTGAGGCTTTTCAAAGAACAAATATCTGACGCTCTCCGGATGTTTACCTCCGCCAAGGAGGTAATGTTTTTGGCGCAATTTGTTTGTTTGTTTGTCTGTCTGACTGTAAGCAGGATTGCAGAAAACCTAATAAAACGGATTTCTATGAAACTCGGTGGCAGTGTGTAGCATGGGCCAAGGAAGAACCCATTAAATACCGGAGTGGATCTGAGTCACAGGGACGAGCCACGAATTTCGGTTTGATTTTGTTAACGTTTCAAGATACAGCATTTGGTCTTGGCGGACGTCTGCGCTCAATAATGCCATACATCTTAAAACCCAGTAGATGGCAGTAAAGTTCGAAAGTGACAAAATATAGTCAATGTAGAAATACGATGACTCCATTGGAAATATATCTAGACACATAAAGTAGTTGTGGTTGCAGATTTGCATGCCATAGAAGAGTCGACTGTTGTCCTTGGGGGAGGGTTGCGCTTTCAGAGTGCACGTGTAGTTTTTTGTTGTTTTTCATACCGTTCTGTTTTGAGAATGCTGTTGCATGAAAATCCCAGGAGATCAGCAGTGCTGCGCTTATATTAATCAATGATGCAATGATGCTACTCAAGATCACACACAGACAGTATTGAAATACGTTTTTTTTAGGAACATTTTTGTGTGTCCACATATTACAGCCTTAAATTTTTTAATTATTATTAAAAAAGTTAACACAGATCATCGTGAGGCAAACAGTTCAGAATGTGGCTCAGTCCTGACAGGATGTCAGTTCTGGCTGAAAATCTCTCCTCATCTTTATTCTGTCTCTCAGAAGCTGCTCTAAATGCGTCTCGCTCTACCCCGGACATGCTGACCTGTCACAACTCGCCCTCCATCTGTCCGTCTGTCTGTTGCGTCTTCTCTTATTCTCCCTTTTTTCTTTTTTACATGTGGGTCAAGACTCATCACACCTACGACATTCTCGGCACACCGGGACGTTTTTTAAAAAAATCTCCCATCATTCTCGGCCACTTCATCAAAGCGGAGCAGGGCCTAACATGTCATACGGCTGATCAAAACCAGACGCTTTTATTCAAGTCTCTCACGGGGAAAAAAAATAATAAAGAAGAAGAAGAAGAAAAAAAAGAACTTCAAAGTAATCCAGAACCCACATAAGATGGACTGTGATGTCGGCAATTTCTCTAATAACTCAGCTTCACAGATAGGAAAAAAGGTGAAAAGGAGGGAAGGATGGGCGGAAAATAAAATGGAGGAATTTAGAGCGACAAGGACAAAGTGGTCTATCATTAAGATAAACAGGGCTTAATGACACTTGCTGTAATTGGTTCAGCTTCTTAATAACATCTTGTTTAATTCGTTTCACCGTTATCCGAACATCTTTTCTCAGAACAGGTTAATTTCAGGATTCTCAGTAATTAAAGCATAAGCATCTGTTTAACGATTACTTAAATAAACAGTCACTTTAAAGAATTCTCCTTCTTGTTTTTTTCTTGTAATTTCCTGTACAGACACACACGCATACATAGGTATGCCACTTTATTAGGAACACCTATAACCCTGTTCATTCATGCAAATATCCAATCAGCCAATCGCGAAGCAGCAGAGCGGTGCACAAAATCATGCAGATGTTCACATCAAGCATCGGAATAAAGAACCAGTGTGATCTGATGCATGGTTGTTGCTGCCAGATGAGCTCAACCCGAGAACGACCATTATGTGTGTTTTGCGTGGGTTACGATGTGTTGTGGTCTGTAATGTGTTATTTAATAATGTGTTCGTGATTT
The DNA here is from genome assembly GCA_030068355.1 of Notoglanidium maculatum. Taxonomy (NCBI): domain Eukaryota; kingdom Metazoa; phylum Chordata; class Actinopteri; order Siluriformes; family Auchenoglanididae; genus Notoglanidium; species Notoglanidium maculatum. The sequence goes on along the minus strand of JAQQZX010000002.1, from coordinate 1,900,499 downwards.
AATTTCTCTTTGCCGTCTCTGATTTGGGATAAAACCCCAATGAACACTTTATAATATCCGAGCAAGTGTAGCCTCAAACAGCAGTTCCACTTCATCATGTTTGTCATTTTCATGTTTCATGTTTTTCCACACACTACACCTTCTCTAAAGCTCGAAGGCTCCTTATGTTATTTTTGAGTTTTTACGCTTTATTATTGCATTTGAATAATTATAGTCTCAAATTCCTATGTTCAAAATATTTTACTTGCTAACCAGCAATCCAGAAATCACCCCATGCTCAGTTTGCACTAAACAACCAGAAGTTAATGGAGGAGAAAAAAAGCATCCCTGGTAGCGGACTCAGACTTTTGGACCCGACTGGTTTCTCTGAAACAGCAGTTCAGTGGAAATGCACTTCTGTAAACAAGAGCGAGCGTCTGTCACACATAACGACCGCTATAATCATTTCTTCATGGTCATTTCACACAATCAAATTACACCAAGAGAAAAGCGCTGAGCGAGGGAGGAAGAAAAGAAGTTAGCAAACGACAACGGTTGAATGAATAAGAAAGAAAGGAGGGTGGAAACAGGAAAATACAAATGTTTGTGTGGTTTTTAATCAAGTAAACAGTGGCCTGATGAATAGGGTCCCGAACTTCTGTCGTCTCCTCCGAGTGCAGCGTTTCTTTTTTCTTTTTTTTTTCCCTGGAGGCGAAATTGCTGTGAAATTGGAGGCAGAAAGGCCGGAGTGACCTGCAAATGCAGCTGAGAAATGGGAAACTCACTGTTCCATTTGTAAAATCCACAGGTGTGGCTTGAGACGAGATTGGAAACAAAGTCCGGGCGAAAAAAGGAAAATAAAACTGAGATGTATAAAAAAGTATGCAAGGGGTCATTATGCACTGTGTTTAAAACAATAATAAAAATTATAATATTATATATAATGTGTGTGTGTGTGTGTTTGAGAGAGAGCGAGAGAGAGAGACAGCGAGAGCGAGAGCAGAAATATAAACATGTAAAAAAAATTGAGTGTATGTGTGTGGTTGTCAGGAGTGTGTGTGTGTGTGTGTGTGTGTGTGTGTGTGTGTGTGCAAGAATGTGGGTGTCATGAGCATGTATATGCACAATATGTGTGTGTGTGTATGTGTGTGTGTTAATTTCCAGTCTAGATGCTACGTCTTAGTCCTCCTCCTGCATTAGTATGGAGCGATGGTGTGAGCTTTAATTTATCCTCTGGTGCATTGGACTGGCAGAGCTCCTACATCTAAAGTTCCCACAATCCAAACACACACACACACACACACACACACACACACACACAGGCTCCTGAATGTTGCAGCTCCCTAATTATTCGCCTTAGCATTGGGAGAGAGTGCTGAGATGGAGAGGCCGTGAGAGTTCCGAGGTGACATGGCGATTATTTTGTTATAAGGCGTGGCCATGAGATTTATTTTTAAAATTGATTCTATAAACAAGAACTCAGTCAACACACTGCTGGAACACACACACAGTTTTAGTTATCATCTTCACACTCCTTTTACCCTAACAAAGGTTAAGTGCAGTTGCTCTAGCTCGAGTTCCTGCAGAATAATATCCTAGTTCCGCTCTCACGGCTCATATTTCATATTCTTTGTTTTTTGAGTGAGTATAATTGTGTAACTACAAATTTCTCTGAAGGAGCAATCACAGTTAAAGAGGTGTGGCCTGTGCGCCTGTCAATCACAGTTAATGAGGCGTGGCCTGTGTGCCTGTCAATCACAGTTAAAGAGGCGTGGCCTGTGTGCCTGTCAATCACAGTTAAAGAGGTGTGGCC
>JAQQZX010000002.1:1862425-1890955 GCA_030068355.1 Notoglanidium maculatum | reverse complement strand
AAAGCATTCCAGGTGACGACTTCATGCAGCTGGGTAAGATAATGCCCACAATATCATCACGCTCAATGGGGGCGACTTTGAAGAATCTACAATACGAAACATGTTTTGTTTGTTTGTTTTTACACTTTTTTGTTTACTACGTAATTCAGTATATGTGTCGCTTCATAGTTTGAGGTATTCAGTATTGTTTTACAATGTAGAAAACAAAAAAAAAAGGAAAAACCTATGAAAGAGAAGGTGTGTCCAAACTTCTGATTGGTAGTTTATACTACAGTGCAATATTTTTCTGTAAGGACATGTTTATTTAACATGTATGGAAGAAGTCTCCAGTGGCAGTGTTTTGTAACATTCAGAGGTTTTCTACATTGTAAAACTCAAACAGTAAAAAAATCAGTAAGAAGTAAAAAAAATCAAATTATGAAGCAACACATATACTGAATTATGCAGTAAACAAAAAAGTGTCATTCAAAACATCTAATTCAAAACATTGAATTAGAAGGTGTGTCCAAACTTTTGACTGGTAGTGTATATACATTGACAAGACTGATGAATAATAATAAGTAGGCGTTCACAGTGATCGGGGGGCGTGGTCAGGGCAGATCCAGAGCAAGAGCTGAGGAAAATCAGGAAGCAAATAATCATTTTACTGGATTAAATATCATTTAAATCTTGAAAGCAAACAGCTAAAAATTCTTTCTCTTTATGATAATTAAGCAAATAAAGAACACTGCTTTGTTTCATGCCATCGATTTGAGGCTTGGATCAAAACAGACGCAATCAAAGAACAATATATGGAGCAGGTGGTTATAAAACAGGGCTCGGCAACATCACACCAGCATGAACCCGGACCTGCACACGCTCCCATGCCACCGTGATTAGCAAAATAGCAACAGTGTTCTTCAGACTTGTCAAATTTCTGCCAGCGATTGCAGAAAACACTGCCATTTTCCTCTGTCTGAACCAGGCCGAGCGCTCTTAAATGTCTCGTCAAAGATCCATTTGAATCAATTAAAGTAAATTAAAGGACTTTTCAGCAGACTCGTTGAATTATTTATTGCGTTTAATGATCCCCGCAGAATTAAACATAAGTCGAATCCTTCATTATGAATAATAAGTGATTAAAAGGAGGCCATTTCATTATAGGTGCTGCTACTGAAACTTGGCATTCAGTTTGTAGACAAGGGCTTGAATATTCGGAGGAAATTATCAGTTTAATACAGAGTGATCTGACTCAAAGCCCTGGAGGCAAGTGGAGGAAAACAAGACTGCATCGAAATGAAATTTTTCCTCATTGAACTGGAGGAAATATAATCATGAATCAATAAACTAATTTCTCAGGAAAATGTTGTTTTTTTTTCCACTCAAGGCACTTATGTATGATTTTGTGAATATACGAGCATGTGGTGTAACTGTCATTTGCAAAACATTCATTTTTAGTAATTGGCTTTTAATGGCATCACAAACATCTGTGTGTGTGTGTGTGTGTGTGTGTGTGTGTGTGTGTGTGTGTGTGTGAGAGAGAGAGAGAGAAAGAGAACATTTAAAAACAGTATATGAAGGTTTAATTCTGGTGTGAATATTAAAGACTATTAAAAAGGAGTGTGTTTCTTCTTCAATCCCCATCTGATCACTCTCTAAACACTTGACCGGATGGAAAAACAAAGAGACGATGGATGAAGAAATAAAGAAACGGAGAGTGGCATAGATTCTGAAGCTCTCATGAGAAATGCCCTGTTATTCATTTCCAAAGCAGCGCGGTCTCCAACGTACAGCGTCTTCTGGTAAATATACGACACTCAATCACACGTCGCTGTAATGTGACGGCTCGCTCCAGCAAGACTGAGCTTTATGAATTATTGTTTAGGAAGCTTTAGCGCTCACACTGCAGGGGTGTAAATAAAATGAAAATACAGCGCGCACTATAGACTGTGCTTCATTAGCTGCCCAGTCATGTAGCCAACTGCAAAGAAGTTACAGGACTGGAACTAATGCTGTGCTCGTAATGTGCTTCAACTTGCAAAAAAAACAACAACAACAACATAAAAAGTAAATATTATCTTTCTAGGATTGCTATTAATCCTTCTAGACGACATGATGCACGTTTCTAGAATGAGCTGATGTGTAAAAGAGACAATTGAAGCAGCTGCGATTGATTCAAGAGCATACAATTCAATGCAATACTAAATGAAGAGTTAGCCACGCCCCCTTTACTAACACTGATAGGTTCACAGGACACACCCCATGCCCACACATTATTATTATTATTATTAAGGCTGAGAGTTGCGAAGGACACCGCACACTGTATATCCTTCACTGTCCTACATGTCACACAATCCTGTGTGTGTCAGATAATATGTCCAAAAAATATCACCGGGAAAAGCGTGACCAGTTTATGGACCAACATGTTCATATTTATTCTGTTTTCCTTATTTCACCCTGGCTAGTGTTAGTGATCATTAGTGTGTGTCGGTAATCTGGAAACGTCTCGAATCAGACTGATTTCATGCAGTAAATATTAGTAACTCCATATGCTACCAGTACTGGCTTTCTTATACTGGAGTTAAGCTTTAATACACACACACACACACACACACACACACCCACACACACACCCTTAATGAATGTTGTGCATGCAATTGATGAGTCCACACTGTGCATCGCTATCAGGAGACTCTTCCACTCAACCCGATAATAAAAGGACATTTTATTTGGGATGCACTCATCATCACTGATCTATAAATACAGGAAGGGAACAGCAAAGTGCGCACTTTTTTGTCCTGCTACAGTTGAAACAGCTCCAGCTCTGCTAGTGGAATTCAACAAACAGGAAATGAGAGGATGGCTTTTTGTCATATTATTCTACTTCAATATATTTACTGTATGTTATAGAAAACAAAAATCCATCCTTAACTGACTTTGTGATTTAAACTTTGACATTTTGGCATTTCACTACATTACCCACAGTGCCATCTGACTACCTAATACCTAAAGAGCGGCGCTTTAGTCCTCAAGTCTGTCCTTCTCTCACCTCCTTATCTGTGCACTCTGCTCAAACAGACCATACTAATACTGCCCCATGCTAGTCATTTTATAGACGGCTAACTAGCTGATACTCTACCATAACTCAGCATCACATAGCCGCATTGCATTCTGGGACTTTGGGTCAATGTTTTTCACTAACGCCTCCACTACGTCTATGCTGGATTTCTCATTAAAATGACGTTGAACTTCACTGGAAAATCGAGCTAACAGCAAAAGTTGACCGTTATCCTTTATATTTGACATATTTTAAGTTAAACTTCAATGTAACTGTGCTAGAAATCAGAAGTTAACACCAGACAACAACTCTTCTCACGGAAATAAAAAAAATACAGCTTGAAAATACTTTAACTTTCAATGTGCTATAAATGCACATCTGGTTGATCGAATGATGATTTTGAAAGACAGTGATTGTCTGTGTATATCATTCTTACACACACAGACACACACACAAAAAAACAAAAACAAAACATGCATGCCCACCATATGCTGAGTTTTGGTTCAGCAAGCACTGTGATTTGACTGATCGCAGGAGAGAGGAGCTCTAATTGGGTTTTTTCGCAACCAGATGCACAATAAATCCTGTGTAGAGTGGGATGATCATCATGAGCTCAGAGGACCGGAGCCGAAAAAACATGCAGCCCTCGCCTGCGCACGCTGCACACACCGCACATGGCGCGACAGCGATGCTAATAAAAGGTCAGGCTAAGTGTTAGAGAAAAGGTGTACGACTTCTGCATATTTAACGTGGCACTGTCAGCTTTATTGGCAGTCGTTCTCTCGAGGGAAAACGTGATCAGGCTTGTGAATTTTGAAACACTTTGCTTCATCATTCGGCTTTCTCGTGAATATATTGGCTCAGGTTGAGTTTAATGGCATTCGTAATGGACTACCTGGCTCGGCTCTTCTGTTCAGCCGAGGGAAGGAGAGGACGCTTCTCTGCAGATAGCTTTCTTTAGGGCTTTTTATCATGATCGGGGTGCCATTATATTTACAAATGTGTATGTAAAGTAAAGATAAAAGACGTTTTAATCACAGGTAACAACCTATGTGCATGATCCAGACAAATAACATACAGTAAAATATTACTAAAACAACATGTCATAAAACATATCGTTAAAACACTTTAAACTGGTTTTGTGATGAACGTCTCATGCTTGAAACTTTCTTTTCCACACGTCATCCATTATAGATTATAAAATATGTACCTGAAAACATTCACCCCTTTTTTGATACTGTATGTGGCCAAATGTTCAGGAAGTTGCCTCATCCGAATTTCCTGATGCTCACTGGAAGAAGAAAAGTCTCTCATTCATTTTTTCACTGAGTTCGTGTTCTCTTTTTTGTCATCTCAGGCATATGTGTAGTACACAGTGGGATGAAATGTTGTGTCTTCGGGACAGGAACAGACAATATAAGCGACAATATAAAAGTGCAAACAGCATATGATGCATCCATACAAACAGGTAACGTAAGAAATAACTTAAAATGCAGACAGCATATAATACAACTAGACAAGATTAGACAATTACATTGCAATTAGACAAGACATTGTGAGGTGACCAATACATTGCTACTTGATAAGACATTGGGACTAAACGAGACGTAACTAGACAAGACATTGTAACTAGACATGACATCATAACTATCCGAGATGTTGCAACTAGACAAGCTGTAACTAGACGAGACATTGTTACTTGATAAGACATTGGGACTAGACGAGACATTGTAACTGGACACGACCTAACTCGACAAGACTTTGTAACTAGACGAGACATCATAATTACCCGAGATGTTGCAACTAGACAAGCTGTAACTCGACAAGACATTGTGACTAGACAGGACATTATAACTAGACGAGACATTGTTACTTGATAAGACATTATAACTAGACTACATATTGTAACTAGACACGACCTAACTCGACTAGACATTGTAATTAGACGAGATATTGCAACTAGACAAGCTGTAACTCGACAAGACATTGTAACTAGCCGAGACGTTGTCTGGTAACGTTGTTCATTTTAACTCATTTAAGAACAAAATGCAACGAGTTGGCAATGAAATTTTGGAAAGGTATAAGACATTTTTAATGACTAAATTGCAGGGTTTCTTTGATTAAATGTTGAAACATTTTGGAAGGGAAAAAAAACCAACCTAAATGGCACTGCAATCATGGACTTGCCTTTTAGCCGTAAGTATCATTTTTTGGCATTTTCCTAGATTGGGGGAAAAAAAGGCTAATTGCTGCATTTTCTTAGAAAGAAAAATCCAATTAGAACAAAAAAATTGCGTCTCGGGCCACAATCCTGAAATAAACTAATGGCTTCCCATCGACAGGCACTTTTATTTTTGAAAGCTAATATAGCAACAATGTTGTTGTTGTATGTTTCTGTTGGAAATTCATGAAAGCACCAGGTCTCTTGTGGTTAAATTCATGCAGACAGAGCTAAATTCATCCCTCGGTATAAAATTACCCAGTGTCCATCCCGAATGAAGTCCCCGAAGACTGCTATATTCTCACATAGAAGCTGAATACAGTCCTTCCTTCCAAATAAAGTGACTCAGTACTTCTGCAGAGAAAAAAAAAAGTCCTCCATCGACTGCTGAGACTGTTTGTGCAGGAGTTTAACAGCCAGCATCTGAGTAAAGATCAAGCGTTTCTCTCTTGCACTGAAAAAGGAGCTTAATTACAGTTGCATTCATATGCAATTCCCATGTGGCTCTTTTCACGATGCCCTTTATTGAAGACACGGCGAAAAGGAAAACTTCTGGCACTTTTGTCTTTTTGCCAACAACCGCACACCTTCCCACATGCATAACTAATAGATCAAGAAAAGAGAGGGAGGTGAAGTGATGAAGAATTAAAAAAGAGAAAGGAGAATGAGCAAAACAAAATCCATCTGTCCAAATTTACATGTGTTTTGCCACCGGCTGTGGAGGAGGTGCCTTTCCCAACTCCAAAAAAAGGTCAAACTTCCAGAAAACTTTTGCTCATGCTGTGAAAATGTCACAAACATCTGACTTTTTTAATATGTGGTGTTGGGAAGGGGTTAGGAATATACAATCAGGAAGCAAATAATGTGTAATTCAGTGCACTAGCAGAATGCAAAAGCTGAGCGAAACAAAACCCGAAACTAATTTCGGCCGTCAAACCCACCAGCTGCCTGCAGCACAGCGCACACTGATAGAGGTTAAAGTTCAAGTGAAGCATCTGAGCACATGCTTTGTTCTCCTTGCTTTTCTTTCTGACAGATCAGACTTGTGTTTGGGTCACGAAAAAAAATCCTCTAAGAAAATTTCCATTTCCATTTGAACGATGACCTCAAAGCCCTTGGCCTTGCAAGTTTGTGCTTTCACTTTTACTTCAGTAAACATTTTGAAGAGGAGATATACTATAAACTGAGCATTAATATTTTTAGAAATTGTTTACAAATCTTGCGGTTCAAAATGAGATTCCAAAACGCGCATCGGAAAACGTAACGGCAAATGCAGAATCGTGACTAAAAACTAGAAATGTGACAGCAAATTCAACAGCAACATGAGAGCAAAACCAAAAATGTAGCAACAAAACTAAATCCGCGACAGCAAATCTAAAAATGCGAAAGCAAAACCATACAAAAGCGAATGCAAAAGCGAATGCAATTATGTGTCCACAAGACCAAAACCTCGCCAGAAAAATTAAAACCACTGCAGCAGATCTAAAAACACTTTCAACGAAACAAACAAACAAACAAACAAACAAAAAAAAATGCGATAGCAAAACCACAACAGCAAAACTTAAAAACTTAAAAATGCAAAAGCAACCAAAGATTTTCAGAAAAAAAAATCAAAACCACAACAGAAAATTTGGAAACTCAAAATGGAAAGTGTCAGCCCTTATTAAATTCATTTCAGTTCAGTTACTCACGTTATTATAGTGAGGTAGTAGTGCTTGTTCTTTGGAATAAACCGGCTTCCGTCGTTCCACATTAATGCAGTGCAATGTGAACAGCATATCAAAAATAACATCATGTCAAAATACGCAGACATAAAAGCATCAGTACATTTCTTTACACTCATTTGTCCTCTTACAGTAAACATCCTCCAGCTGTCTGTTTTCCATCATCTCCAGACTCAAGCTGCCGCAAATCAGCAACAAGAAAGCGTTGCTCAGTACGGGCCGCCCCTTCCTGCTTTGAGCTAATTGTGTTTTTGAATGTACTGTTGTGTTGTTGCGTTTCTGGATTTTTTTTTTTTTGTTAATGTGTTTTGCACTTAGAGGCCACTGTGAATTTAGTCAGGTAAAGCAAGCCACTTTACAAAGTCATTTAGGGCTAAACACATCTGCCTTCTAAAATATAACAAACATCAAACATCGTCCTTCATGACCCTGCAGGTTTCCAGCGCATCCTGCTAATTTCATTTTCACCCACACACACATTAGAGAACCCCAGCCTGGTTTCATACGGGAAAAAAACGGACCGACAGCTGGGACCTGCCGGAGTACTGCATTTTTCTCCGAAAACCCATCAGGCATGACGTGGGCACCTGTCGGGGGAACAAAGAGGACCCCTGTGAGTTTAATCACCTCTAATGCAAGATTATCCAGGTGCCAGAGGACATAATCTCATCCCAAATACATCAGCTGTCAGCGGCTCTGCGGAGCATCGTCACTCCCTCCCTCTCTCCTGATGAAACATCGGCTCTTAATTGTCGTGGAAGTCGCTTGGCTAGAAAATCGCAGCAGGCACTTTTCCACACGTTTTCATTTGCCAGGCATGATGTGTTAACTTCCAGGGAAGGCTTGAATTCACAATTCTAAATGAAAACTTACTCTATTATGTAGACAATTCTGAATGACTGACTTTTGACATCTGAGGAACTTTGGGATTAAATAACGGGGATCTAATTAGCAGTTTTGTGGAGCTGAGTAGCAATCTTTTAAATAAAATAACAGCATTTCCGGATCTGAGGTCAGGAAATTATTGGCTCTAATTAGGATCTGAGGAAGGTTTAGATAATATTTAAATAATTTAGATAATAGTAAGTAAGAAAGGGTCTGTGTAGCAAGAATGTTTTGGATGGAAAATTTTTCAATTTTGGAACTAAATCAATTTTGGTTCTGAGTAATAAGGTCAGGAAAAATTGTTAGAACTAATTAATTGGGAACTTTTGGATTTCAGTAACCTTCTGGATCTGAGGTCAGGGTCATTATTATTCAGAATAATAAAGTAGGAGATTTTGGATCTGATCATCGACAGGATTTTTTAATTCCTCGAACTAATAAACTAGGATCGGAGTAACAGGGATCGAATCAGGATCTAATGCACATTTTGTGGATTTAAGTTTGAGAACATGCTTGGATCTGTGTAGCAGATTCTGAGTACTAAGTCCTGAGGTCAGGAAAATTATTGGATCTAATGAACCACTGGATCTGAAAAGCAGGGATATTTTAGTTCTGAGGTTGGGGAATTATTTGAATTAATAAACTAGGAAATTTTAGATCTGTGTAACTAGGAAGGTTTTGGATCTGAGGTCAGGGAATCGTTGGGAGTAAAACTAGGAATTTGTGCATCCCGGTAACTGGGAACCTTTGATCTGAGGGTTAGGGAATTACTGGAATTAATGAATGAGGAAATGTTGGATCTGAGTAAACAGGGAATTTGGGGATCTGAGGTCGGGGGATTACTGGAAGTTATAAATGTTTGTATCTGATTACTTTTTGGATCTGAGAAGTATAACTAGGAAAAGTTAACAGGGGAGTTTGTGGATCTGACGTCAGGGAATTGCTGGAAAAAGTAAAATTATGTTTTTGGATCTGAGGCCAAGGAATTACTGGATTTCTTTTTTTTTGGATTTGGGTAAAATGGTCATTTTGGATCCGAGGTCAGGGAATTGTTGGGGGGGGTAAAGCTATGAAATTGTGTATCCCAGATTTAATATATGAGGAATTTTTGGATTTGAGTAACAGGAACCTTTTGGATCGAAGGGAATTATTGAAAATATTAAACAAGGAAATGTTGGATGTGAGTAAACAGAGTAAGAGTTTTTGGATAGACTAAAGTGTATTTTAGCTCTCAGTAACATGACATATTTTACCCTAACTCTTAGATATCAGGAATTTTTTGAATTGCAATGGAAATTTCCGGGATGTAAAACTTTTGGTGTCGATCCTTCAGCTTTCTCTTGTGTGGTTATTAGGACCAGTTTACTTCCCGTCATGTAACAAGCACACATTTCTTCCTCATGTTCCAGCTTCGGTTTCAGGGTAAAACTAAACTTCCTTTTGAAATTAATATTTCTAAATATTCCGATTGGTCAGGGCCATGGAAGCTCAGCTGATACAGATCTGCACTAGAAGCTTGTGAGATGAAACGCCAGCGAACCACTGGTCCTCTCAAAAAATGACTCAGTCCTGCTTCACTTGTGAGTCACTTTGGATAAAAGCGTCTGCCAAATGAATAAATATGAGTCCATCCATCTTTTCTGGGTTTTAACCGCTTAGTCGGCCACAAATCATCTATCATCCAAGTCCAGTCCTGATGTAAGACACAGTGCGGTTCTTTTTGATTCACTGATTCAATGCAGCAACAATTAAATGTAAATAAATCACTTAGCGGCTCTTGTATTAACATGCTGCGGCTCCACATTTATTACACACTTCCAGTTTTGATTATTTTATTCTCTCGTGACCAGCAGGATTTCAAACTTCTTCACTCTTTGTAAATACACGTTGCATCAGCGTGACATCAGCATCCCTATTTTTCTCTCTTTCGTTCTCTGCCTCAATATATATTCATGCCTGTTCTCCAATCTTTTCCTGCTCTTTTGCCCTTTTTCTCTCCATCCTTCAGAACAAAGAGTTTTGTCTCATTAGGAGAAGACGGCAGACAGGACTGAGGTTTCAAACCTTTTACTCTTTATCCCAGGGACTAGAGCCGGATAAATCAAAGCGCCATGCTTTAGAAGTAACTGCTATCTTTAAACCGCTTTGTTAGGCGGTTTAAAAAAGAAAAGAGGTCTCAAAACAAGACAAATTGAAAAAAAGAGGAGGATGATGGATGTTTTTATAAAAGAGGAAATGAAATAATCAAGGGCAGGAAAATATGCTCCTGAAGATGATCCTTATGTAAGGATACAAGGATTGAAGAATGAGGATAATCCTGATATGCTAATATTCAAAGGAATTGAGGTACTCCTTTAACATCTACAGTACATATCAATAAGTAAGGAATAAAACGCACCGTGTCATGCTGTTATAGGAAAATAATCAAAGGTGGCATGGGGTGATGAAGCAGAGTTACTCTTTCCACACCAAAGTTGATTCGTTTCCTATAAAGCACAAAATTGTTTTAAAGTGTTTTATTCCTCTTATACGCCAGCAATTTGCCAACGTTTACATTTTTAAAAAAAAACATCTGCAAAACAAGTTAGTTCCTGCTCTCATTTACGTTATAGCAGCTATAAACAGTCATTCCCTCACCAAACCTCTCTTTCTGTTCTTTCTCGAAGACAAACACAGTTTGTGATGTTGCCGTCTTCTGTCCTGAAGTTTCGGAAATCTTACCGGCTGTTACGAAGCACTCACAGTTCCTTAAATATGAGAACTTTGGAAGTTGTTACTATAGAAACTTCAGCATATACAAATATATCTGCTGTTTCAGAGGATTAATAACAATAAATAAAACAAACAATAACAATTATTAATTAACAATAAAAGCCACTTGACTTGACTTGACTTGATTAATAAATAGTAACCTTTGGACGTCAGCTTTGGAATAACCCAGAGAAGCCTCGGTAAGCTTGTCCCAATGATTAAAATCCAAATGGAATATTCTCTGAAAAGAAAAAGAAAAGAGCAGTAAAGCTTGTGAGATCCCAGGAATATCCTGGATGTCAAGTTGTTAATTTGCCACACCACCCGGCAGTCTAAACGGCTCAACATCAACGATCGGCCGTGATTATCGCGAGCATGTTGCTAAAAAGGATGGCGTGAGGATTGGCATTCTGTCTGGCGGGAAAGCGTTGGCCTCGACTGGAACACGCTGTATAATAGATGAGCTGGAGTGTATCAGTCAGTCACTGACAACTTCTCTCCCCCTCCATCAACCCTTCATCCTCTGCTGTTCTGCTCCTCTCGGGCCGTAATGAAATATTCAGTGTGTTGAGAGAGTCAGTAGATTCAATTATGTGTACTTAGCCACCTGTTTATTCGGGAGGGACACGATTACACACAACGGCCATCCAAAGTCTATTAGTGTCCCTCCGTTCGCGGTCAACTTTCAATCAAAACTGATTCGGTGAAACAGGACGACGTGGATGTAATGGGATATTCGAGTCTGACAGAGAAGACGAGAGAGGAAATAATATCCGGAGTTACATAAGGGATAAAACACAACAGGGCATGCTGTTATTGGAAAATAATCAACGACAATATGGTGTTAAGGGGACGTGTTAATGAAGGATGTTTTATTCCTCTTATAAGACACCAATTTGCCAACGACTGTGACACTTTTTATCCGTTTATAGGTTGTCGTGGAACGTCTGCAAAACAAGCAAGTTCCTTTTACCGCTTATAACAACTACAAACTCCTGTTTTTTCAGTCTCTTAAAATTAATAAGACAAAAACACGCAGTCATGTTATCGAGAAACCGCAAAGCTGAGACTGTCAGGAAACTCTCAGATCCAAATGCGCTTTCTCACATTTCTAATCCTTTTATATGGAGCGTCTGCAACACAAGTCCCGGTGAGCGAGCTGGTACTACAGGAACAATAATATATTCAAATGTGTGCATTACTACAAACCTGTGATTTGTTGCTCCACCACATTTTTTCCCCTCAGTTGCCCTCTTTGCTCGAAATCCAGCTGACATGCTCTGTTCCTGATAGCATCTCAACCCTACAGTTGTTAAATGTCAGCTAGAGCAGAGAGGACAGGGCATGCTGTCAGAGTAAGAAACCTGGATGTGTGCTACCTAATGCACTGCTGCGCACCCAAACCCACAACAACGCAAAGCTTGGCTTGTTTGACATCCGCTGTCACGTCTGTCTGATGGAGGTTTCACCTCCGAGAAAACGGGACAAAATGAAGCGATCGCAGCCGTAAGCGTGCGTCACGTGTTAGGCAGAAGAGAAAAAAAAAATTGATGAAGGGAAAAAAGAGAGGAAGACACCACTCCACACCTGCAAAACTCATCGCTAAACAGTTTAAGTAGCTCTTCTCTTCTCATCCCCTTCAAGCCAAGTTTGGCCATCATCCACGTTCGCCTTCCTTCCCATCACCCCCCTTCTATAAAGCGCCTTTTCCTCATTCCGTAAAATCCCATCAATATATTCTGACTGAGGGCCTCGACTCCCTGAAGTGGGCTGCCGTCGGGCTTCCGTGCTCGCCACTTTAATTGTGATTTACACCATTGCTCTGCACAAATTGTATCGTCTGAAGCGGCTGAGCCCTTAAGCCACGTCGATTATATTCCCAGAGCTCCGGCTGCCAGTCTCAAATTCTGTTTACCTGCCTGCCTGATTAGCAGGCAATAAAAAAAGAAAAGAAAAAAATCAATTTCCTTGTGGCTTCATTTTTAGTTTTCCAGCCTTTCTCATTTTACCTGTATGTCTCTGTGATTTATTATAGAGGCCTTTAAAAGTTTTTCTAGGCCGCAGTCCCAGTGTGCTCATCATCCTGTCAGTCACATCAAGACGCTCTGATTGACCCGTCCGTCGCGCCTTATTTTCCTCCAGACTCTGAGTTCATGCTAAGTCAGTCCTGTAGGGACTCATAAAGCTAATATTGCCCATTTTCTCTCTCCAGATGAATTAATGTCGTTCTACCCTGATGGCATTATCATTCGTCTCCCAAATGTAATTTCTGAGCAAATCGGTCCTTATTTGTGAGCTTCAGTTATTGACAAAATCTCAGATTTAATAAGATTTCACTCACATCGTGGCATATAGTCATTAATGATATATTATGGTATGATATGACGACTCGTAAGCACGTGTCAGTCTGAAGAACAGGCATGTGACTGTAAGCTGATTTCATCCAGGACCCGGATAAGTAGACGTGAATTGATTTGATCATTTCACATGCATTTCTGTCAGGCGTGAGGCGAACAACTCTGAAATGAAATCGAGCCTTCTTTGCTAGCACTGTGATGCAGAATGAATGGAGAGCCATGATTGGCTCGGGAGCTGTATTCGATCGCTGCATTGTTGCAAACGTCAAGACTTTATTGCTAGATTTGCTGAATCTCCGATCATTAGTGTTCCAGGCAACCCATCACTGATCACTGTTGTGGAACCAAAGAACCAAGTTCCTCTTCTTGGTTCTTTGTGTTCTTGGTGATATTTACAGTAAAAAAAAAGAGTGATTTCATCTCTGTCCATTTCCTTCATGTCCATTTCCTACGTCCTCACTGCCACTGCTTCATTTTGTCTGCATTGTTGCTAAAAAAAAAAAATAGAGAGAGAATTTTGTCAAAATCTGTATTTTCTTTGTCCTTCTTTTTTTTAAAAAGCACTTTTTTATTCTGATAAAACTCTACTCTTCCAACCCACATCCTCCTTCTCCACGTAAAACATTTTGATATACAAACGATCATGGCGATTCAATAAATACGTCAATTAGTCTATGACATCATCGTGCAACTTCTCGACTTTCTTGAGAAGGCAATAATGTATAACTTTCCCCTGATAAGAGATGTCAACACTGTCTCCCTGCCTCACATGCTGGCCACCATCAGAGCTGAACTGCATGCTGGGAAAGCTGATTCTGTGGCACACAGCCATGATGGAGGCTTCATTAACTCTCCAAACTGAGGAACAAAATGGCCTGGATAGACATCTCCATAAGCTTGGATCATCTCCGTCTTTCCTTTCCCTCCTCCTGTGTTTGCTCTCTGCTTTGTTACTCGCCGTCGTTTCTGTTACTTCCGCTCCTCCATGCCTTTCTTCTCTCCATCTGTTCTTCCATCATGAACGCCTTTCCAGCTTTTCCTTCCTACAGTGGCCAAGTTCCAGGTATTCATCCCTGAGTGTCTCTTGCTTTAGTTTAATGCTTTGTTTACCCGCTTTGCCATGTCCAGTGAGTTTGGTTGTTTATTGTTTTTATAATAATGTCATTTTTTTAAAACCACAGGGTCCACAGTGACCGACACAGTGTTCTCTCACACTCCAACATACTCCCAAGACCTTCATATTACAACACACAGCAAGGTCTGCTAGTCCATCTGTGCACTCTGATCTACACACACACATACACACACATATGCATACACACCCTGGCA
Organism: Notoglanidium maculatum; assembly: GCA_030068355.1. NCBI lineage: Eukaryota > Metazoa > Chordata > Actinopteri > Siluriformes > Auchenoglanididae > Notoglanidium > Notoglanidium maculatum. Next base: position 1,876,651 of record JAQQZX010000002.1, on the reverse strand, counting down.
AGCAGAAAAGGGGGACTGAGCTGCTGACACACCCTGTAAACACTCCTTATCACTCCCGCTGGAGACTTAGTCATGCCGAGCACAAACAGCTAACAACAGAAGGCTGTCCATTACGGGCTGTTTCTCCGCATAATGACTTCCTTAATTACAGCTCTGTGTCTGTCTCATTTCATTCGGACTGGGCCGATCATATAGTTAAGCCAAATATGCAAACTCGATTGAAAATGAAGTTTGCAAAAGGAGGAAAACTTTTAATCTGAGAGATCGAATACGCTTTAAAAGGCAGCATGCACGACTTTGTTCTCGGGCTCAACAGAAAACCTTAAAAAAAAAAAAGAAAATTAATATTAAAATAAATAAAAAAATTATGGTGGAGATTTATTTTACCAAAAACTATATTTTGGATATATATATATTAGAGTTTGTTTTTTGTCTTTTTAACATCTGAAATAAAAATAACAAACAAACAGAACACATTTTATTAAAACTGTCATTAGATTCCAGGTTTGACACGATTTTGTCGATTTTGAGATTCCCAGCATCGGGCCTGAATCTGAACGTTGGGAACGATGAACAGTGTGGAATAGTGTGATATAATCACAGAACAGCGATGCGGGCTCTGGGACGCTCCACGACGCCCCGATGAAAAGTCCAGCAATCAGAAGTTTTTGCATTTTCTCGCCTAGTTTGCCAACTCCTACGACGTGTTCCTTGATGTTCCTTCTGTAGCCATGATTGACAGTTTCTTGACCCTCCTCCCCGACGACGTGAACCATGGTGGTTCGGGGTCAAACTTGCAGTGTTGCCAGTCTCCTGACCAAGACACGGCAAGAGTTTATGGCACTGTGATCGCCTCAGCTGACATGGTGACCATCGAAAGACAACAATATCATGTAGTCTGATCTCGGGATTACAGGAACATAATCAGTGACATGGTTGATGAAGTGGAGTTACTGTTATCACCACAAAGTTGATTATTTTCCAATAACTGCACATCCTGTAGTGTTTTATTCCTATTATTCCACAGCAAATTATCAACTGTTACATTTTTTATTTATTAAAGAGCATCAATTCATACTTTTTATCCATTTACGGCTACACATAATGTTGTGTAACGTCCGCGAAACAAACTCTCACGTTATAACACTGGTTCCCTCACCAGCCATACATTTTTCTTTCTCTTGAAGGTAATGAGACACAAAAACCACAGGTTGCTGGGGGGTTTTTTGGTTACTGAGAAACCAAGAAGCGTAAAATCCTCTGTCCTGAAAATGTCAGAAAACGTAAAATTATAGCTTTGCCTATGACTTTTGCAAAGTGCTGACAGAGAGAGTGGTGACGCAAAGTGCTGACACCTTCCTTCAGTGTTAGATGTCTCCTTATATCCAATCACATTTGAGAATTCAACAGCACTGTGGTATAAATGTGTATAAACTTTAATAATAATGGCTGACCCCATGGCTATGTTCCACACAACCCTGTATTTCTAAATGACTCCTGCTTGGAAAATTTCATTTTGTACTTATGCAAATTCCAAGCAAAAAAAAAAAAATGAAAAACCCTCCAAGAAAAACCGACTTCCTTCAGCATGGTGAATGCTGCGTGCAAGACATCTCTGGTGTAATGAAGTGCTTTGTGTTATCAATTACAATGGAGCTGAAAAAGCATATGATTTGCTAGCTGATTGCTTGAGCTTGTCATCAGCTGAGCCGAACCTCCGCCGTAATTACACCTGTGGATGTGAGCTCAGACTAATTGGCCACTGAATTGTATGTGCCGTTTCATTTCCTCCCGAAAAGCCACTAAAGCCGGCAAACGGCTCGCGTTCTGAATCCCAGATGAAATGGGATCACATCGTTGATGTCTCCGCTTGGCCTTTTGGTCCCTCTCATTGACACAGACAATCTTGTTTACAAGGAATAAATGGCAAATGAGTCAACAAATGTGAGAGTGAGGGCAAGAAAAAAAGCCACTGTCTCACGCAGATGCCGAGCAATCGCTGTAGAACTAATTTCAAACATGTCAAGCTTGAAATTACTACACAGACTCTGCCAGGAAATATGGATGTTTGTTTACGACCCATATCAGAAGGGAATCGGGGATTTAGAGAGTAAATACAGAGTTAGCAATGAGGCATGTTAATTAGAAGTACACACTGAATGCCTTTGCAGAGGTCAAAAAAAAAAAGGCTTGAGGTAAAAAAACAAAAATCACTCCGGCCTGCCAGCTTCGAACTATTTCTAATTTGTGTATATAGCAAAGGCACAGCTGTTAATATTATTTCCTCTGCGGTCCCCAGTACGAGATTTCTTTTCCACATCAAGGAGCTCGAACAGATCAAGCTGCAGTCTGATGAGGTGGAACAACCAGGCCGGTGGATTGTGGTTAAAGGGAAAAGAACGAAATTAGTTTTTGAAAGTAATAAAGGATGTAATATTAGCTAAAGCCCAAGGATATGCTACAGGCTCCAAATTCTTGGAGTCCACTACCGTGAACTGCTTTTAATTTCAAGATAAATGATCAAAAATGAATCATTTTACTGAAGGACGCATTATTTAAAGATACACGATGTAGGATATTGACGGTATCTATTAGCAGAAATAGAGCATATATCTGATAATATACTTATGGAATTCATAAAGATGTCCTCATTAGTGTATAATTAGCTGTAACTCTGAATCGTTGTGTTTGTGTAAGTTTAGAACGAGCCCTTTACACCTCCACAGGGAGCGGGTCCGCGTCTACGGAGCCGCCATGTTGCGCCGCTACAGTAGCCCAGAACGGACAAACCTCTAGAGAGCGCCTTCCACGCTTCACGTGTTTACAAGCGGCAGCGTGAATCCGGAAGGAAGCACCGGAAGGACGACAAAGAAGAAGAAAGGAAGACGAGGAAGAAGAAAGAAGAGGAAGTAGTGTTTGCTGGAGCTGGAGAACAAGTTTGAGAACCAAATTTGGAAAAATGAAGGATCATGCTTATTATTTGTCACAGAAAAAGCAAGGCGAGTGAATGTAAGTATGTAAAGTACGCTACAGGCACCGGACAGCCACCGGACGCTCTAATACACGCCTGGAGAGGGAGGGGTAAAACAATGTGCAATATGTTTCACTAACAGAGTCTGCATTTCTGCCTAAAAATAAAAACAGAATACATGGTGGAGTCGACGGAGATATTACCGTAGCATCTGCAGTGTGATTTACTGAAGCCTGAAAGTCACTTTTTTCACAAAAATCAAGAATGAATACAATAAAAAATACGCTATTAATTTGTACAAATACATTTCCACCAGATGAAGGCAAAATTATTCCATTCTCTAGGTGTTAATAATGAGAAGGTTTGCCAGGATTCTGCCATAAAAAAGATCTAATATTAGTAAAGTTGTTAAGATATTCATTGCATTTTCACACCTTTGATACCAACAGGATTTTTAAATAGAGCGTGTGAAAACTTTTCATTCACATGCACCTTATAAAAAGAAAACAACAATAAAAAAAAATCCCACAGCCTTTAATTACCTTTGTATTGGAAACATGTTTATGCATGTATGGTTTCATTTTCACTCTTTCAGGGAAAAACTATTTTATATATATATATATATATATATATATATATATATATATATATATAATTTTTTTTAATGAAACTGGATACAAATAAATTTATTCGTAAATCATTCACAGCAGCGTTTACACAAGAAATGCAGTTTTAATCAAAATCGATTTTATATACTCGTACATGAGTTATTGCGACTTAATAAATCAAGCTTCATTTCATTTACACACCAATTTACCAAAACAATCATTTCATATTAATAACTTCGAAGAGAGCCGTACAAAATTGAAATGAATGAATAAACAAAAAATAAAGATGAATTAACCTAGCCATTCAATGAGGGGAAAAGTAATGGCACCCTATACAAGAAGGAGGAGTTAGTGTGTGTCTATGTTAGCTGATGCATCTCTCTTTGCTTTTTAATGGGTTTTGTGGGTGCAGGCAAGTGTAAATATGCCATGAACACTCTTGGTATTTTATAACCCATTTATCAATGATCTGATTATTTGAGCATTTATCAATGATCAAATAAATGTTGCCCAGTGTTTGTAAATCACCCACATGCTCACATGTTTGTGCACACAGTTATAAACTGACCAGAAAAACAAATTAGCGCTAATTATTTGGGATCTTATAAATCATCGCCCCTGTGTTACGTGTTATTCGTTATCATCCCTGTTTTTTCTTAGTCGATAAAAGCCACGGACTGAAAGATGATCATATCTTGTTTGTGAAACAGAGCTTTCTCCTGCCATCACGCCTCGAGACTTTCAGTTACGTAATGTTTTAACAATTCAAAGCTCTTCATTTCAAATTCAAATAGCTGTGATTCTTCGATATTTGGGGCTGACGGTCATGTGTCAGACTGAGACCACAGGAAGGTTAATGTTCTGTGAGAGACTGAGACTTTTCTTCTCTTTTATTCCTTTATTCATCTAACTTAAAAGCTTCACAGTGATTTGAGGTCGCTGAACTCTGCCACCTACGAAAGTGTTTAGAGCAGCGCGCTGACATGTTCTGTATCAGAAACAAGGGTCAGAAAGAAGTTAGTGAGTTTCAGGCACAAACTGAGCAAACTCATGTGACTTCTAACTGAATCACAGGCTAAAGCACTTGTTCAATCCATTGATCTTCTACAAGGGGAGAAAAAATGCTATCTTGGGTTCCTCATCCAACAATCTTAAGTCTAAACTCTCTGACAAATTACCACATGTGACCTACACAGCAAACATCATCACTACAGTCATTCAGGCAATTGACAGTCGCGTCGGTGCCACGCTGAGCAGCCATGATGCAAAAATGGCAACGACCACCATGCCAAAATTTCACTTGTGTTGCCTCCCTCCAGAGAAGAAAGAGGATATATGCAAAATAGTGGTTCAGGAGGCAACATCTTTGGAATCCAGGGCATCTCCTGCAGCTGAAGTGAACATCAGACCTGACGCGGATGAAGATTTTTTTGTTTGTGGGAAGACAAACAAGGCTGACAAAAGCACAGTGGAGGAAGAGGTTTGGCAGTTCCTTGATGATACTGTGAATGGTTGATGGTTCCTTCTAGTGCTCCAGTTGAACATCTTTTCAGCTATGGAGGAAATGTACTTACCTCATCTCATAGCAGGATGTCCGATTTTCTGTTTGTCTTTTGGAAGGAGCACATTTTTGCTTAGTAAGGTGTAAGTGTTCACTGTCATTGTAGGTCTGTAGGCTAGTGTAGACCTGAATTTGCCTAATGAAAGAAAAGGTTTTAAAAATCTTTAAACATCTTGTTAATGTGCAACTTATTCGCAACAATTGCGAGTCACTGAGTGTTACTGCGTGCCACTGTGTGGGAATTTTTGACAGTGTACACACCTGTGGAATGTAATGGCGCATATGGGCACGCATACGTTGCGCACAGTTTCCTCACAGCAGTGGTTCGCCAAAGGTAGGGCCATCATTTCAGTCAACAAATGATCATATTGTCTATCCTCATGTCTTCTTGTCAACCAATCTCTGACCCATACATTTCTTTTTTCTTCTCGCTTCTCTTTTCCTCCTCTAATTTCCACTGATGGTCAATGATAATGATAAGTGACTGCCATAGCGTTCCAAGGCGTGGGCCGTCGAACCCCAAATTCCTGCACGATGACTTCACACATGCATAACTATAACATGTCAATGAGTGATCATTGGTGCCACTGAGTGCACACGCATGACATCATCATAACTTATGCGCAAATATGCCCAGTTCATAACTTATGCGTCACAGATGGCACGATATGGTGCACGCTGTGCTTAACTTTCTCATGATGACAATGTGTCATACCCCCTTTTTGGCTCGTCTTGGCACGACACAATGTAGACCTGTTCGTGACCAAAATTCATGAAAGTGTTGGCCTGCTTAAGCAAGGGACGTCACTGACACCAGACATGGATTTGAGGATGGCTCAGAGTGGCTGTCACCTGAAATACCTTTTAATTGTTCCCTTAAAGCAGTGCTTCTAAGTCCTGGGTTAGTTATATGAGTGTAAACATTGTAATGTGTAGTGTATTAGTGCTCTAGAACCTAGATTGAAAAACACTGCCCTAGATAGACAAACTGTAGAACCCTTTCGATTGAACTTTGAAATAGTCACAGGCGACTATTTATTTTTCTTATGTGCATGACGTGAAGCTGCGATTTCAGCAACAGGAAGCATTTGATTTTTTTCCTTAAGTCTACACATATAAGCTATGCTGCAAAGCAACAAATTGAAACAACTGGCTCAAACGCTTCCTCGGACCAGTACTATGGCGCGTGTGGTCCGTCCCTCATCACAGATCTAGCTCCTACCTACAGTTAGTTCGGATTTCTGATTGACACTCAACAATGGAAGAAAATCTTGTAACTGCGGTTTCATCTTATCCTGTCATATACTGTACAATGTATATAGAGACGTTACGAAGTATAATAAAGCTTGAAAGGAAGCAAGGAAGCTCCCTTTAGTGAGCATATGAAGCTAGTAGCTTGTTTTGCTAATCTGATCTGAAGACAGCATTAGTACTAAGCATACCACATAAATATGTAAAGCGAACTACCTATTTTCACCGTGATTAGCGTGTTAATTTATTTAACTAGTTAGCTTTAGAAGCATTTTGGATACTACCATTGGGCAGCACACAGTGAGACGACCTACGACCAACACGAGTGACCTTTCACTTGCCGGTGTGAATATAGAGTAACTTTGCAACCAAATGCTACCCAAAAATGTGGCCTACCAAGGATGCTGCCTTCTGACTGGTACACATTGATTAATTTTCATCAAGTTATTTTGGTGACTTCAGCTGATTTGGAAACTTCTGAGTGGGAGGTCATCTGAGTCAAATGACAAGCTATGATGCCTACCCTCATAGAAAAGGGTTCCTCTTAGGTTCCCTTGGTGGATAATGGTCCTAGATTTCCTCTTCCTTCATGAAACTATTGAATCTGCGACAGTGGCAATCAATTTGTAAAAGTTGTCACAGCATGTGGAACTTTAGTGGAACAGACGGTGCGTTCAGGAGACTCTGAGACATGTTCAACGTCAACATGAATGATTGATCTGCAGCGGTTCTCCTGGGCTGCTGTTCTCCTCTGCTCTCCATGTGAAAGTCTGTTTCAGAAAAGATACCCGCCTCCCTCTGTTCCATCTTTTCATCTTCGCAGTCTTTCAGGTCTCTATGCAGGCCTGTTGTCGGAGATGAAAGCAGAACAGGAAGCCTTTTTACCCAGACAGGAACTGTCTTTGGTTAAGAGATGTCTACTCAGAAGTGTTGACCCCTGTTGGTAAACAGTCGACGTGGGAAGATGTGCCTGTTTGTAGGAGTGAGAACTGATAGAATAGAGGTGTGGGCAGTTGTTCTTCTCTCAGCACTCTCAGTGTAAACTCTGATCTGGAGAACGGCTCAGGAAAAAAAAAGCACTGGCAGAGAAGAAACGACGACAACAGAAAACTCTTTGCTTCGGAAAAGAAGATCACCAAATGGGAACATTCTTTTTTTCTCTGAGTTTTTTTTTTTATCTGAAAGAAAAAGAGAACAGATTTGTAGGATAAATATGACATTCGTGCTCTCACTGTTTTCCTCACCATCTGTGTTTTTGTCAGGGAAAAGGACAATGTCCTTGCTGACAGGTAAACTGCAGGTGTGTGGATATCCCTAGGGATGATTCCCTAAACGGCAACCAAAACGCACACGCGCACACACACACGCACGCACACACACACACAAAGCCCCTGGGATTGGAGCTTTTCCTCGCTGTTCAATCACGCCTCATTCCGGACCGTCACATTGTTTCTTGCTGCTTCCCTGAAGTAATGGGAACGAAACCCGGGAGACCACGAGTGTTCGGCCTCGGAGGGCCACCGACTCCTTAAAACACAGACAGTGAGGACAGCCATGGGAATAATAACCGCTTAAAAGCTGGCAACCACTGTCAGAACTCTGCCTCTATCATGCTAATGGCCACCACGCTGATAACACGGTGCATAAATTTCCACTTATGGAATTCAGACACACATCCGAAGCTTGGCTCCTCAGGTGGCAGCCATGATGTTTTTTCTTCTCCTGTGCTGTTTTTAGTTCCTGTAAAAGTGACCCTATGACAAAAAAAGGACACAGTTGATTTTGAAAAGATGCTCAGGGAGAATATTTATTCATATGGAATAAAAAGTATGATTCCATACTTTTGTCTTTCAGCCTACACTTCAGACAGTGTGATCTCAAAAACAAACTTTTAGTTTACTAGAAATAAACAAATAATCTAAGTTTACATCCAATGCTGCCAAATATATTGACCATGTTCGATGCAATCATCCAGTTTCAGAGAAAAACATCCTGCAGAAAGCCGTCCTTCCCGCGTTCATTTAATTGCAATCCAGACACAAGAGATTTCTTGCTAAGGAGACATGTAATTAAATGATCACAGATATCACCCAGTGAATACAATCCCATCCAAATAGGGCTATCGGTGACAGAAATTTCAAACACTTTTTTTCTTTGACAAGATGACATATTTTGAATAAAATGGTGTATTTGGGTATATAAGGCTTTGAGAAGTTTTTCCATTGGAATTTTTGTGAAAGTGGGTGAAATGTTCCAAACAAAACAAATTCAGAATCAGATCTAGATGCGGCTAATCACGGAGCGCCGCTGTAGGAGGCAGTGGAGATGGAGATGAAGAAAAAGGATGAAAAGCATGTCCTAAAAGTGAGTACGTTTATCTAAAATGAAAATGAACTGTGGAGTCACAAGAATACCGACATGGCTAAATAGTTGGGGTTTTGTTTGTTTCTTTCTTTCTTTTTTTCGTTCTTTTTTTTTTTTTTTTTGCTATTTTAAATTTTTTTGCTTGGTTGCTCAGAGGTAGGAAAAAGAGCATTTTTAATTTCAGGTAAAGAACAATTTTGTCTAAGTGATAAGTACAGATTTCAGCACAACCAGTATGTACATGTAAAGTAACGGAAAAAAAAGTTTCTAAACATCTTTAAGTTTAATCTTAGATTAGCGAATAACTGATACATGCCTTGGGCAAACTTTCTGAAGAGTGCAAAAAATCTCAGCAAGTGAGAATATCAATGTGATCATGAGATCACAACATCTGAATATTGAGTATTCAGAATATGCAAATCGCTTTCATGTAGTTCACGTCTCCAAGGTTGCCAGATCTTTCTTGAGTAGCTGTACATACATCTGAGATGGAGTTTGTCAGTAGCGGCCTAGGTGCTTCTAGTGTACTCATCAGTTCCTCACTTGAGCTAAAATCACACAAGAACGATGGTTTTACGTCTCAGTTGAGAACTTCTAACAAAATTTCTGACTAATGCCTAATTCCAGATTCAGGCCTTAATCTTGATTTCAGTAATAAATCCTCACTACGTGTTTTTTTCTTTACTCTGAACACATCCCTACGCCACTAGATTCCCGTCTCCATTAAATTGTCTCCAGATTGTCTCCACGCTAGCCGTATCGTACTCCAATGTGCTACAGTTCACAGCCATGGCCTCCATCCAGCTCCAGAGGTAAACACGTTTGATCTTCTGCATGTTGCGACAGGAAGGAGGTTGCCCTGTCCTTCCTGGTTAGGATTCAGCTTCCCTTCGCCATGTGCCAGCTGGGCTGCAGCGCTGTAATTCTTGACCTTAAACACTGAACCAGGTGAAACAGGTGGCTTCACTGAGTACCAGAACTTTCCGTGTGACGCCCAGGGCTGATTCCAGATCAGGTTTGGCTAACAGAATGGTGAAACGGGTGGCAAAGAGTTTTTATTTGTATTTCTGAAGAACAAAAAAATTGATTTGATTCAGGTTTCTATGAAGGCTTTATGTACAAAAACCTACGACATGTTACGAAGGCACTGTGTACATTGCAATAGTATAAGTAGTATTTATGTATGGAAAAACGCACATCATACCATGTTGTTATAGGAAAATATTCAATATTCAAAAATATTCAGCAACACTTTCTGTGAAGGTCACATCTATAATAAACTATGAACTTGCTTGTAACATGTTATAATGCGGTATGCACATCAAACTGCATTACGCTTCATATCTATTTGCATTGTGCAGTATGACTCGCTAAATAGTGTTACATAACATAACCTGTTATATCACCAAGCCCCACTTTGCATCATGAGAAGATGTTATGGTGATATAATATGTCGTAAGCATCACATGATGCATAATGCATTCCCTTACGAATCTATAAATAATAAATGATAAACAATGCTATTAAATGTAATGCCTTTTATAAATAATACATACATATATCATTTGTTTAATGCCTTATGAATGCATATTAACATGTAAATGTATACATAAGTCATCATGCATGTGGGCTTCATAGAGAGTCTGACCTCATATACTGTATTAAATCAATGCTTTTATTTTTAACAAGGTTATAAAAACCTAACCATATGTATTAAGATATTTTAACAACAGCCATGTATACTGTATATACGGTACATAAAATAACCCATGAACGGATTATAGCATGATATGAATGTGTTCATAGTTAATTATAGATAAGACCTTCATAATAAGTGTTCCTCAGCATGTTCTCCTTCTGAAAGTAAAGCCTGAGCTGCGTTAACACTGAAGTTTAAGCATGCTTGTTAAAGGTAAAGAAAGGACAGGATGAAAAGCTAAAAAAGATGAGAAAGAGAGCGAGACTGAGCATGTCAGAGACTCACCTGCTCCATGACTCATCTCTGTCCAAGCTGGCAGAGGGCTAGGCGGCTGGCGTTGATCCACATGTCAGTGTATCTTCTCTCTTCCCATCTCATCCTGTCCTCAGAGAGAGAGAGAGAGAGAGAGAGAGAGAGAGAGAGAGAGAGAGAGAGAGAGAGAGAGAGAGAGAGAGAGAGAGAGAGGTGGAACAAGGATCCAAAATTCAGTCAGTATGTGATTAAGTAAGGAATAGAACTCTCCGTGTTGTGCTGTTACAGGAAAATAATCACCGATGGATGAAGTGGCGTTACTCTCACCGTGCAGAAGTTGATTATTTTTCTCTACCAGCGCATCCTACGTCTTCTATAATACAACTATTAGGCAATGATATGAATGATGCACTTTTTATCCGTTTATAGTTACATTTAAAAGCTCTGGAATTCTGCGAAACTAATTAGTTTCTGTTTTACTCAAATCCGTCGTCTCTTTACTGAGTGCTGACATGAAAGACAACTTCAAAGAATGTTACATAAACATCTGCTTACAGTAAAGAAAACTTCACCACATGGACCCTTTATTCGCACATTTTTTTAAATGGTTTATAAAGCGTCCGCTGTACTCGCTGTGAATGAGCTGTTACTGTAATGTATTAGAATGAGCCCTTTAATGTTAATGAAAATTATAGGCAATTAATTTAACACCTTCTGACCAATCAGAATGCAGAATTCAACAGCGCTGACCTTCATAAATCCTGAACACACTTCTCTTGCTGTAACATTAATCCAGCAAACAGCGTTGAGGCTTTCCCTCCTTCCCTCCCTCTCTCTCTCTTCCTCCCTCTGTCTGTCTGTCTCTCGCTCTGTATCTTCTGCTCTGTTTCTCTCTTTCTTTCGCTCTTTCTCGTTCTTGCTTGGTCTCTTGCTCTCTTTCACTCTGCATCACTATCTCTCTCTCTCTCACTCTCTCTCTCTCACTGTCTCTCTTGCTCTCTCTCTCTCTCTCACTCTCTATTTATCTCTCTCTCTCACACACACACTCTCTCTCTCTCTCTCTCTCACTGTCTATCTCTCTCTCTCACACACACACACACACTCTCTCTCTCACTGTCTATCTCTCTCTCTCTCTCTCTCTCTCTCTCTCTCTCTCTCTCACTGTCTCTCTCACTGTCTCTCTTGCTCTCTCTCTCTCTCTCTCTCTCTCTCTCTCTCTCTCACTGTCTCTCTTGCTCTCTCTCTCTCTCTCTCTTTCTGTCTTTCACTCTCTCTCACTGTCTCTTCCACTCTCACTCTCACTATCTCTCTCTCTTGATTTGTCTCTTTCTTGCTCTCTCTCGCTCTCTCTCTCTTTCATTCACTGATTTTACACTTCAGTAAGAACACAGCGATAACAATTACTGTGGCCTCTTCATGCTCGATATCGTCAGCACTGTGACATGTGAAGGGCTTTGGGCCTGGGCTACACGGCCCTGTCATTATCACACGTCCTCTGAGGAAACATGTTGTGTGTGTGTGTGTGTGTGTGTGTGTGTGTGTGTGTGAGACCTGCTCTTAGTCTAAAGGATTTAATTGCATTGTGACACAGTGAGTACGGTGATACGACCCACTAAATTAATAAATGTTAGATTATTCATAATCACTTCCTGTTGCATTAAATTACCTTCCAGGAATCAACTTTCTGATAAAATAACTGATAATTATTTGAATTCTATTCATAATAGCCAAACATTTTATATTACTGAATCCTTATAAGGTTTGAAAGTACCAGTAATGATGAGCATTAAAAAGCAAATAAAAAAATAATTTTTTTGGATAGAATTATTTTTCTAATCTGACAAATTCTGATGCATTCTTATTATGGGATTTTGATGTATTAAAAGAAAATAATAATAACATGTTTGATAAATACATAAGCATGATGCATTTTTAAACCATGAGAAATTTTGATGAACACTGGGGGAAAAAATCTCCAATGATTTTAGGTCAGATAAGATTTCCATTACTTACTGACTACAGTAACTTTGTGTGTTTAATTTTTCGCCAGAACATTTCTTTCAGCTCGAAACTATTCAGAATCGAATAACTTTGGTAGTTCTGCTCCGATCGTCGGATTTAGGTTCGGGTAAAGACGTGAGCATCTCCACACTCATCATCTCCAGCGCTCATCATCTCCAGCCTCGCTGTTTTGTCGTTCTTGTGCTTAATGACGGTTTAAACTCCACACATTTGTCATTAATTCCACGCTAGTGGCTGTACTGTGAAATCATAACCTACAGGATTTAATATTTACAGTAGATTAACCGAGACCGAGTGCGTGACCACAAGCTCTCGCAGCAGCGCTCTTCCTCCTCCACGTGACTCGTCATGTTTTGGAGTGAGGGCTTTTTACTGATTGCTCAGCATGCAGATAACATCATGCATATGCAAATAAGGACTTCTGTTCATCAAGGGGATTGGCTCTCGAGCTCCAATGATACAAATGGCTTAAAGACTTTTGATAACACACCACAAAGAAGCAGATTATCCCCTTTACTGCAAGTAGTAGAAGCCATGTATATATACCATTTTCTATATTTAGAAGTCCTCAGTCCTGTTGTAAGTTATATTTATACTGCAGCTTTGTTGCGTTCTCTGTTCTGACTGGTCAGAAGATGTTCATTGCGATGGTGAAGAAGATGTTAAACATTTAAAGAAGTGTCAGAGGTAAAGCTGTAAGTTTAATCATTCGGACATCTTTGTTGTCTTACTAACTAAAAGAAAGAGAGAGGACGACTGTTTACCGCTGCTGGAATGAAAGAAAGAACAGGCACTACTATAAATCTATAAAATGTATGATACGTCATTCTGTAATAAATAAAAAAATTGTTAGAGTGGGCAGATTGCTGTGATCTGCCCTTTTATATATTTTCCCATAATAGTCTTTGAATTGCGTGTAATACATTTAAAGCGATTAGTAATTATGACATCAATAGCTATACGATTTATGACTGGAGTTTGTATAACTTTAACCGCATGTCTTATTCCTAACGCTAAGATAATTATAGTCAGCAGTCGATCAGCTACAAAGCCACCCGTTTAATCACTATTATTGTCACATAACAGACGAAGTGATACAGAACCGCAATTAAATAAGGAATGTTAAATGTGTGTGGAACTGCTCGCTCTCAGATCCTTAAACTCTAAATGATTAAAGAGAGGCACGCTCAGAGGATAAAACTGTTAAACCTACGGATAAAAGCTTCATCAACAGCACTAGTATTAACTGTAAAACACAAATATGTGTGATTAAAGTGCTTAATTAGAGTGACGAAGATTTTTCCCATTATTTTAGTTCGAAACAATTTCAATAAAATGAAGTCATCTCGGTTACACGTTCTACAAAGGTCATATGAATAAATATACAGTACTGTGCAAAAGTCTTGACCCCCCCCCCCCCTCACCCCTCATTTCTGTATATTTTGCTTCCAAAGAGACAGACTTTCTTGTATTTTTAATGTAGTCTTGAGGAACAGCT
>JAQQZX010000002.1:1839948-1851768 GCA_030068355.1 Notoglanidium maculatum | reverse complement strand
AGGGTGTACCCCGCCTCTCGCCCCAAGATGCTGGGATTGGCTCCAGCTTCCCCGCGACCCAGACGGATAAAGCAGTAACTGGTTTTCCAGTTATTGTCTTGTCTGCATTTCTAACTCCTCTCATGTCACCTTCAACACTACTGACGCTCTGTGTTGTGGTTCTCGATGTGGTGAGATAGAGCTCATGACAACAATCATGACAACTGCTGAAGGTTTAAGAGAGCGATGGAGCTCATTAACATGTTAACATCACTGGAGGAACGTCAAAATTCTTCATCAACGTCAGATCAACGTTAGCATCGGTTCCTCCCTCAGCTTCAGCTCCTGTGTTTGGAGGCAATACGAAGAAAAAATAAAGCTCGGATGGAAGGAAGAAGCAGAGATAGTTGGTGTGTCTGCGGAGTGTACGTAGCTAGCAGAGGTTAACTGCTTTGCTAATCTAATCTGAGAGTGAAGCTAGAATGAAGCCGAGCGCTTAGCATAAAAAAAAAAGCTGATTTTTTTACAGTGATTAGTGTGTTTGTGTAATTTGTGTTTAACTAGTTAGCTTTAGAAACTATAAATGGCTACTAATCTGAAAAAACCCACAAGCGACAACAGTAGCGAAGGCTACATGTCTGCAAGACACAAACTACAAGCGACACAAATGGCTTATTATTATTTTTTGTCAGTATTCAGGAAATAGTACAAAATAATCTGGTCTGTGCTGCTTTTGTGGAACGCTGTGGAGTTTAATCTTTCCATCTATTGCTTCTAATAATACTGACTCATATAATAGCTTGATGTTTTCATTTTCTCACCCCAGATTAGTTAAAAGCCTTGGCTTCAGACACAACGCAAAGGCTTTGAAAGGTCAGCTGTCAACAGCTCCGAGATGCAAAAGCGTTCCCAAAGCTCATGTTCAAACTTTAAAAATTAGAACGACAACATAAAACCCTGCAATCCACAATAGTTTACAAGTTTGCTGATGAAGCAGGAGTTCATCCTCCTCCTCATGGCCTTTAGTTTTGAATATTGATTACGATCAAAAGCAGCTGGTGGTCTGTTTTCATCACAACAAGCTGCAATTATTGCCAGGGTACGCTAGGATAATGGTGCAAAGCTTAGCACATGGGAAAAAGTAGCTGTGCTAACATGATAAATGCTAATTGTCTCCAACCACTGTAAAGAAAACTAGTTTCTTATACATAGAGCTATGTATTTTAATAACATTTACAAATGTATTTAAGTTCATCATTTCGAGCATGCTAATGGTTTTGGTGCAATTTGTGGTAAATGAACTTAATACTGACATAAAAGAAGCTACGGCGTCCATTTTATTAGCAAAAATGTTGAATCTGTAAAATGGAGGTATAACTGGAGCTTTGGAATTTTATAACCAGGATGTAAACACGGGATTAAGTATTGCGATGCGAGATAAATGATGTTGGATTTTTTGTCACCACATGAACGTTATGAAGTTACAGCTACCACCACCAGCAGCACCAAGTTCATTATTTTCCTATAACAACATGTCATGTGCTGGTTTTATTTCATTTTGTTTTTCTTACACCATAGCTATTACTAATAATTAGAACTGCTTGTCAGGTTACTGGGAAACCGTGAAGTGTAAACTCTTCTGTCCTGAAGATGTCAGAAAACTTGCACGTGACTAACACTGGGGCATCAGCGCGGGCTTGACGTGCCGCTCAGGCCTCCACGTGACGAGCGACCAAATGGAAGCACTATTTTAAAATGTAGAGAGCGGGAGAAATAAGGCGACGACAGAACCTCAAGTATTTACTATCTCGACAACAGGAAATAACAGAAAAAGTGATCTTTAAAAAAAAAAGAAACGAGGTCTGTACCACTTCGAAGCGGCGTCACACAACTCTGAAACGCCTGACCAACACGCAGTATAAGGTTCTCAAGTTTGCCCTCCATTTTGACTTTGATCAGATCTTTAAATTCATATTCACGATATTTAAACCTTTAAATATATTTCCCGCCATGCTACAGGACGTCACACTGTAAAACCATCGGTTAAACTCGGAAAGGTCAACGGCAAACAGGGCCAACCATTTTGAACTTTAAGCAGAGCGTTACAACTCCTAGTTTGAACTCTGCGTGATGCTGAAGTCAGAACGGAGGCATGATGCGTTCTTATTAATAGGAAAATAATGCCCTATGCTGATGCCCCAACGCTAGTCATGTGCAAGCAGCCTTAACGTAGTTACAGGGTTACAGAGCTCGGACACTGGAGACTGCCTCCATAAATGTTCAATAATAAACAGAAAACCATCATTTCAACAATTAAACACTTTTAATCCATTTACATGGTGTGTCCTTCGTAAAAAATTGTCGCTGTGTGACTTGTTACTATAGAAACGGTAACGTATTAGAAGAAGTGTATTGATATAAACCGGCACAACTATCAGAGCTGCTGTTATAGAAAATTAATCAACAGCGTGTGTGATGTTCAGGGTCAGCATTTCATCCAGTTTCCAGAAATGATATCCATTCTTACGGATAATAACCTGTGCCTCTGTATTACTGTATATAAAACCATAAGCTGCTCGATTAGACCACAGCGAGTGATGGTTTATAAAGTGGTTTATCATTTTCTTCCTTATTTCCCGAGTCTGGAGTGAAAAAAGGCTGACGGCTTGCGTGAAAGAGAAGTCGACATCATCCGTTGGAAATTAAAGATGCAGAACGAAAGAGTAATAACGAGACAGATGGCTACCTTAATAGGCAAATCTATGCAGATTTTATTATCATATATTAAGATTGTGCACTTCCACACATTTTTTTGTTGTCAAGTCTCTCTCTCTCTCTCTCTCTCTCTTTCTATCTTTCTCTCTTGTCTTGCATGAGGGTCAGCGTTGTCACGGTAATCAAATCATCCTCATTTAGCCAGAGGTAATCCTAAGATTCACACCCCGTGGCTAAATTAAATCATTTCCTTCTTCACCAACCTGCAGTAATTACGTACCGATGAATTATTCATAGGACGAGGGTGGAAATAATAATTTTTAATCAACTTTTAAGTCGGTGAGAGATGGACAGCACAGACTGACTGTTCTGTATGTGTGCGTGTATGTGTGTGTGTGTGTGTGTGTGTGTGTGTAGGAAGCATCATGTCCTACTTCCTCCCTCCACTTTAGCTGGGCTCTGTTGTCATGGTGATGCGTGCATGTGTCACTTTAGAGTTTGGTTTGCTCTGACTAATTTGGCTAATTAACAGTGTGACTGTGGCTCTGTGGGATCTGTGTGCTTCTCTTTGAGGACACACACACACACACACACACACACACACACACAAGTTCATTACTGCTTATTATTTATTAGCCTGACTCGCTATGTATGCTTGCTATGTATAAATAACATAAGATAAGCTTATCTTTATTCATCCCACAGTTGGGAAGTTTTGCATTCGTAGAGGATTCTTCAGATCACTCAGGTCTTATTTATACTGGAACTTCGCTAACGTGTGTTTGCGTCACGATGCAAAGAGAAAGTTAGTTTGTAGAAGATACTTTTTGCGTCCTTGTGCATCATCCACCATGAACTTATGGTGTGTCATGTGTATCTACGTTGCTATGTGTCCACCTCAGGAGAACTCTGATTGGTTGGCAGAGAGGTGTGTCTGGTTACGTGCCTGATAACCTTTACCTTACTTCCATGGGTTTTATCAAGTGTACATCATGGAAATTATTTAAACTGTCAACTCTAAACAATCAAATAATCTTTGTCCAGTAATTAATGTCGTCTGGAGACGTGCTCGTGCTTGTGTCCCACAAATGCTATATAAAAATGTTAAAAAGTCACCTGCTGTTTGTCCAGTCTTCAGCTTTCAGTGTTGGTTCCTGAATGGTGGAAGCCTCATGTTGTCAACGCACTTCCAGGTCAGATCGCCAAACTTACGACGCGTGTGTCCGCTTGTGCTAAATATTCTCTTCAGATTTTTCTCACTTCTGTGCAAACCAGCACTGATTTGATGTCTTTATATTGGAGACAGTATCAAAATTCTGTGGATCTTTGTTGTGGGTTCATTCGGAAGTATATCAACCTGAATGAAAAACTTGCAAAATTGCATTTCTCTTTTCCCCCCCATGTCCCTTCCAGGGCTCCATAGGTTCGATTATAAAGTCCATGTGCATTTTTTTTAAGTTGATTATGTATATTTATTATTTACTTACTTACTTATAGACTAACTATTATGAGTATATATATATATAAGCAAAGCTCCAGAAGGAAATTAACGACAGACTTCGGAGCCGGGGGAGTCGTCACGTTCTCCCGGTGATTTCCTTGTCAAATGTTCAGGTTCTAAAGAATAAGATGGATGAAGTTACTCTTCGTGTCAAGCCTGAGGAGAACGTCTGACGCAGTCACCTCATCCTCTTTACTGAGACACGGCTGCAGCAGGACAGCAGTGTAGATATGGATGGATATCACCATCAGAGCAGATCGTGACATGGTAAAATCATGTAAATATCAGTTGTTGGGGAGTTGTGTATATTTGCTGATAAAAAATGGCCAACAAAATTCACTGTCATTGAACAAACTTGCAGAAAGGCTGCCGAAACTCTAATGGTGTCGTTCAGACCATCAGATCTTACCGTTACGCCGGTTTATGTACCGGGCCTGAATATCACTGATCCAGAAGAGCATCCTGTACCACAGAGTGTTTTAACAGCGTGCTACAGTCAGCTAACCAATCTCTATACTCGGGATTTTAACGCTCCAGCTCTGTCAGTGAGCCTGTCTGTAGTGCAACAGTACGCAGATGTTCCAGTTCACTCATCACGCACCTGAGATAAGTGTTCCATTTACTTCCACAATACAGGCAGCACGTGAAGAGGGAGAAACCTGAGATGAAGGCAATTCCAATTAGCCATTAAAAGACTGAGGACAAATTAAACTTCTGCTTTGAGACGACGAACTGAGATGTGGTTTTTTTTAATCCTGCAAGGATCTCCATGAGCTAACTGACTACATCAGAACATTACATACGGCTCTGTGAAGAGAATGTAATTAATACCAGAACTGCTAACGTGTTCCCAAACAGCAAGCACTGGCCGTCAAAAGAACTGAAAATGTGTCTTAATGACAAGAAGGCAGCCTTCATTAATAACTATCCTGAAGAGTTTAAGCTTTAAAGGAACGAGTTGAGAACTAAAATACAGAAGGAAAATCTGACAAAAGGAATAACAGCATGAATAAGACGTCATCTTGTTGATGAACTGCGATATTGTTTTAAATAGTCTTTTTATTAATGATCTTCACAGATGTTATGGGAGATTTGATGGGATGTGGTCGTGTTTTAAAGCATTCTTCCATCCATCTAAAAGGTGTTTTAGCAAGACTGTTTCAGTTGTAATTAAATGCACATACAGTGCCAGACACTTGGAAACTGTCAATAATAAGAACACTGCCTAAAAGAGCAGGGGCTGAAGAACTGAATGACTTCCTGTCCTGTGGTCCTGACCTCCATACTGGCCAAACACTTTTAAAGAAAGAGTCATCTCATTTCATCTCTTGCAGAACTTTTGGACCCACTACAGTTTGCATATAAGCCTCAGAGATGGCAGATGATGGCGCTCTTACTACTAAGGCTCATGCCTCGCTTTCATTTGCAGAGACTTCTGGATTTGGGGGTAAATGTGGGTTAAGAACTGATCTGAGCACCCACGGGGCGTCCAGGTGAATGGAATTACATTATACACAGTTGTGTTTTATCCCCTCTGTTATCAGTTAACTCCAATGAAATGAGCCTGGTGGAACATCCATACAAGAATGTTGATTCTAAGATTCATGAGCACGTCTCTATGTGAGAAAGCAGGTGTAAATCAGGTCTTTTATGGCAGGTATGCACTGGTCAGATTTTGGGCCGTAACAGACAAAAGCTGACCAACAGGAAAGAAACGTGGTGATATATTTTGTCTCGGCTCCAAAACGGCGGTCCAACGTCGCACTGTGAGAGAGGTTCGAAGACGGCCGATGTTACGGTCTTGCAACCAAAGACAGCCTGGGATGAATTCCTGACAGTGTCGGAAATTTAGGATGACCATCTCACAAAGCGACTGCTGCTCCGACCAACGTTTACTAACCGACCAATAGGAACGCAGCATGAGACGACGCACTCATCAGTTTGAGCACTATCGCAAGGGCAGGATTCTTGCTTAGCACTATATCAGCGCAGATGGATTACACAAACTGATGACGTTTTATTCTCATATATTGACTTGCGTCGTAGCCCACGGTTCAGTAAGCGTTCTCGTCGTACAGTCTGCATACATCAAACTCGATGTCCTACCCAAGTTTATTAGATCCGTGTCTCACACTGCGGCGTGCAATAAACTTATATGATTGCTGAAATCTCACAGTCTGTAGGCGCCATTAGACATTAATGTTGATAAAACAAAAGAGTCGATCTTAAATTATCCTGACCCTCTGCCACAACTTTATGCTCAGCCTGTGGAAAGGCTAACTGTTTTAAATACCTTGGAATTCTTGTTGATGAGAAACAGAGATTTACAGGAATGTGGATTATTATTATTTGTAAAAAGGCCAGCCAGAGACTTTGGGTTGTGTGTTAGAAAGTGTGTACGTTAGCCTGGTTGATAGTATACTCGTCAGTTTGGTACGGTTACCTGACACTCACCAGTAGAAACAAACGGACTCAGGTGGTGGAAACAGCAGGGAGAGTCATTGTTCACCTGCAGAGAAATATGGATATTCTGTATAACATGGCGGTACACAGGAAGGCAGTGATCATAGTGATAAAAGGATGTAACACACCCCCTGGCCTCCACTCCCTTCAGGCTGATGGTTCAGGGCCGCCCCGGTAAATAGAGCTATATATACAGTATAAAGTCTTTAATCTCAGAGACGTACGTTTCATTAATAAACTGCAGCGTTAGTTTTAGAATGCTGTGTTTAAATACTTTGTGTGTTTTATGATGGTAATTTAATGTTTTCCTCTGTGTAATGTATGTGAGACCAACGACAAATATCCAGCCAGACAATAAAATTTTATTCTATTCTATACTATTCTGAGACGCAGTCCTGTAATCTGGCCGTTTTGATTAAATAAATATTAGATGCTAAATATTAATGCGATTTTGAAGTGAAAATGTAGGATAAAGAATGAATAATTGATTAAACTTAAAAAATAAAAAAAAAATACACTCCGATATGATGCAATGTCCAGCTTCAAGTTTTTTTTTTTTTTTTTTTAGGCATATGGTTATACATGGCTATTATTTATGATTTATGTAAATGATGTGATTATCTTTCAGATTGTGTTTGTATGAAGAGAGCTTGAACAGAAATAGGAATTATGGGGAAAAAAATTGTTTATATCCTAAACTGTTCCTGTGTGTGTGTGTGTGTGTGTGTATGTGTGTGTGTGTGTGTGTGTGTGTGCGTGTGTGTAATGAAGATGGTGTTAATTGGCCTGGGTACATCGGGGAGGAAAATAAAATGAGACGGGAGGACTGAAGACGAGGGAGGGCGAAATGAGCAATAAAGTTAAGTGTTTAGTTTTAAATGAGGCCAGCAGCCTTCACCCAGTACAGCCACTTAATGAGGACATGCTAAAATTACACACACACTAGTGCTAACTGCCTAACACACACACACACACACACACACACACACACACACACACAGGCACGTAGCCCAGTCCCAACTAGAAAACGCATTCATTAAATGATTGATTGCTAATAATAATGTGCATCTCTGCAGGAATGTTTTCATAAATAAAGTTATTAGTTTCTCGATAAAGGTTGTGATGTGGTTTTTTTTTTCCACAAATGAAGCAAACTGTTTGGAACGCTCGGTCCGAGCGGGAATATTGCTGCACGGCCTTAATGAACGTTTCGCACAGCGAATTCGCATCACGAACACCATTTTACGTACCTCCAGCAGCAAGGCCTTTTCCAACCTGTCAATGATTCGCTGAAAAAATGGAGCTTTTTCAACAATTTATTTGCATATCGGCCACTTCATAAACATTGCCGTCCCGTTAAAAGAACTGACAAAAAAATTCTGTCTCTGGATTTTAAAAAAAAATAAATGTTAATGCACAGAAAAATACAACATGAAGCAAGTCATAATAAATAATAATAACAAATATAAATAATTATTTCATCATTTAAAAGGTTTGTTTAATATTGTTATGCTCATGTCATATTTTTGAGTATATTTCCATATTTTAACACTTAGATCACTTGAACGTACGTACAGCAAGAGAAATTATTCAAACTTGGTGGGTAAAAGATTATAATTATGATTCTAATAACAATAATGTATTCAGTGGACCTTTTAGAAAGTAATCTGTATAATTTAATATCCTTTAAGGATTAAATCACTCTGTGTCATGCCGTTACAGGAAGCTAATCAACGGTGGTGTGGTGTGATGACGCGTTAGAAAAGAGTTACTGTTACCCCCACAAAGTTGTTTCTTTTCCTACACCAGCGCATCCTGACATGTTTTCCGAATGTTTGCCAACAACAGCAATTTTTAAGTAGGTAATGAATGACATGTCACACTTTTTTATCCATTTATTGCTACATTTGCTATACAGTGCTCCCTTCTGACCAATCAGAGTCGGGAATACAGAAAATATTTGTGTTATTTTTAAATCTGCACAATATTACAGTCTAAATCTCACTTTTTTTCTGTTCCTGTAAGCTGATGACTTTACATCTCTTGCAATCATTTTATATCAGAGTTTCTATCAGACATAATTATTTCCTCGTCATTAAAAACAAATTGATAAAAAGTCTGTTTTCTCACGCGAGTGTCCACACGAGGACCTGATGCGGAGAAAGTGCAGCTGGAGAATCGGAGTAAGAAGAGTGTTTCATGGCTCATGTGGGTGTCCCGATGCGCAGAGACGTCTATTGTTAAAGCGTTTTCTGTGAAGAAGAAAAAAAGGACGAGAGAAAAGTCGAGCTAAGAAGAGAAACCTCCATTTAGAGCTAATTAATGTTCCTGTCTCACAGGTAAGGTTGAGTAAGCTTTAACACCACATTCAAAAGTGTGTGTGTGTGTGTGTGTGTGTGTGTGTGTGTGTGTGTGTGTGTGTGTCCATGAGAAATCGCCCATCTACACAATAAAAAAGACCATCATATTAATGAAAATAAATCATAAAATTACAATAAATGGAAAAGTGTATTACTGCATTTCTAAAAACTGCATGTTTTACAAGTTTATTTGGATTTTTTTTTTTTTAAAAGAACCTCAGCTTCACAAGGAATTTCTTATGCGTTCTTAGTGACGATTGACTACAATGCTTACGCACATCCGATTTCTGTCTCGACTGAAGAGGCTGGGTGCTTAAACACATCCCAGAATTGTTTCTGAAAAGCTCCATGGGTTCATGTAAAGGTTCCAGAGCTTCTGAGAAACTTCCAAGTTTTCTGTCCTCAAGGTTCCTGAGTTCCTAAATCTTTCATTAGTGACTTTATTCTGCACTCTTGAAAAGGTTGTGGTTCATTCCTAAAAGGGTGTCTGAATGAAAAAAAGGGTTTAAAAAAGCTCCTATGAAAGTGCTGAACTGGCTCTGGGGTTCCTGACAAAGTTCCTAGGTGTAGAAAAGGTTGCTTAAAGGAATTTACTATAAGCTCCTGGTTTCCTGAAAACGTTCCAGACAAAAATCTCTGAGTTTGAGTTCCTGGAAATGTTCTTTGCTTCCTGGAACATGGGTTCTTAAAAAGGTTTTTAAGTTCTCGAAAAAGTTCATCTATTCATATGTTCCTAAAAAGGTTCCAGATTTTCTGATAAGAGTCCAGAGTTCCTGGGTTCTGTGAAGATGTTTTTAAAAGGTTGAGGTGTTTTCCTGAAAAGTTTATGATTTATAGACAAAGTTTTTTTTTTATTCTTGAAAGTGACCCTGGTTTTTTTAAAAAAAAAAAAAAAGGTTCCTGGAAATGCATCCATGTATCTGAGTTCCTGGTTATGGAATCGGTTACGTTCCTGAGCTTCCTAAAAACATTCCTGTACTGACAAAGTTTTTGGTTCTAAAAAAAGTTCCTGAGTTTACAAAAAAAAAAGTTCCTCAGCTCATAAAAAAGCACCTGGGTTGCTGTATAAGGTTCCTGAGTTGCTTTCGCTTCCCTCTGGTCATGTATAATGCTATAACTTTATTAGATTAGATGTCAGTTGCTCCCAAGTGTGCACTCGAGTGTGTACTTATAGCGTGAGATCGAGAGGGCTGTTAGCATGAACTGCGCTCATTTAATGCTGTAAACTAATGCACTATTTTCCTTCATCACTAGCTGTGCTCGAGAGGACAGGAGCATGATCCAGGTGTTTAGAGACATGTATTTTATTTTTAGACTCGATATCAGAGGGGAGACATGGTTCACTGTCATCTGCCGCTCCTCAGGTGTGCATTTATAGCCCTGGAACTGAAACATTCAAAAAGTGAAGAGAAAGAGAGAGGGAGAGAGTGTGAGTGAGGGAGGGAGGGAGAGGGAGGGAGAGAAAGAGAGAGGAAGGGACAGAGGGAGAGGGAGGGAGAGAAAGAGAGAGGCAGGAAGGGAGAGTGAGAGGGAGGGAGAGGGAGAGAGAGGGAGGATGGGAGAGTGAGAGGGAGAGAGAGAGAGAGGGAGTGAGACAGAGAGAGAGACAGTGAGAGAGAGAGACAGAGAGGGAGGGAGGGAGGGAGAGAGGGTGAGACAGAGAGAGAGGTAGAAAGAGAGAGAGACAGAGAGGGAGACAGAGAGAGGGAGAGAGAGAGGGTGAGAGAGAGAGACAGAGGGAGAGAGAGGGAGAGAGAGAGGGTGAGAGAGAGAGAGACAGAGAGAGAGAGAGAGAGAGAGAGAGGGAGGGAGGGAGAGAGAGATCAGTGCTGAATTACAACAGCTAATTATTCTCAGTGACTAATTAGTGGTCATTAAAAGCTTTCGTCCAAGGACGATCCTGCGACATGTCTGTGGCTGTATCAAAACAAAGGCATAATTAAAGACGTTCTCTCTGTTGGGTAGCAGATTCAGTGTGTGTGTGTGTGTGTGTGAGAGAGAGAGAGAGAGAGCACTGTTGCCTTTATAACAAGTCGTCTGCACAGGAGTGACATTTTAAAAGCCAGGTTTTTAAATGTTTAGCAGTAAGTGGATGTTCACTGATGCTGTAGTTGTCGTTTAACGTCAAGTGAGCAAAAATATCCCTGTACCAATAACCATAGCTAGAATATAAAGACTGGGTTCTGAAACAAACAAACAAACAAAAATATAAGATATTGTTCTTAACCGTCTGTCGCCCGGCCTGCTGTATTTCACTGTAATGGAAAAATATTTACAGAAAGATCTGCTGTAGTAAAACTATAGTAAAATAATACTGCGTTTGTGGCTACGCGAACATCACACCTTTGTTTTGAAAACGGGAACAAGGTGTGCTGCTATTGACATTTCTGAGATATTTCTTAGTTTTCTGTAGCGACTGACTGACCTGCTGAGTTACAGCGTCTCTGGGAGTTATGGCTAAAGTTATTATCCGAGTCTGTTCTCTCTGGACGAGACAGTAATTATGTGCACCAATGATGACAGTCCACCATATTTAGATGCCAAATTTCCTGTTTGTTATAGCTAAATAGCTAACTCTGTAGCAGTTCTCAGCTAACTAGCACTGGCATAATCCCTCACTTAACTGATCAGACTGAGATAAATAACATGACATGCATCTTAAAGAAAGAAAGAAAGAAAGAAAGAAAGAAAGAAAGAAAATAGTCATTTTGTCACTTTGCCCATACTCTTGGTGTGTGTGTGTGTGTGTGTGTGTGTGTGTGTGTGTGTGTGTGTGTGTGTGTGTGTGTGTGTGTGTGTGTG
>JAQQZX010000002.1:1801154-1821048 GCA_030068355.1 Notoglanidium maculatum | reverse complement strand
ACAGCAAACACACAACACACACACACACACACACACACACACACACACACACACACACTAATAAGTCATGCATTGTTTGTCTCCGTCCTCTTTCTCAGATTTTTCAGGATTTTGACAGGTTTAGGCTTGTTACTGTTAATATATGGGCAACACATCAAATGGAATGGATTATTGAAGAACATAAAATTTCTTGTTTATGAATTTGGATCAGACAGGAATTGACAGGCAGGCATAGACCCCCCCCCCACACACACTCACACACACACACACACACACACACACACAAATACTGGCTTTAATAAGCACATGCATTAGTCTGTGGATGTGTGAGATGGAGAAATTAATTGACAGAAACATGGCCGCCTCATCTCTGTGTTCTTGGGGTGTAAATGGGTTCTGGATGAAATGTAAGATTTATGTTAAATAGTTATTGTTACCATAGCAACAAACCCCTTGCTGTGACTAGCTGTCCTGACTAGGTAGCTAGGATAACTGGTTACAAAAACAAATTGATGTAAAACTCAGATTGTGTAGATTGTTTTCACAGGAACAGACTGACCCAAAGGTAACTATCACGTAACTATAAATGGATAAAAAGTATAACGTGTCATTGTTCATTCATTCACCTTCAGTAAGCGATTTCTCTATAACAATTGCTGAAGTTCAACACTTCAGGATGAGCCGTCATATGAAAACAATCAACTTTATGGTGCTAAGAGTAACTCCATGGTTGAATATTTTCCTATAACTGCATGACACTGAGTGTTTCATTCCTTACACATCATCTGGATATATTGTTATAATTTATAATGAAGGAGGTATTTTCTGCAACCATGAAGAGTAAAGTCATGTACATAAAAGGGAAAATGTGTGTGTGTGTGTGTGTGTGTGTGTGTGTGTGTGTGTGTGTGTGTGTGTGTGCATGTGTTTCCATCCTGGCTTCATTCCGTATTCTCCACTCAGTTCAGCTCTTTATTGTCCATGTGTGCGAGGGGTTAATTGGTGGCTAACACCCTGCGCTCCTTTCTTTCTGCAGTCCATATGAGGACTTAATCAGAGCCGGCAGCTTCGCCACACCGCCACACGCTGACGTTTTCTCTCTCACACACATACACTCACACACTCACACTCACACATGCATGTTGTTGACCTTTGGGTCATCCGTCCCTGTTAAAACGGCCGTGCTGTGTCACGTAGCACACTGAAGCTTTAATCACTTCAGAGAAAAAGTGAAAGAGAGGGAGGAAGAGCAAATAAAAGTGATAAAGGAAAACAGGTGGAACTGAAAGGAGAGATGAGCGATGGCAGGATTGATTGGACAGACAGAAGGATGGAGAACAGAAGTTTTGTCTGAACCTGAGGCATGAGTCCCAGTGAGACACACTCTCTCTATTGTAGTCCATTTGTCTCCATGTTTCAGTCTGTCTGTTCGCTGCACAATCGATATAATCTAACATTTACCGCTGCCAGAGCATGCGCACACACACACACACACACACACACACACACACACACACACACACACACACACACACACTCTACTCTGAAAAATACACAAAAGCACCTAACTTGACTATGTCTTTCTATCAAACATACTTCTATACTATATATATATATATACACTGTATATACAGTTGAGTGTGCAAAGGTTTGCACGCCCTTAGAGTAGACATTCAGATTATAGCCACATTAATGTTCGATCAGTGTCACAGAGCTTTTTTTTTTTTGCATATTAAACTGTGAACTTTTAAATTTGAAAGGTTTAATTATTCTAAAGGTAAATTATTACCCACCCTTTAGATTTTGGATGCACGTCTTCTGTTTTTATGTAGCATTTGCTGTATTTTTTTTATCGTTGTCTTGATGATGAATAAATGACAATTTTGTCCAATTTGTAATGTAATTTTTGTAATGATTGTAAAATAAAGATCCATTTTCCGTTCTGCTTCATTCAAATCCCTGGAGTGGGGGCACAAACTTTTGCTTCTGACTGTATTACTGTGTATGTTTGCTGACTTTTAGGACATTAAGCTGTAAAGTTTTGAGCTTCAGTAAGGTAATACTGGTAAGCAAACCTAATAAATAACATGATGCATTATTTTGGTACTTTTAAGAAATATGTTAGTAAAATCTATACTGACTGTAAAAATAGATAGATAGATAGATAGATAGATAGATAGATAGAAGTCAGATTGTTATCATTCTCAATTTGTGACATTAACAAGACGTCCACCATCTTCAGCTTCAAGATGTTCACCATAACCATCTTCTACAGCTCTGTTTCTATCTGCTACTTTTTAAGGGCAGCATTAAAGGAGATGATCTGATTGGCTGAGGAGTAAGGCGGGGAACCTGTCACATTTCCAAGTTTATTTGATTTTCTTGAAAGAGAAAATTTCTGTTCTCTGTTCTATACATTCTTCTCGTCATTCCATATCCAAGGCATTTGCTCATCTTGGATGATATCAGGGCCTGGACATGGAGAACCTGAGAGGTAGAAAAACTCAGGTCATTGTATGGAGACACAGTGCCCTCTGTAGGCTGAGGAGAGGAGAAGTAAACCAAAGTTAAAGTGCTTTCCAAAGCGACTAGTTGATTATAGCCATGAAAACAGAAAAAAATTCTGATATTAATGCATTTATAATCAGAAACAGAGTCAGAATTAGAACCAGAACCATAATAAGAAACATGATCAGAACCATAATATAAACCATAATCATATAAACCGAATCCAGGTGATGCCGTATCCTTCTTTGGCCAGGACTTCAAAAGAGCTAAATTGGCCTGTGCTCTCAGGGAGGGAGGGGTGGCTTACTCTCTCCCCCCAGTCACTCTCAGCGACACTAGCCAATCATGAGCATCTGTGAGTTCATGTACTGTGAAGGGGACAGATAGCGCTGTCCTCCGAGTGTGTTACACTGCCCCCTGGTGACACGTGCAAACAGTTCCAAAAGAAGCGGCGAGCAGTTGGAAAAGAAGCGGCCTGCCAGCTTCACGTGCCTCGGAGGAAGCATGTGACAGTCTCACCCTCCCTGGTTGGCAGTGTAATAGGGGAGACCTAACTGACGTGTGGGAATTGGTTTACTACCAAATTGGGGAGAAAATCGAGGGGAAATAAAAAAAAAAAAACATAATCAAGAACCGTAATAAGAACCACAATCAGAATCAGAAACATAAAAACCGTAAAATAATCATAATCAGTCTCAGATTTAAAATAAGAACCAGAACAACAATCGGAATTAGAATTTGAATCAGAACCATAACAAGAACCATAATTCTGAAAAGGTTAGCTAATCTTTGTAGTTTACTGACTAATATTAGCTAATATTTAAATGCCAGACTATCCAGGCTAATGTTGTTAAATCAGTTTTTCAATGACACACAATATATAAATCCAAGGGACTACAAAACTCTTACTGGCCATGTCCTAATCAAGTTCCACTCAAGCTCAGCTAATGCTTGTAAATCTGTTTTAATGCTAAGCAGCTAATTATGAAAAGGTTAGCTCATCTTTGTAGTTAGTTTGCTTTAATTAGCTAATATTTAGATACCGGACTAGTTTCACTAACGTAATTAAATCAGTTTCTCAACGCTAACAAGCAATAAGTGAAGTAAAGGTCCCTTAGTGGTCAGGTCAGGATTAAGTTCTACTCTTGTTGACCCTGTCACTTAGCAAAATGAAAAACCACTTTTTCCTAACCCAAACCAACAGTTACAAGCTCCAGATGTTCACCTTGAAAACCGTGACACTGTTGTAAAGTTCAGGCTGAGAGTTGAAGTTGAACCCTCAAGGCATGGAGAACTGCAAGAACGAATCTTGCTGCGTTTTTCATGTCTGGCTGAAGGTATTCAGTTAAAGAGGCGGCAATACGGAATAAAGAAAATAATTGAGAGTCATTTTTCTGCTGGACGGGAGAGAAAGTGATCGCCCCGGGGCTCCTCCTCCTCCATACCCGCTCAAAAAGGGAAAAAAAACAAAGTTATAATTGAAGCCTTTGTAGCGCAGAACATTAAACTTTGAAATATTTATGTGTGTGTTTGCATGGTGAACAGTAATGCGGGAACTGTCGTCTCTTTAATATTAAATGCAAATGTTTGTGCTTTGCTTTATTGTGAAATCTTGTAATGAGTTGTTTATGTTCTCCAGGGAGGTTTTTTTTGTAATTACAGAGAATATTTCTTCTATTTGGAACAGTACACACCTCGCAGGTGTGTGTATTTGTGCATGCGTACGCTCACACACAGGACTCCAGGCGAGATTTGGGCTAATGGGAATAAAGTAATGGAGAGATCAAACAAATGGAGTGCAGGTTTATGTATTACACGACAGGCATGGAGTATTAAGATGAATAGAAGGTGTGTGATGCACACACACACACACACACACACACACACACACAGTGGTTCTTGAGATTGAAACAGGCTTGATTTTGGCAAAAAAAGAAATTATTTTTTTCACTAAAGTGTAGCAGAAAATGTCAAACATAACTGGAAAGACTCACAGAGTGGGTGCCATAACTTTTAACCCGCCAGAATCTTCAAATGTACAATTCCCAGTTTACCAAATCTGCCTGTCAGACAGGTCACTGCGTAGACTGGGAACCAATTATAGGCCATTTGATGCATTGCACAAAGTACTGGCACCCCTTCCACCTCACTGAAAACTGACCATGAGTCATATCATCTCTGGCTGAAAGAAAAAAAAAGGAAAAGAAAAAAATTATATTGACACATAGTGACAGAATAGTGAAATTATTTTCTTTTCATACTGAATTCCAGAAAAAGATTCCTGAGTTACTGAAAGAGTTCCTCAAAGATTTCTTTGTTCCTGAAAAAAAAACTATATGTTCTTGCACAAAATTTCTGTACTTCTGAAAAGAAAAGGTTCCTGGGTTCCTGAATAAGACACTATGTTTCTGAAAATGTTTCTGTGGCCCTGAGAAGTTCCTGAGAGGGTTGGGAGAGTTACTTTAAAAATGTATTCTGATACAATTACTGATTACCTGCTAAGTCAGTAACTTAATCTAATTACCACAAAATAACATTAATGTAACTGATTATTTCTGTTACTTTTGGATTCCCTCAATACCAAATATGAGGATGATGACGGCGTTTTCTCAACTGGAAGCAGAACCTGCTCTGTACTGTGATGTTGTTCCCCTTTTCTGATTTAAAGACAAAATAATGGTGAAATTTCTACCCAGTGAACACATTTGTTAACCAGAGGCCTGATAATGACTTGGTGAGTGTAAGATTAGCTCTGATTTCACTCCAGACCCGAGCGGTGATGTGAGACTCGGGACCTGCTGTAATGTGGCACATGTGCAGGTAGTATATAGCTCTTATTTAGGGCTACTGATTTTTTTTTTTTTTTTTGATAATTATTTTTTTACTTGATTATTTTGAGGGTGTTAATTGAATAACCTTCCCTTTATTATTCAAGTGGTTTTATATTTAAAAAATATATTAATATTAATATTTAAAAATTTTTAAAATTAATTATTTGCAGCAGTTTAATCAGCACTACAGAACTTTTTCTTAAATCGGCATAATTAAACAGCAGGTCACTAATTACAAGATTAGTGTCATTTATCAGAATATGTCACAGCACGAGAATATGATCAGGTGCTCATGTGGACCAAATGAATGTTGATCCTCATTCAGTATAGCATTATATATGACTGGTACTGAATAAACACTCAGACTGACTCAAGGTGGCGCTATGGAGCCTACGACGGTTACTGTTAGCACTGTTTTAATTACTTACCACACTTTTTGCAACTGTGTTTCTGTATTTCAAGCCATTTGTTCAAATTTCGAACAGACAAATTCAAAATAAAGATAAAATAAATATCAGCAGCCTGTTTCTCTCACTGAAACTCTCCCATGCTAAGCTCATTTTGCTTGCTGTGTGCGTGCGCAAAACGAATCATTTTCAGTGTGTGGAATCGATTCCAAAGATTCGCATTTGACTCTTAGTTTTCAATGCCCGAGATTAGTGTACCGATTCTTTTTGGAATTGACTTGTGAACCGAAACAGGGTCAGAAAAACACAAGTTATCACATTAAAACACAGGTTATGTCATGAGGCCAGCAGGGTAGTGTACTGTAAAGAGCTTCATACTGTAGAGGAAGTCCTACTGATGTTTCTGCTCCTCCATTTCACTCAAATCTGTTTTTATGAAGTGACATAGCACGTGCCTGACGTGTTTCATAACGCAGTTCAACTAATAATGAAATTATTGGCAATTATTTTTATTATCGATTTTTATTGATTTTGTCGATTAGTTGTTGCAGCCCTTATGCATTTCATAAAATTTTAATCCTGTAAATAATCCCTGTTTTTATTAAAAGTATCAGTAAATCTGATTCCAGCTTTTTTTCTGTAACTATAACAGAATACAGGTACCTTTTTTTTGTATCCTAATTACGTAACGCAGTTACATGTATTCTGTTACTCCTCAAGCCTGATTATGGAAAAGGTTGCTGAGTAGTTCTTGGTTCCAAAAATGTTTTTGGATGTACGGAGGTTTTTAGATTCCTTAAAAATAACTGAAGTCCCTGAAAAAATACTCTGGGCTTTTTATTGTTTGTTTGTTTGTTTTGTTTTTATTTTCTAAAAAACCTACCTTTCTCATGCCTCCGAATTTGTGTTGCTTACTGAAAAGCTTCCTGGTTACTAAAATGTTTGTAAATTTATTACAAAAAGTTCCACGCTCCTGGATTCCTGTAAAATTTTCTGAGAAAATGATTCTTCTGGGTTCCTTAAAAAGGTACCTGTATTCCTGAATAGAATCTACGTTGTTGAAAAGCGTTATGGATTCCTGAAAAACAAGTTTGTTAATGAATTTCAAAGTTTTTTAAAAAAGTTCCTGGGTTTATTAAAAAGTTCTGGGTTCCTGGAAAAGGTGCAATAATAAACAGAAAACATCATAGACAACTACTGGGCCAATGAGTGAGTGCCAAAACTTTCACACTGCCAAAAATCTCCAAAGGTACACTTCCACATTTATCAAAGTTACCTGCCAGACAGGTCACTTTGTAAATTTGGACAGTCTTGTAGTCCTTTTGTTGCACTGCACAAAGTATTGGCCCCCTTCTACCTCATCCATCAATGAAAATGGAGCATCGCAGAACAAATATTATCTTTGGTTGAACAAATCTGAAACAAATATATTGACACATATATCTGTACAGTGTAGTTAAATTCTTTTCTTTGCATATTGGGGTCCTGAAAAAGGTTCCTGAGTTTTTGACACAGTTCCTAAAGAGGTTCCAGGAAAAAGGTTTCTGGATTCCTCAAACTAATTGAAAGAAGTCTCTGGGTTTGTTTATTTATTTATTTATTTATTTATAAAATTTCTGAAAAGGTTTTGGGCGCCGAAACAAGATCCGATTTTTCTAAAAATGAAAATGTCATTAGTTCCAGAAAAGGTTCCTGAAGATGATTCTGGGTTCCTGATAATGAAAAGGACTTCGTGTTTCTGAAGATGTTTTTTTTGTTACTGAAAACGTTCCTAGTTCCTTAAAATGTTCCTGAGTTCATTACAAAAAAGTTCATGAGATAATATCTCTTCTGTGTTCCTTGAGAAGGTGCCTGGAGTCCTCATAAAGGACCTAAGTCCTTGATAAAGTCCCTGAGTTCATGAATTTCTTGCTCATTACAGCGAATATAAGCCTGCCAGTGGAGGACTCCATGTTTATTTATTAAACCTCCAGCTTTGAGCACTTCGACCGGGTCGGCACTCAGGCTCTGAGCGAGCGCTGACATCATTATTAATCCATGACATCAGGATTCTTTAATTAGAGCATAAAATTAGATTTTAGACAAGATGCATTTGTCTGTAGATGTATGAACTTCAGCAGAATTTTCTCTAAATCCAACAAGTGATGAGAATATGCTGCTTAATTTACTGAAATTACAATATAACCAGCAAAGTAACTGCTTTATCTTCTGTTTCTCATTACACACATTATGACAGGCTTCCTAGAAAAGCCTAACTCTTACATCTCTGGACACACACACACACACACACACACACACACACACACACTCACACTCACACACTCAGGGGACAGAGTGGAAAATGGGACATGGTGAATTATGAAAAGCCATTTTGCCATCTTAGCCTGTACATTTAGTGTAAATGAATAAAGTAGGTCGGACATTAGGACATCAGAGCAGCTTAACGTCCACCCCGAGATGAAGAGCGATGGGAAAGAGAGAGATGGAAAAGAGAGATGGTATGGTATGAAATGTGTTCTCCCTTGCTGGCCTGTGAGTAATGGAGGTATGCTCGGGGTACGTCAGTGGGCCGGTGATGTATAACGCAGGTCGGTCATATTAACGTATTAGCTTTACTTTCTGGCTTCTTCACTCTACACTCATCCATCATAGGAACATAATCAGCATCTGAGTGGAGAGACGATGAAAGGGTAAAGACTGAATGACATTAAGGAAGGACAGAAAGCAAGAGAAGAAGACATGCAAATTTATATCACATGGCCATTTCATTCTCTCACCTTTCATGTGTTAGTGTGTTAAGAATGTGTGAGTACGTCTTCGTGTGTGTGTGTGTGTGTGTGTGTGTATTAATGGTTCTCCGCATGAGCAGAGACAGTTCATTACTGCTCCTGTCCCGAACCTTGTGATAAAGCCTTTTTAATTACATCACATGAAACAATATTAAAGGTTACTGAGGTGTGCCTAATTTTTTCCCACAATGCCACACCTCTCTGCGGTGCCAGGGAGTTAGAAATGAGTGACAGCAGTGTAACATCTACAGAGGAATTAATTATTTTTCCTTCAGGACAACACCAGAGGTAGCAAATAATAGTGCTGAATGAGTGAAAGGGTGTTTCCATGTGATTGGGGTGCCATTACATTTGCAAATATGAATGTAAAGTTTGGAAGGTTACCATAAAGGTTCCTTTGTTCATGAAAATGTTTCTCAGTTTGGGTGGGGGAAAGGTAAAGTCACATGTTATGGAAAAAGTTTCTGGTCTTTGGAAAGTTCCTTTAAAAAAAAAAAGGTTTGTGGGTTTCTTAAAATGCTTCTTTGTTCTGGAAAATGTTCCTTTTTTATATTTTTTAAACTTTAAACTTTATTTTCTTTAAAGTTTGTGGGTTCCTCAAAAACGAGGGTCTGAAAAAAGACTTTCAGGCTCTGTTCCTGAAAAGAAAATCTGGGTTACTGAAAACGTTCCTGTCTTAAACTTCTTGAAAAAAGGTTCCTGAACTCCTGGAAACAAAAATTAATAAATAAACAAACTTGTGTGCTCTTAAATGAACATTCCTGGACCAATGAATGAAACTGTATGTTCCTTAAAAAAAGAAAAGAAAAAAAAAACTTTGTGGGTTACTGAAAAGGTTCCTGGACCAAGGAAACTTCCTGAGAATGACCTAAAAAAAAATAAAAAATATAAAAAAATTCTGAAAAGGTTTTGTTGCTCCTTACAAAGTTATTCCTGGGTTTAGACTGAAAGTGAATTTCTAATTTAAAAAAATAATAATTAAATAAATCATGGCTGTCCATAATGTCCTCACACCATTAGCATGACTGTTAGTTAACGAAATGTTGTGTATTTGTTAATTCTGTGAAAAAAACTTCAGTCGAAAAGAGTGAAATGCAGCAAACAAATTTTTGTGAATGGTTAATTCAGGTTTTTTTAGCTTCAGCGTTGAAGCAGTGTGCGGTTACAGGAACTCCGCTTTATCACACCACCCTGTTGTTGATTATTTTCCCATAATTCCCATGACATGACAGTGTTTTATTCCTTACATGGCACAGTTACACTCAGCTACTCTAATTACAGTCAGAACAAACATCAGCACCTTCACAGAGACACAGTCGTGAGTGGGCGAGTTGTTCACTCTCTCTCTTGCCAATCATCAATTCACATGTGTGTGTGTGTGTGTGTGTGTGTGTGTGTGTGTGTGTGTTTAATCCTCCACTCTGTTTTGATGCCTTACCCCAGTGCAAGTAATGACTTCGTTAGGCGTTGGTAATTAACCACTTAACTTTAAATTAACTCCAGCCTAATGAAGACTCTCCCTCAGCACTCCATCTCACCGGGACTTTGCTTGTTAATTGCCAGGCAATATATTGACTCAAAGTTCACTTTGATTATTAGATTAATTAATCAATTAATTGCAGAACATTTTATGCAATTAAGAGTGCTGTTCTGTAATTACTCATCTTTTAATGCTGATAAATTCCTGGAGCAGCGGGAGACTTGGCTGGGAGACTTGGCTGGGAGCTGGAAAGCTTCTCCGTAATAACATCCCAGCATTTACAAGCGGGATGATGGCATCGAGTCAAAACAAGACAAGCCTTGTGTATTTTAAAATCAGGCTCTTAAAAATAATCGATGAAAAATGAAAGCAGATGGAACACACTTGGAAAATAGAGGCGAAGAACAAAGTAATCATAATATATTGTGATTGGTTTGTGTTTAAAGGTGCGGTTTGTAATGTCTGGAGCCCTCTAGTGTCTGCCATGAGAACTGCAATTATGTTCTTATTAATCTGTTTGTCTGTAAGCATCATTGAACAAAATGCTTTTCTTTTTCAGCATTTAGCATTTAGGCTTGGTTCAAGTCTGCTCTCAACAATGCCATACAAAATCCTGTAGGTGGCAGTAAAGCTCAATAGTGACAAAACATAGCCAATGTAGAAATATAATGACTGCATTGGAAATATTTCCAAACGTATAAAGTGGTTGCAGATTTGTACATCATAGAAGAGTTGACTGTTGTCAATTGCGATCGGTAAGATTGGTCTAAATTTGGCAAGATTAGGTCCCTAATAGGAGGGGGGGATTTTGCAACCCATTCCTGGACAAAGCATGTACAGAAATCTCCGCCTCCAGAACCTACAGTGGTTTAATTAGAGTTAGCAGCCTAGCTAGACTTAGCATTAGCAAGGACTGTAATGGCATGACTTTAAAACACACAGATATTCAGCTTATGTGCAAAATTTGGCTCAAACTGATTCTTGTGGATGTTAATAACAATTAACCTGCTATTTTTTAATCATGTTGTACATATTGTATGGCACAAGTAGTTTCAACTAGTAAGAAATAAAATAATAATAATAATATTTCTCCTTTAAAGTAGTCTGCAGTATGGTATTGATTGGATGCCTACATAGTCATGTGACTTCCTGTCCTGTCACAAAAATTCACATTTTGGTCAATTTCTTGTCTACTAGATGTTCAAGAGTTCACTCACTCTCCTTATTTTCTTTGTCATAAGCTCTTATAAGCTCCAATATTAGCATGTCAGCGCTGCTAGCTAAAAGACGTCCATTCAGTTGCTTGAAAGCCAAGTTTTGACTCTATAAACACACAAAATTCAAGTCGTAATGACTCATAAGAGTGTTCACGAGTGCCGTCACCGTCCTTTTCTCTTTGTCGCTAATTCTGCATCCAGCTTCATCCCATTCACCAGTAATAAAGTACTCCATCTTAGAAAAGCACAGCCAGGGTTTATTGTAGTTTTACTGCATTTCTTGTCATTAAGTTTTTTTGAATCTCAGAGTGACTTTTTGCTCTTAGGAGAAGAATTCAGGCTGGACTGGATGCTTGCTGATTTCAGACTCAGTGTGTGTGGAGTGAATGGGTGTAGAGAAGTGTCCGTACAATGGCTGACAGGAAGCTCATCCAAACCCAGACCCATACACAGTTGTCCAAATGGATTTTCTTGTGCTGAGGGGACACCTTACACCACTTTTAATCATGTTCTGTATATTTTCCATGTTATTTGTACTAGTAAGAATAAGAAATTGTCGAAGTATTGATAAGAGAATGATGATTGGGTGACTACAGTCATGTGACGGCCTGTCTCGTAAACTCAAACCCACACGTGGACACTTTTGTTTTGTTTTGTTTCACTGCACAAAATGGACTTAATTGGGATATTTCTTATGAATCTGCACACAATGGCTCTTATCATTCCAGTGGGTGGAAAAATCAATATAGTTTGTGCAATTATTTACAAATAAAAATCATAGAAGTTGGAATTCCATAAGATGCTTAAGAAGGTAGTTCTGGTGCAACTAGCCACCATGAGACGTGACCTAATTAGCTGAATGGAGTCACCTGTGGGCAGTTAAAGAGTCTCAGTATAAATACTCTTGTTTCTGGAAAAATCTAGAGTTTACTAGTGAACATGCCTACACGAACAGCATTATAGACCCCTAGGTGCTCTCACCACAAGGCTCTGGAAATGTCTTGATCAGAGTTTAACGAGAAAATATACCAAACACTGAATATCCTACAGAGTGACTGTAATTTATGTTCTTACTTAATTTCAAAAATGAAAAAAAAAAATTTTAAAAATATTGGACAACCATGACTTGGCCTAGAGGTTGCTGTTCAACAAAAGTCACTTACTGGGTAAAAAAAAAAGGGGGGGATTAGTGAAAGTTGTTCTGCTTCCAAGCTGAGAAAAAAAAGATGAAAACACTGAAGTAAACCTTGTAGACAACATGGATTCATACACACCTGTCTGCATGCATTCAGTACACAATCTGCATTACCTGTGTGTTTACAGTAATAATCAAAAGTTTGGACACCTTCTCATTCCTAGGGTTTTCTTTGACTATTTTCTACATTGTAGTACAATTTTGAAGACCTCAAAACTATGAAATGACATGGAATTCTGTGGGAAACAAAATGTTTCGTGATTTAAATTCTCCAAGGTAGCCAGCGTTTACCTTGATGAAGCTTTGCACACTATTGGCATCATCATAACCAGGTCGTCACCTGGAACGCTTTCTAATGAACGGCTGAGCCTCACCAAAAGTTCAGCAGTGGAATTTCCTGCCTTCTTAATGTGTTTGAGATCATCAGTTGTGTAGTGAAGTAGTAATAAATAACTCTATTCCAACTGAAGTGATCCTTATTATAATGACAGTAAAAGACATAAACTGTCTTTTAAGTAATAAAAATAAATTAAAACCTGTTAATGAGTAGGTGTGCCCAAACGTTTGAGTGTAATTCCAGAAAATGTCTGATGGCCACCAGAGGGCGTGTTGTGCTTATGTTTCAGCTTTCCTTCCTGCCTCTGACATGAAGATTTAAAGCCTATAAAACACAATAGAATAATAAAGCCACCTAAGACCAGCGCACTGCAAAAGCACCCACATGTTTTCGGTGCTGACGAAAAAAAGAGAACCCAATTTTTTTGTAACCCAATGGAAAAACAAACAACTTATCTATAAATATGCATTCTTGAGACAAAAATGTGTGGTTAATAAATGTTAAGATCTTAATAGTAATGGGTAAATACTCTGTCTCTGGAGATTTGGCTTCCTGTGGAATTTTGCTCTAACACATGAAAACATGGAGAACATGTAAGGAATTGTTCCCTCACTAGTGTGCGTGTCCCCCCTCCCACCCCCCACCCCCCTCACTCTCTCTCCTGAAGGTGATGAGACCAGAAAGCGCAAGAAACCACAAAGTGCAAAAAGTGCTCTATCCTGAAGATGTTGGAAAAGTTACAGATATATCTCTGACATGACAAAGTGCGAGACTCCTTTCTTAATAAGTGTTAAACATCTCCTTACTTCACTATATCACCCCTGACACACATTTTTAATCTGGTTATTTATGTCAATCTGCTGTACAAGTTCCTGCGTATGAGCTCTTATTATAGAAATGATGATTATAGCTGTCAGGTCTGTTATTATAGAAAATTAATCAACAGCTTAGGACCAATCAGATTGAAGAATCCAGCAGCGTTGTGGAATACAGGGTGTTGAAGTTTAAAACAAACACCCCATGATTGTGAGATCTGACGTGTGATCATCCTAACATGATTCAACTGATCACTTTTAAATGATTCCTCAAACCTATGGAACGTAAAGAAAAATAATTCGAGAAATAAAGAAGACGTGTCTATATGACCTCGTTCTGAATATCATCGTGTCGACTACAAATGAATCGATTGAAATGAATCACAAATTCAGAAATATGTTCATAAAAACGAAAAAAAAGGCAGGAAAGCAGCATCTTTTTCCAATTTATCACCAGTACAATGTGAAGCTTTGTGAAGATTTTTGTTTACGGACCATGACATCAGTAAAGCATCTAAATGTGTATGTGTGTGCTGTTTGTTTAGGGAAAGAGAAGAAAAGCTCGTCCTGTCCTGATGTGCATGAGAGATCTCAGAATAACATTTCAGCATTTCTCAGGATGAAAATATCTCTCCCGCCCCTTCGGACGCGCATCTTGGCACAGACGGATATCAGGAGAGCCATCTCTACGTCTTTTATTATTTGGATGTTTAGAAATTTTCCATAAATGTTTGCTGGGTCGTCTTCTCCCACAATGTTTTAAGCATCAACCCGAGAGGATGTCGCACACTCCATGAAACACGTAACACACACACAGAGCTTAAAGATAAAATAAGCCACAGAAATACTCTTGGGTCCTCATCAGAGATGGCTCACAGCCTGATTTATAAACTGTGGAATAATCGGATACATTGTCCCATGTACGCATATGGGAAATATTGGATATGGAGGGGGAAAAAATAACGTTTTGGAGCCGTGTGAGAACATGACTCACTTTTACAACATACTCTTGAGCAATGATAACTAACTCATCTGTCACAAATCGCCCCCTCGGCACGTGGAGTGGTTTCCATGGCGACTGGTGCCATGTGCCTTTGTTTTTATTTTGGTCCTATCTCCGCCTTTGTCATATTATTCGATGTTTTCCCTTATTATTGTCACCTGTTCCTAGTTTCTCCTTGTTAATCTAGGCATTTGTAATCGCAGTGTTGCTTTGTGTCTGTATGAATGTTTCTTCCCAAGTACATACCGTGTTAACGATGTTACGTCCCAGTCTAGAGATGGCACAGTAACAGAAATTAAGATATTTTCTGGGATTTGATCACAGGACCTCTCACGCTGGAGTAAGAATCATAGATCTAGATGCTGGATAGAACGTAATGTGATGTCTCGAATGCTGTTGTCGAAGTGACGTCAGCAGATAGTCGCAAATTACGCATCAAAGGATGGGACACAAACACCCAGAACTTGGAAACACAAACAGAACAAAAGGTGAAAAGGATATTCCTATCATGGCCCTGACTGTGTGTATATTGAATAATGATGATGATGATAAACTCTCAATGAAACTAGTATTTAACACAAGATGGCTGCTACACAAATCCAGCAATCATTTGATCATTTGTCAATAATGCACATCCTCAAAATTCACGCAAAGCACGTGAATATTGGCAGCACCATGTGACCGCTTAAAGGTCTGGTTTAAGTGTCCATATTCAATGTTTTTTTTTTTTTTCTTGACTAGTTAATCCTTTTGAATGTATGTTCAGAGTTTTCAATTGGAGATGCAACTCATGACAACCACGGAAAGTTTTAAGTAGAGACAGCGCTGAGTGTGTTTAATGCTCCTGTGCATGAAACTGCTAAATACTGCAGTTTGACTTGGAAACCAGACAGACGGGGATTTGGTTCTGACATGCCAAACATCTAGTGGTTGTCACTTCTAATCCTCCAATTGTACATAAGATACCCAGGCGAGTGTGAGAGTAATGCCTCCCAGTCATTCCTTATATATAAAAGTGCCCTAAAAAAGTGCAGCGACTTAATACAGGATTCATGATGGGAAAGCAACACTGTGACTTCCCCTGCGCCAAAAGCCACCAAGCAGCCAACAAAACAAAAAAAAAACGCAAGCAGCCCCCCAGCCCTGGATGAGTTTCCAGTACTTCTTGCTCTCTCTCTTTCTTTCACTCCTCCTTTGACTTTCCATGTCAC
The DNA here is from genome assembly GCA_030068355.1 of Notoglanidium maculatum. NCBI lineage: Eukaryota > Metazoa > Chordata > Actinopteri > Siluriformes > Auchenoglanididae > Notoglanidium > Notoglanidium maculatum. Next base: position 1,805,255 of record JAQQZX010000002.1, on the reverse strand, counting down.
GTTCACCAGATATTCCAGCACCATGAATATTCCCCTGGCAGTCTGATCCTTTAATGTGAGCTGTACTTCATTTCTCTATCTGAACCCTGGCGTGATGAGTGAGAGACAGAGATTCCTGCTACAAGATCAAAACTGGGAACTGGGAAGGGCTGTTGATAACGAGAAAACCTTGATCTCAAACACCTGAGCAACATGGCGTAAAGACGACAAGCTGATTAATTTGACCGCTATGACCGCTACCCGTCAGGATAGCGGTTTTTGTTTCGGGTTGGTAACAAAAAAAAAGAAGAAGAAGCTTTAATTAAGAGTTGTGATCGTTTTATGATGTTGCGTTAAATGTGTCTTTGGAAAGTCAATTATTTATGTTATTCATCTAACGAGGCTAATATTAGCAAGTTATCAGAGATTCAGTTTGCCTGAGGCTTTAAAGTCACCATCAAACACAAAGTCTTTCCTCTGGAAATGTGAACACTTCTTTCAAGCCCTACATTCCTGTAATATTGGATAGAATGCTGGATAAACACAGCGTGTGGAATGTGTTATACGTTATAAACCTCGGCATGTGTTCTGTATTTCTGTCATTAATAGAATATTTCAGTGACTAAGATGGAAATATAGGTACAGGGAACAGACAGGATCGGAGCTCCAGAGACCCAGGTTTGATCCTGAACTTGGGTTACTGTCTGCGTTTCACATATTCTCACATGTTTTTCCCACTCCACAAAATCATCCGGTGAGCTGGCAAACTAAATTGCCCCTGAGTAAACATACCAGACTAATTTGCTAATATTTCGTGTCCCATGTGGTATTAACAGTGTTGATTTTTTTTAAAACGCCATATTTGACTAAAATGTAATTTAAAAAGGCAATGTTTCAACTTAAATTAAATTAAAGGTTCAAAACAAGGTTATTTGGAAAGTACCAGGCCTGCCCACAAGTACCCCATGCTGAAGAACCAAAAGTCCAGGGTGTGAAGTCAGACATGATCCAGCTCCTCCTACCTGGATGGAGGCAAGCTAAGGGTCCAGACAGGAAGTCGGACTTGATCCAGTTCCCTCCTACTTGTGTGGTGTCAAACCACAAGTGCAGGGGGTGGAATCTGACCCGATGCAGCTCATCCTACCTGTGCAATGTAAAAAAAAAAAAAATCCAGGTGGTGGAGTTGGACCCAACCTGAACCAAAGCTTATCTCATTGGAGTCAACTCACTGTGTTTCAGGCTGAATTAGTCTGCTTGTTACCTTGTGGTTTAGTTTATAGGAGCAGTTTGACCAGGTTCAGCTCCACCCTGGGACTTTTGGTTCTGCAGGAAGTTCTGTCTCAGCCTGTATTCATCCAGCCTCTCAGAATTACTCCTAAAAAGTGTACTTAAAACTAGACCTCCTAGATCGGAGTAGGACCCAGCTGTTACACGATCAAACTGCTGAGATTATGTTCAGACTTCCAGAGTGTCCTGAAATGCTAATTTACTGCACAAATGATGTTCTGTTGGTCACATTATCTCAAGGCAAGTAGAACTTTGTCATTCCATGCCGAGGAAAAAGAAATGCATAAATGAAAGGATAGATAATGAGCTAAAAAGAAACTTTATTCTAAGTTAAAAAAAAAAAATAGAAGTATGCAAGACAAAAAAAATTTTTTAATCCACTCAAGTATTAAGTAGTAAAAATTCTCATGGCTATTTTTCATCGCTGTACTTCACAGCACACGATTCCATGCCAAGAAAATCCAACATCAAACCCAAGATGCTGTCCGCTGTCCTCGCTCTCTACCAGTCTGCGTGGGTTAGCCTGTAGCTTGTTGCTTTTGTTTTCTCTTCTGATGAGATGAGTAAAGGGGCTCAGAGTCCGCCCACCAGTAACAAGCTAAAGCCAGCTAGCTGTTCCATGGAAAGAAATACAGATTAACTTGCTGTATCTTCTGTTCATTTATCTGCAGTAGGATCTGGTGGCTGTGAAAATAAATGCATAGTAAGGATTAGTACTTATTTGAATAACATGAGCATGACACAACATTATGGAATGTATATACAAAAAAACTACAACATCCACCACAGTCACGATCCTGACTCGCACTCGCGCTGGTACTCAAAGCCTGGGATTGTGAATCAGTGTTTCTATGGTAACAGCCAATAACTCCAGATTATGCAGATAAATCGTTTACCTGCTCAAAAGTCTGAAGAGTGATGTTATTAGCTAGTAGCTAATTCTGGTGCAAAGCGTATTTTCTCATTTGAGATTAAATTGTTTTTGTACATGGTCCCAGATTAATAAACTCATGTCTTTACTTACTTTAAATCTGAGACAAGGACAATAGTTCATCTGAAATCAGGGTGAATTTGTAGTTGTAGTGATGTCAAATTTGCAGGAATTTTAATCAGCCTGATGAGACCGAGGTCACACTGTTACATCATCAGACCTGTCCGATTTCAACATGAGTCATGAAAGGGTTTTCAGGGAAAAAGAGAAAGAGATAAAGCTCTAAAAGTCTAGCTACATTCAGAGAGCGAGAGAGAGAGAGCGAGACAGAGAGAGGGGGGGATCTGTTAATTATCTCAGATCTGTTAATTATACCCCTTATTTGTAAAATGTTGTTATTCACTTGTTAATTTTCTTGCATTCTTTTACGTTCCATCAGTTACTCCAACATGCACACAAATATTTTTATTATTTACATTTTTTTTATTCCTGCTATGGTAAATGTGTAAACCCTAATAGTGTTTTTTTTTTTTTTTTTGATTATCCACATTGTCACTACTGCACCGTTTCATCTTCCATGTTTCTGTTAAATGCTGCGGAGAGCACGTCCACTCGCATCTCGCACGAGAACCGTAACAATAATAAAATCATTTCTATCTAAACGGTCGCTAAACATGTTTATTATTCAGAAACATTTCATCAAACATCAGTTATGAAAACTCATATTTATGAAACGGTGAAGTGTGATTGGCTTCCAAGCAATGTTTGGAAAACATTAGATCTAGTTTCAACTTGACAAAATATGCTGGAGGAGATGAAATAAATATTTTATGCCAATTACGCTTAATTGACATGAATAAACAAGAACAACGGATGTGACCAACGCTGAGCCTTTAACACAGAAATCATACGCGAAGCATAAACCTGTTAAACAAAACACACATTTGCAAGGATTTGCTGAGAGATGTAATGCGAGGCTCAAGTGAAATTCCCTGATTAAAGATCTGGATCCTGTAATACACTGACGATTCCCCCTTTCTTCCAATGAAAATCCAAATTCTCACTCCAAGAAATGTGAAGAATGTGTAAAAAAATGTGTAAAACCCAACCAATGAAAGGGGCTAAAGTATGGTTTAGATAACTGCTAACTTACAGTATTGTTGCATTCAAGGTGTTATTTGGTGCTGTGTGTTGCCATAGAAACAAGTCTTTTTTCCAAGTCTGAGGTGAGAACTAAATGAGTTGGCTCCTGTTATTGCTGTAATAAAGAGACGACCTGAACACACAGTTCTTTCTCATGGGGCGAGACTGTTAGCTATTTAGGATCAGTACAGTATGAACTTCTCCTACCACGTACGTCAATACCGTCCCATTGTACCATGTTTATCCATCACACGTTTAATTCTATTCCTGTGTGGAATCTCGAGCGCATTGTTGAAGAGACTCTTGTGAGACTGCCATAGCCATAGATTAATCTATATTTAAATGTTTACAGTGTATTGTTTAGAATATCACCGTGTGCTTCAGGATGTCCACTTCCAATGACCCAATTATTAAGACATTTTAGGATCCCACATGTAAATGTTTTTCCAAGGAAAATATTAAATTAAGGCAAAACAAGACCTAAGGCAACAATCTCTTCAGAAATTTGCACAAACACTAACCTCACCCCTGAACCTTAACTTTTGGGTATTTTTCATAAATTGTTGTTGATGTTTTGATTTTTTTTTTTTTTTTTATGTCTGAAACCAAAACTGATTCCAAACCTTAACTAAGAACTTTCCATCCATCCATCCATTATCTATAGCGCTTTATCCGTCTGGGTCACGGGGAAGCTGGAGCCAATCCCAGCATGTTGGGGCGAGAGGCGGGGTACACCCTGGGCAGGTCGCCAGTCCACCACA
>JAQQZX010000002.1:1764554-1787484 GCA_030068355.1 Notoglanidium maculatum | reverse complement strand
AGACAGAGAGAGAGAGAGAGAGAGAGAGAGAGACAGAGGGGGGTGAGAGAGAGAGAGAGAGAGAGAGAGAGAGAGAGAGAGAGAGAGAGAGAGAAGGGAAAAGCAGGTTGTTAGGTATGCTCATTGTCACCTAATGGTTAAGGAACAGAGTATATCGTGTGCTAAGTGAATCAGGAACTCCAGCAAGGCTAACATGACAGCGTAACTAAAAGGGTAACAGAAGGTAACACAGACATGAGGGCCCCTGGGACATAAAGCGGCCAGCCACTCCACCGTCAACAAACCAACAAAGTTAAGCACCCAGACCAAGTGGTGGAAATGAAATGAACCTGCACGTGGTGAAAGGTCATGTGAATGTATCGCAACGATTACAATATCAGATCAAACGGACAACAGAGTGGGCAGTATGGACACACTGCTGGTCTCATGTCCCCCCCGGGCCTGGATACATGCGGCGATACGGTGCGGAACGGAGTCGTACAGCCGTGCTCACGACAGTCATCTGTGTTAATGCAGAAATGAGATTCATCGCTGAACATGGTCCGCTCGTCATCAGTCCACGCCTCCCGGTTACAGCACCACTCCAAGCCCAGCCGTCACCGCGCTGGTGTTAACGGCAGCCTCTGAGACACGGGGTGTTGTAGAGTCCACTACCTGTGTCCAGATTTCATGGGGTTCTGCGATGCTTGGCGCACAATACAACGATCCTCCCTTGTTGTGGTCTGTCTTGGGCGACTGGAACCTTCACGACGTGTGGGTGCCCTCACCTGCGCATTGGTACCCCCCACAGGCCAGGCAACTGCACGATACGACCACCTGGCCTCACACAAACCCACAATGCGACCCCTATCAAACAAACAAACAAAAAGACAAACAAACCACACCGGAAACATAACCTCTTTGGCAGAGGGAATCATTAAAAATGAGCAGAATAATTTTTATTTATATAGCACTCTTCATATTGAGTCAAAATTTTAAAAGTTGAGTCAGAGTTTAACATAAGAGATTAAAAATTAAACAAGGAATGTATAAGGATAGAAAAAAATAAGCAAAATTTATTGATCCGTTTTAGAATATTCATTGATTCACGTTTTCTAGAAATTTCCATAAATTCACATAACGTTTTAAAAACCATCCTGAATTTGATGAATTTTGATGACGGCACATCTAAGCTACAATTATGAGCAGAAAAGGGATTTCTTTTAAATTATTTTTATTAGCATTCCAAAACTAGAACGATTTTTTTTTTTTTCTTGTATAGATTTTTCTCAACCAAAACTCTAAATTCAGTAGAACTTGAGAATCGGACATTTTGTTACAGCTCGAATGCGGAGATTTCACCTGAATTGAAATGAAAACGGCATAATTTGGGAAATAATTGATTGTATTACGGATAAATTATTGAACAAACCTTCACTAGAGAGGGCAATAAAAGCTTTTATATTTCATTTCACATATTTTATCACACTTTCTTATGTAGGTCTAAAAATTCTCAACTTCCCACAGCTCAATAACTCCTACTGGGAAGTCGGAGAACTTAAAGGCCTGGGCCTGCTATTTGTCACAATGCATTACTGTAAATAAATGCACAGATCGCTAGGTGAATGGTCTTATTTCTTATTCAGCAATTAAAACTGATACTAACAAATCCATACAATGAACATAAAGCATGTAAAGAAAGACACATACGGTTTATCGCACAAACTCACATGTGGGTTCTTTATATTTCCAGATTTTCCGTCACTTTTACACTCGCGGGACTGGGATTGTGCGTCACGCAGCAGCACTCAGCTCATCTACATTTAATCAGTACTGTAATTTGATGCACTGCGTTTCATGAATAAGTGTGTAAAGACAATTTTATACCTAAAGCATGGAGCAGTCATACTGGTCTGGTCAATATAATGTGTAAATATTAGAACCTACTGTTTACTTTGCAAATCAATCTCTGCATTTAATGCTATGAAGTATAACAGGAAGAAATATACCACACACACACACACACACACACACACACGGCTCTGGAGGCTGGGTTAAGACAATGCACTGTACAAATTTATTTACACTCATATCTTATACAATGCGCATATAATCATCTTTATTTTTGTAAATCACTCCAATCTTTGCGTTGGAGTCAGGAGTTGTCCGAACTCACTTCTTATAATCATTTAATCGAAAACTAGAACAAAAAACAAACAAAACACACACACGTACAACACGGCAAAGAAAGTAAACAAAATGCAGTGTTTAAACAACAACATAAACAAATTAATATCGCTCTAAAATGGAAATAAAAAGAAAAACTCAGAAATAAATTAGCCTGAAAGTGTAGTATTCGCAAAGTCGTAAGTGTAACTTAAAAAAAAAAAAAAAAAAAAGAACAAAGTTGTTATTTTTTTAATTAAATGAACACTTGAAACATAACACAATGAGATTAAGTCTCATTTCGAACCTCAATGAATAATATGCGACAATGACGTTTAAAAAAAAAAAAAAAAAAAGGGTGGGAAAATATAAAGAAAACAAAAACAATCACATGGTCTCGCGTTTATACACTGTACAGTTGTATAGGACACCATCTGGTTATATTCTCAATAAATGTCCGCGAATTTTTCCACAACATCCTGTAAAAAATCTGGCAGCGACGTTTCGATTCGCCGACTTTCTTTTAGTTTGTTTTCTTGCTTATTTAAAGAGGAACCACTGCTGCGCTTTCTGGAAAAGAAAAGAGAAAGACACCATAAACCACACCGACTCATCCCAGGAGGGACTATCGGTTAAAGAAAGGAAGATAGTTTGAATTTCATGCATTATAATCTTTTAACATTTGATATATATATGTATATTATTTTTAAATCCACACAAGTGACAAAATAATCAGCAATATTTGTATATTTCTTTCTTTAGTTTGTAATTTTTACGTCACTTATCCGCTGCACGTGACGTAACGAGACTCCACCTGCTGCGGCATGAGCTGATAAACACTCATAAATCCTCAAGGAACATTTACTGTCCGAGCAAAACCACCGAGAACATACAAATGTTTACTTTTTATTCAATTATAGTTACATTTAACAAGTTAGTTCCTGCTCTCACATGCGTTATAGCAGCTGTAAACAGTCGTTCCACCACATGCGAAGGAGCCGTTGCTATAGAAACCATAACATATTGGAACGAGTATATTTATATAAACCCGAGCTGCTGTTATAGAAAATAAATCAACACATTCTGACCAATCAGAATCCAGAACGTGTGTGTGTGTGAGAGAGAGGGAGAGAGACATACTCAGACAACAAACTTGTTCTTGGTGGTGGAGCCGCTCTTCGTGGCCGTGTCTGCGTGGGACTGGTACCCGATGATGACTTTAGATGGAACACCTAATCTGTCCTTATACACACGCCTGGAACACACACACATGCACACACGCACGCACGCACACATTACCCATATAAATCTTATTTAACTGTATGAAATAGTTCCTGAACCATAACTGGAACTCTCGGAGTGATGGTTGACGCTCAGGACCGCACCATTTCGTCCTTACCCTATGTGTACGATGGCGTCTTTGTTCTCGTAGTCCGTCGTCCATATCGCGATTTTGTCTCCTTTCGTCCGGACGTTGACGACGGCGCCGCACACGTCGTCGCTGTGATCGTCAAACGCTTCCCCCACCAGACACAGCAGCTGGAACGTACACGTTTTCATAAATCTCTCTCGTTACACTTTTGGGAGCCAAAAAAAAAAACCCCGTGACATCTGAGGTGCGTTCAAGTTGGCAAACGCTCGAACAATTTCAAACAGTTGCGCACACACTTGCTTTAGCAGCACGCAGCTGTCGGACGCAGGACTGAGTGTGCAGGTGGCAGTTTTCCCAAAAAATATACAAACGTGCGCCATTTACTTCATATTCTTACGATAAATCTAGTGGTTCACTTGTCTGTCAGTCTCTTTTCTGTAGCGATCATCAATCATTGGCGTTAGCTAAGCGTACGGTCGCTAGCTTAGGCTGACTAGCGTACATCACTTACAGCTAAAGCGTTATGTTTAAATGGAACAATTCGGAATGTTTACACAAACCCGTTCGGCTCAGGCGGCGGAATCCGAACGCACCTCTGACCGAGCACGTCTGACGTCTGCGAATACAAACCGTCTCGAGCCAGAAGCGGTCCAGATCGGCTCTGCGCTGCTGCTTGGACAGAGTGATGAGCCAGCGTCCGCCACGTTTATTCCTCTCGTCCTCCCACATGGGCTCGATACCGTCCTGCTCGCAAAACACACTTTCTGTTTACACACACACACACACCTTAACCCAGAAGTAACCGATCATCAGCCAAGACGATGTCTTTAATGAGCTATGGAGCTACACCGCGTGGACATTCGTGCGATTATTATTTTAAATATCATCGAACATCAAGTGTGACACAAATAGGATGTGAAAACAAATCCTAGTTTATCCAGTGAGCATCGCACTTACCTTAAACAGCGAGTAATCGCAGCCGGACATCAAGTTACTCGACAGCTGGATGTGATTGTAAAGTCTGAGGAGACGAGATGGGAAAAAACACACCTTCAACAGAATCATTAATATATTAATGTGCATAAAAATAAGCTGATTTTAGAAATATAATCAACGCTCGAAGACTTTCAGCTTGTGTGGTTTAACTGCACTGCCCCCTAGGGGTTTAACTGCCTCCTATTGGATTAACTCTAACCATGATCAGGTTTCCCCTCTGAGAGAAACTTCCGAGTCAGAATTCCGAGCTGAAGTGCGCTTTCTTGGAGCAGTCACAGTTTTGAGGTTTATTGGAACGCAGCATTACTACAGTTCGGCTCACTTGGTACTTTTAATCACTTCCTTATGAGGGTTTTTTATAATAATCCATGAAGAATGCCAGGAAGTGCGCGCTGCATCCTGATGACTCTTAGGAATGACTCTCGGCCTCGCCGTGTGATGTAAGGGCTTCATTTCAGATTAGATTAGATTAGATTAGATTAGATCAGATCAGAGGTGCAGATTCAACACAGAACTGTTGTTGGTGGTGCAGTAACTTACGCCCAAAAGTCTTCAACGGTGTCGAACTTGGAGATGAGGCGCAGGTTGGCTTGCCAGGTTTTGCTTTTGTCGTTCTTAAAGAACCACAGAGCCCATCTGGGGAAGAACAGAGCGCAGAACTCAGAACACACACCGTGACTGCTCACAACGTTCTCAATGCCGTGTTTCCGGGACTGTTCGTATCGGTTGCGGTTTGTTTATTTGACTATTTCGTTTTTGACTAGATTCACTCTTTGTTTTTTCTTCATGTTAAAGCCCTGTGAGCTGCGCGGCTCGTTCAGGTCGTAACAGATCCTCCGCCTCTACACCAAACACCAATATTCAAACAAAGCAACACCAAGAGCAGCTCCAGAAACTGAAAGAGGAACCAGAGACGATGTGGAACGTTAACACCAGGCCCGTGAAGGCCCGAGACTTCCTCAACTCCATGTAAATTAGACTAAAGTGACAAATCTAAGCGCATGATTGTGCAGATCTGAAGAAAAGGACTTCGCTGTGCTGTAACGTACGCGCGTCCTACAACAACGACTTCTCCTCTTTTCCCTCTGTGGTGCGCCTGGGCCGCCGTGTCTTCTGTTCTCCGCTCACAACTCTCAGTGCTACCTGCGATCGTTTACTGCTTGACGAGCAAAAGTGGAGGAAAACAAACTCATAAATGCGGTTCCACCTATTCTGTCATACGAGGAGAAGAAAAAAATGGAGAGGGAGGAGGGGAAGACAAAGGCGGAGGAGAAGAAAGAAGGAAAACTACAACGAAGGAGCGGGACATGGAAAGAACAAGGAGAAGAATAAGAAGACAGATGAGGATACGAGGAAGAGAAGGAGGAAAAAGAAGAATGAATCATGGGACAAGGAGAAAAATGGAGAGACAGGAGGAGGAGAACAAGGAGGAGATGGATTAAGATAAGTGGAAGCAGAAGGATAGGAAAAGTAGAACAAGTACTAAACGAAGGAGGAGAAGCTGGGGAAGAAAAGAATAAGGAGGGGAAGATGGATGAGGACATGAGGAAGGAGGAAGAGGAGAACGATGGAGAAGGAAGCTGAGGAAGAGGAGGATGGAGATAAAGAGACGGATGAGGAAGAAAACAGAAAGAAATAGAAGAAAAGAAGGAGAAGACGGACAAACAAACTTCCCAACACACTGATTAACGTCTCTGTTCTGTGATCGGAGTGTGAAGACTGTGGCTCTCTGTGTGTGTGTGTGTGTGTGTGTGTGTGTGTGTGTGTGTGTGTGTTCAGCTCAGTACTGAACGTCGGTGTTGGTCATGTACCTGTTCTGTAGTGGATGTTTGATGTAATCTTCAGGACTCAGGACGATTTCCCGGCCAGTCGCATCGCTCTGCTCTTCTTCTGAATTCGGCGTAGTCGAGATCACTTCCTGCAGTTCATGAAAAAACAAAAACACGCTGAAACCTCCTGTATGATTCCTACAGAATAAACCACTCGGTGTTGTGCAGCTGTAGGAAAATCATCAGCAATGGTCTGGAACTGATTACAGGTACCGCATGATGGTGTTTAGTTAATAAAACCCCTGTTTGAGGAGAATACGCCACTTCATGGTGCTGATTATTTTCCTGTAACAGCACAACACTGAGTTTCAGTCCTCACTTCATCGACCAATCAGAACGGAGGTCTCAGCTGCGCCTCAAACCCGTTTGTTCACTATCCCCTAGCTAACACGGAGCTCACTTTATAGCACACTAACATGCGGATTTAAATCCAGCATGAATCAAACTTTAGCTCAGAAGTTCAATTCACTAAAAATTATTTACATCTAATAACCTATACTAGCCTGACAAGTTAGCTAACAGTGTAGCAGGTAACACACACAGCTGCAATAAGGCGTGAGTTTAAAGTAAACAAAGACTTCAATGTCAGGTTTGTTTCAGAAAAGCTGAAATTAACTACCTATATTTACAGAAATATTCCAAATGTAGCCATCCCAGCTGAAGTCAGTTATCCGCCCACTGGCTAAAGCTAAAGCTAAAGCTTGCCAGTTAATGTAATGCAGCTAGCTGCTTTAACTCCGTCTTAATCAACACCAAGATGATTATTTACCCCAAAACACTCGCACACCGAAATTTTAAACTTTCTGCTTCGTCACACTGCGTTTATATTAGCTGTTACTCCTTCCAACACCAAAAAACAAACGCTTTGAATTCACACGTTTCTCTCTCACCGGTTCAGCAGTCGCCATCTTCTGACACTGTGATGGAGTAACCGAGTCCGGGCCGCGTCCCAAATCAACACCACGTCAAGCCAAGTGCACTAGAGAGCTGCGGCCGCCATTTTGTAGGGTGTTTACAATAGAACGCTGCATTCATGGAAGCTGGGATTACTACTACTACTACTACTACTACTACTAATAATAATAATACTAATACCACTACTACAACTACTACCACTACTAATAATAATACCACTACTACTAATACTATTACTACTACTACAACTACTACTTTTACTACAACTACTACTACTATTACTACTACTACTAATACTACTACTACCACTAATACTACTAATAATAATAATACCACTACTACTACTACTACTAATAATACTACTACTACTACTAATATAATAATACTACTACTACTAATACTACTACTAATAATACCACTACTACTAATACTACTACCACTAATAATAATACTACTACTACCACTAATACTACTAATAATAATACTACTACTACTACTAATAATAATACTACCACTAATACTACTACTAATAATAATAATACCACTACTACTACTACTAATAATAATAATAATACCACTACTACTAATACTACTACTACTACTAATAATAATAATAGTAATAATACCACTAATACTACTAATAATAATAATAATACCACTACTACTAATACTACTACTAATAATAATACTACTACTAGTAATAATACTACCACTACTACTAATAATAATTATACTAATAATAATAAAGTGAAAATTTAATAAAACAATTTAAAGAAAATGAAATGAATTGTTTAAAATAAAACAATGTAACAAAATTAAATGTAATACAATTATTTAAAAAATGATGCCTATAATAACCAAAATGCAAATAAAAAAAACCCCCAAATAAAGCAATTAAAATGAAATTAAAAAAAATATATAGATTGAAAAAATTAAAGCCAAAATAAATTAAGTGAAATTTAACTCATTGAAAGAATGATTAAATTATTCATTTACTGTTAAATTACACAGTATATCTAATCATTTGAATATTTATGTTCTTATTAATCAACTTAGACTGGAATATTCCTCCATATGAACATGTTTTTGTAAGGCACCATAAAGGACATATTTGATGAATACTTAGTTTTAATAATGACTACACAGACAGCTGTTATTTAATAATATTAATAGGTTTTTTTATGTTTTTTCTTTCCTTTTGCCCTCACAGACATTTAAAAAAAAGCCAAACATTAATTAAAAAGGGTGACGTTTATGTGCAGCTGCTGCTTATAATCTCACGAAGAACAGATTTGTTCTGAACTTTATTACATTTTAAGAATATTTATAGGTCTTATGATCTGCTCATGAATAAAGTTTAATACTGATTAGTATTAATAAATCATTATTTATGTATAATAAATCATATAATAAGCAGGTGCGTGTTCCAGGTGAACTGTACCATGTGCATTTTGTTCACTCATCAACCAGGCATGTATGCAGAACATGTACACCATTTTATGATCCATTTATTGATTATTAAATCCATTTTAATGTGTAATGATCACAAATTCTAGCTCAGGATCAGAACTGTAAGTGCTCAGAAGTTAGTGCCCCACACGATGTACTGAATGAAGGATTGAAATTTGACGGCGGAATCGGAGCCGGTCTTCAATACTTCAGGACGGTTCGGATGCTGTCGGGGACACGGAGAAGAAAGCGGTGAGAAGAAATGAACATAAAATGAGCAAAATCTTGGGTTAAAAAGCAGAGCTCGAACCTTTTTCCAGCGTGCATGAGGTCGAAGGCTTCGTTAATCTGATCAAAAGACAACGTGTGAGTCACAAACTCGTCCACCATCAGCTTCTTGTTCATGTATTCATCCACCAGTTTAGGGACGCTCTCGACACTCTTCCAACCTGGAAAGATGTAAACACAGAGACGTTGCTGGGTGTGCATGTGGGTTTACGGCAGGGCTTCTCAGGAGTTCATACGGGCGCATTCACCTACGCAAGGGTCAGGTGTTCACGTGTTGTAAATCCATGTTCACGTTAATTGCATTGATATTAAAAAAAAAACAAAACATTTTTTAAAAACACTGGTCACTGGTGTATTTTTGAGTGACGGCTTCTAGTAATGTACTCTGATGTTGATGCTGATGTAGAGTTCCTACGCAAAACGCATCAAAGCTGTGAAATCTCGTCATCTAATGACGGAGTTAAAGCCTTCGTCTTGCGCCGCTCACCAGAAAAGATTTATTGGAAATTTAAAAAATCTGTTGTTCAGACAGTTTAAACACTCCTGGATCACTCGGACGCTGTCAGGGTCTCGAACGACGTCCCACCTCCGAACGCGGTGCCCTTCCACGTGCGTCCTACGATGAGCTGGAACGGACGAGTGGCGATCTCCTGACCTGCCCCGGCCACGCCGACGATCACGCTCGTCCCCCAGCCCTGATGACACGCCTCCAGAGCGGCACGCTGTCACACACACACACACACACACACACGTTCAATTAATCTCAATTCACTAACAAGAGATCAGGGATGATGGAAAGTCCAAGTCACTGCAACTCCACTCATCTCTGTAACAACTTCATCTGAATTCCTTCTTGCATTATTGATTAGGCGTAATCTAAAATCACCAATTAATATTTCCATTCTTTTAAACACAGGATTCAAACTCCAGAGTAATTATTAGAGTTATAAAACATAATTAATAATGTAATTTATTTTTACATTGCATGCTTTCCCATGTATTTATATGCGCGCTTTACCATAACGGTGATGTTGCCGATGCACTCGAAGCTGTAGTCCACCCCTCCGTCAGTCATCTCCATCAGCACTTCCTGAATCGGCTTGCTGTGGTCTTTCGGGTTCACGCACTCGGTGACGCCGAATTTCTTGGCGATTTCGAATTTCCCCGGGTTGATGTCCACGCCGATGATCCTGGAGGCTCCGGCGGCTTTACAGCCCATAACGGCAGCGAGACCGACGGCGCCTAAACCGAACACTGCGCACACAGAGCCGGCCTCGACCTGCGGACACACACACACAGACACACACACACACACACACACACACACACACACACACACACAGTGAAGTATAACTAACAACTTAAAGAACAGCTCCTCCAGTTAGTGTAGTGTAGTGTGTTCAGTAAACCGGGGTGACATGAGCAGGACACCTTGGCCGTGTTCAGAGCAGCTCCGTATCCTGTCGGGATCCCACAGCCGAGCAGACACACTTTATCCAGCGGTGCGCTTTCATCCACTTTGACCAGCGAGATATCAGCCACCACCGTGTACTCGCTGAACGTGCTGGTCCCCATGTAGTGGAAGATGGGCTTCCCTTTACAGGTGAACCTGGTCGTCTTATCGGGCATCACGCCCTGAACCTGGGTCGCCCTGAGGCACAAAGCGTGAGAGACAACACGTAAGCATGCACGAGTGATCAATTGTATGTGCAGGAAGGCCAGTAAGGAAGTAAAGGATAAGAAGTATGCATACATGGAAAGTACATAAACATGTGCACACACACTGCAAGCAAGTACGCAAGCGAGGCTATGCACTTAAGTCAGGAATGCATGTATACATGTATAAAAATGCATGCTGGGAAATCTAGTATGTAAGCAGGCAAGTACACAAATATGCATGCGTCATTATGTATGAATGCAGAAAAATTTGTATGCATGCGTGTCTAAGTGTGCACTGGAAATAAGTACACATGCAAGTAAGCAAGTACACGAGTATGTATACATGTAAATGAGGATAAGTAAATTAATGAGGAATGCATGGAACGTAAATAAGCATGAAATTAAAAAAAAAAATCACACAATTACACTCAATAAATAAAGCATGCATGTGACCAAGTACACTAGCGTGCAAATAAACATGTAACGTGAGTGTGTATTGAATATCAGCATACAGTGTGAGCAACCGTGCAGTCTGTGTTTTATTTAAACAGGAAATTCTCACTTAATAATTAAAAACCATCACAAACACACAAACCTGATTTTCTTGCACAGGTTAGTCTTAGGGCTTTTGCAGAACTTGCATTCTCCGCACTGCGGGACGTACAAGGGAATCACCGGGTCTCCTGAAATACATCACCATTACCATCACAGTAATATTTCATATTTAAACATTCTTACAGCCACTACAGTTACTGCACGTGCAGGTTAATATACATGACAGTTTTTTATTCAACATCTGAAAAGAGGACTCGTTCACGTCTCAGACGGTTCTACGTTAATTGCGGCAGCATTTATGGCTAGCGTTCGTGTTTCCTAGACACGTCTGTCTATCACGTTTGCATAATAACAGCAGTCTTCTAACCTTCCTTACGGCGCTTTCACACATTTACCCGACCCGAAATGTGCCTTTTACGTCAAAGTCAAAGGCACGGCACACGTGGTCGTGCACACCGTAACCATGACAACGCAACTTAAACAAACTGCTGGTGAAAGATTAGTCTTGTTCGTGAGTTACGTCAGTGAATAACATTTCATTACAATGTTGCATCGTAACTAAAAATAGCAACGTGTGGGAATAGCAACTTTGTTTGGGACGTTCATCATGGCTCTCTTTAAGAAGTCGCCTCATAGTTGAATAAAACTTTATTTCATCTTTTTGTACTGATAATAATAAATCTCATCTACAGATCTAGCTAGGCTGGTTAGTTAGCTGACTCTCTAGGACAGGTAAAAGTGTTACTATGGTTACTGTTTTCATCATGCACCTGGTTTGAACTTGGTCACTCCCTCGCCGACGCTCTCCACGATTCCCGCGCCCTCGTGACCCAGGATGACAGGAAACAGGCCCTCAGGGTCGCTGCCGCTCAGTGTGATGGCGTCTGTGTGACACACGCCCGTCGCATGGATCTGAAACACGTGACAACCATGAAACGTTACTCATGTAGCTTTCATTAACCCCATTTTCTCCCTCATTCACACAGGTTTATATTAATCCGCATTCATCCGATATTACTCTGGCTCGGACAGCGCGCCATCAGTCAAGCGTACTCATTAGAATATTAGGCCACGCCTACTTGGACAGGTTTCAAAATATGTCTTTGCAATGATTTTATCTGGCGTTTTAACAATTTCTCACATTTACATAATAATTATTCGACTATTTCATTAGAATGAGCACACAGACAGCCTACAGGGCAGGTTTAATAGATACCAGAGCAAAAATAAACTCACTCAACAGAGTTTGTTCTCCTTTAATGCCTGAAATTATGATCTGATCTGGTGTCAGTTTGTGCCTTAGATCTGACTCACGATTCTCCGTTATAAAGACCAAGCTTGATATACGAGCTTATTAAACAGCACTGCGTAATTCTTTTTAAAGTTTGGAATTTAATTGAATACACATCCTCTGTTTTGATGTTTCAGGTTTACTTTTATTTATAAAGATTAAAATTATATATAATTATGTAATATGAACTGTATTATTGCTAACATTGTTTCATTATATTAAAATATTTACTTGTTTTTTTTACTTGGTACTTTATGCTATATTTGTATACTGTTTTCACATTTTTGTACTTTTTAAACTTTGTGCTCCAGTTATGAAACGTGCTCTATTAATAATGAATTATTGTTGTTGTGGAGTGTGAATGCATGCACATGCAACTATGTTAAGGTGTGGTTATAACTCCATGTAACTCTCCTTAAACCAAACTGGTGGTAAATGTTTGCAACTCAATAAAACCTTTTAATGGCCTGAAGCTCTGACTGAATGCACTGCACTTTATTTACCTTAATTCTCACTTCATGGGCTTTGGGTGGTGCCACCTCCACCTCCTCCACTGATAAAGGCTTCCCAGCTTCCCAGGCCACTGCAGCCTTGCACTTGATCACCTGAAATAAAGAAATAATAATAATTATTAGATAATATTTAAATAAAAAAGGCATGCATTCAGTCACATGCCATCAGACACATACTAGAGTTATGCACGTGCTAAAACCCGACTGCACGCGATCTGAGTATTGCAGTTCCCATGCAATCTCTGATTAATAATCAGTTTAGCATATACACCCCTGCACAATCAGTCTTTGTGCACTTTGATTAAACCTTGCAGCTGCATGCAAAAGCTGAAAGCGTCAAAAATCACACTCATCTTAACATTCCAGTGAATTAATGAATATATATGTCGTAAAATAGAGCCTTGGCAACACGCTAAAGTTGAAAGCTAAGCATTAAACGGCATTTTAAATCGTAAATTCGTGTTTTAAGCCTGACTTACTTTCCCAGCCGTCTCCATGTTCAGGCGTCGACTGAAAAAGAGGCCGTGTGTTAAGTAAACTGAACCGTTCCCGTTGCAGCCATTCACAAGCTGAGTCTGCGCTCCACCAATCCCAGAAGGGTTGCTTTTCTCATCGCTACAGCAGCGCGGTGACTTCTGATTGGGCTCCAAACAGGAACTAATGTAAGGACATGTCTGTTAAGCAGTAAAGAAACAAGGACAGAGTTGAGGTTTTATTTACAAGTGATAAAACGGAAAACGAACGAATAAAAAGCACATAATAGTGATTTATTTTTAGAATTTGCATCTTTTAAACTTTGTAAAAATTTGCGCTTAGATTATTTATCAAATGTCACTCAGCTGATCTTATAAAGTTAACACTCAGACAATAAACTTTCTTTCCTTTTTTTTTTTTATTTCTAAAAAGTGAATTGTATATATTATAATACCGTTCCTTCATGCAGTTAAAACAGGAAACAAAGGTAAGTGCATAAACAAACAAACAAACAAATCTAATGATATATTCTAATACCATCATAAGGCAATAAAATACTAACTAAACTAAAACTAAACAATTCATTCTTAAATGAAGTTTATATTAAAGCGCACACTCTATAACAGGTTGTCAATCAAACCTGCTCGTTTGACTAGTAGGCCACGCCCATGCGAACAGTTCCCAGATGTGTCTGATTAAGTTCATCTGGTGTTGAAATGCTTTAACATATTTACATCTTACGCCTGATATTTATTTATTTAAATTTTTTAAATGGATGTGCAGTGAGCCAACAGACTAGACCATTTCTCACGATATGAGGAGGAAAGAAAGAAACATTTCCCAACTCTCCATTGGAATAAACAGTACTACGTGTGTCTAAACATTGAAAAGATGAGTCACAGTGTTTCTTAGTAAACACGTTGTTAGGAGAGAAATGTGGACTCTTTATAGATTCATTGGATAATTAACTGTTCATGGCCACCTAAAAGGGTTCTACTTGGTACCTTTTCTGACTGGGAAACACTCTATTGTAGGTTCCTACATAGAACCTTTAGCTGCCAAAGCCAAATAAAAAGGATATCTTAGTTGGGTTTTGTGTTTTTGTGTATAAAGAAATAGTGGTGGTTACCGACAGTATCCACAGATATATTATGCAAAATAAACAAAATGTTGTATTTTAGTTGTTTATGATATATGTCTACCATACAAGTTCCTGTTTAAGCTGTTACTATAGGAAACATAACATATTAGAATGAGCACATTAATATAAACCTGTCATTTGCAGCTTCACTACTGTCAGAGCTTCTGTTATAGCAAACTAACAACCTATTTATCTTATATATATATATATAGGCACATGACAATATTCACAATATACAACTTTATTCATCCTGGTGGGAAGTTTCTTGCAGAGTGTTGCTCTGTATGCAGTAGTTACAGAGACAGAAAATAACTACAAACAGCATGTCAAGCCTCTCAGAGCAGCATGTGTTCAGGGACGGAGAGCCTGAACACATGGTCGGTTTATCTCACAGATCTGGGTGAAAGGTGACGTAAGAGGTACACGATCAGAACTCTTGCTCTTGTTCTTGACATGTTTCACTCTGTACAATCTCAGAACAACCCTCTGCATTTCATGTCTGATTTCAGCAAATCATGTACAAAGTTAATGTTAATGATTGCTTTGTTCAGGATTTTGGAGTTCAGAGGTCTCGTTGGCGAACACTCTGTTGGATATTAGCCATTCCTCTAGAATGTGTGCCATTTGATTAGAAATAATGATTTTTGCAAGACTCATATTCACTGGTGGTTACATACGTGATAACCGAAGTGCTTGTGAAACCGATCCTGGCTGTTTATCATGTTACGTAACCACAGGAAGACCGTCACGTACCATGAGACCAGGGTGGGTCGATGTGTCAAAGATATCGTATTACGATACTTGATATGATTTCTATCCGCATATTTAAAGCTTTTGAAGTGTTTACAAAACGGTACAGCCAAGTTACGAAAGCCACAACTTTAACATATTATATACAAGTCCAACATGTATAGCGATATTCAAAGCTAAACATTCTAATTCACTTTATTTTGCTTGATCACATATAATTAATAATGTCAATAATTTCCACTAGCATCCCTATCGGATTTCCAAATTAACAGCTGGATATCTTCCCATAACCGCTGGAGTATCATACCCATCGTAAAACCGCACGTTAGCCTTACACAAAAATGAAAAAAAAATAAAAATAACATTTCATTTTAGCACATGCTAGAAGTTCATATCGCTGGACCACAGATTTTTGTGCACATCTTTGAGCCCATATGTCTACTTCAAGACCTGTCATTTTTAAGCTAGCATTAGTAATAAATTAAGCTAGCATTAGCATTAAGATTAAACATGAATGATTAATATGACTTTAAATCCTCTCAGAAACCCTGTCAGCTCATATATGATGTCCTGATGGTAGCTAGATGGCTAGTTTTAGCATTGGCAAGACTGTGTATAGCATTGAATAATATAGCTATAGGATTGAATATTATTCCCAAATATGAATGAAATTTCCTCAGCCAGCTGGCTAACATTACCAGTAAAGATCATACACATTTATTACGGAGTGAAAATCCTCTCAGAATTCCTGTTGTTAGCTCATGTTAGCTAAATAGAAAGCTTTAGCTCTTACAAATGTAATTCATGATTATGTTCATAAATCCTCTCAGAAATCCTGTTAGCTTAGCATGTCCCTGTCATGCTAGCTGACATAAGCTACTTGGCAGACATAAGGATAAAGATTTTGAGGAATGATTATGACTTAAAATCCTTTCAGAAATGCTGTTAGCTCATATTAACTTGACAGCTAGCTTTAGCTTTGAATGTTATAAGTTATGAACATGAATGAAAAATCCTCAGGTATCCTGTCAAGTTAATACAATAGCTAAATATAAATCAGGTAATCAGTAAAGTTTATAACCATTTATTAATAAGGCTAAAATTCTTTCAGAATTTCAGTCAGGTTAACTCTTGTTAGATAGACAGCTAGACGGTTTTAGCACTGACAGTCATAACATAATATATTTTATTTAGAAAATCTTACAAGGTCTGGGCAGTTAGCTGATATATGCTAGCTGGTTTACATCAGGAATAACAGAGTAAAGATTTTATACATACATTATCTATCTATCTAGCTAGTCAGTTATGCTAGCTAGATGGCTAGCTTTAGCACTGAGGAATCATTCATGAATATAAGATAATACTCCTCAAAATCTGGTCACTTTAGCTAATGTAAACTATCTGCCTAACATTTTCACTAAAAATTAATAACATTTACCACCTCTTAAAACCCCTGTGAAAAATCCTGTCAGGTTATATCGTTTGCTAGCTTGCTAACAAAATCGGTAATTATGCAGGAATTTTTTTATACCGAACTGACTACTAGAAGTGACAAAAAGTTGTTAGCAAAACTAGTTATGTAAAAATACCAAAACACATAAAAACACAATAAGGTTTATTTAGCACTAGCTTGCTAGCGCTGCTATTGTACAATTCAGATCCACTCATATCTCTGCTGTAGCAAAATTATGAATGTTTTCATGTTAAATATAAAAGGTGGGATGATTCTGGTCACCGATTCCTGATTCAACCAGCACAGGAGAAACATGCCAAGGTCAACACAATATTCAACCAAGGTTGTGGACAAATAGCAATCACACCCCTGAAAATATACACATTAAAACAAAACAAAAAAAAAATCGAGGTTGCGTCAGACTGGCAGTGGGAGGAAGAGCGAGGGACCCGATCGTCTGTTTGCTGTGCTTCGACGTGAAGGGTTCCTCTGAGGCAGGAGTAAAATCAGCGTGCTGTTCTTCATCATCTTCCACCTAGAGAAAGAAAAAATAAAACCAAAGCCGTGTTTATGTGGTAATGTATGCAACTGTAAGCGAGTGGCTGTTTTATAAATAGGGCTTGAAAAGAGCTTTTCGGTCACAGCAAAATGACGACAAACTGATAATAACACATCTGAGCTGGAGACCAGGCTAGGCTAAGCGCATACTAGCTAGGACCAAGAAAATCGTTGTCATGGATACAGTTTGATTGGCACATGATAGTTGCTGAAAGCTCTCAACTTAGTTGGATGTCATTTCAGTCAGAAAAAACAGGAAGAGTTCATATTTATACAAGCTACAGATTTTCATATTGATAAAAAAAACAAACAAACACTTTATTAGAGTAGACGTTATTAGAAAAACATTTATATAAAATTATGCATAACATCCATATAACATGAAAGGTGTAAAATATGAGGAACTTCAGTAAACAATTATACTTATAATCTGTTTAGGAAGTAATAAGGCTGGGCGATGTGATGAACATATCATATCACGAGACTTTTTTCTATGATAAAGTTCTCACAAACTGACAGGAATACAAGCAAGGTGGCATTTAAAAAAGAAAAAGAAAAGATACGTTGTATAATAAACCACTACGTAAATCGATTTAAATTAAAAAAATTCTATGTATAAAAATGTATAAGTAATAAATAACACTGCAAAGAATAATAATAAATTTTTCTTTTTTTTTTTTTTTACAATTTTCAAGATTAAGTACAAACATCAACTGCTTCCCGTCCATTTATAATAATTTATAGTATAGTATTTTATTGTATAATAATAAAACGACAATATATACACACAACATATCAGAAAAGCAAATTGTGAGAATTTCAGGATATTGACATTATATATAGTCACATCACTGAGCATCACTCACTCACCTCTGAATCCACGGCCTCCTCCACCTCCTCTTCCTCCTCTGAACCCTCCTCCTCCTCTACCCCCTCCGAATCCACCGCCGCGACCACCACCACCTCGGCCCCCTCGGAATCCACCTACAGACACACACACACACACACACACACACAGAGTCATCATCCATACACACACTCCTGCATCATGTCACGGTTCTCAGTACTTCCCAGGATCTTTGTGTGTGTGTGTGTGTGTGTGTTTGTGTGTGTGTGTGTGTTCATACCCCCTCGTCCTCCCCCTCTGCCCCCTCCTCTGCCTCCTCGAGGGGGTCCTTTCTCACCCGGCGGTCTCGGAAGGAACCTTTGGAGGGGCAACAGCTTTGCCGGGTCGATGTAGAACTGAGAAACGCGTGAACATGAAGATGAAGAACACAGAATTCCAAAGATCCACATAATTAAAGCAAAATTCGGAAACCCTGAACACGTACCTTCTGTAATTTCTTGAATGATGATGCCTTCATATTTTCTGACAACTTGACTGAAAAATACTGCGGCAATAATTAGGGACAACACCATTAGAGAAACATGACAAGAAACATCACAACACTATAGAATGTTTTTCATGACCTCGAGTAGCTCAGATGCAGACGGACGAAAAAAATAAAGGATACAAAGTCTCTGAGCTGGCCGAAGATCTCGTCCACTTTGCCGATCTGCTCCTTGTTCTCCAGGTACACGGGAGCGTTGAAGTAGGGCACCTTGTTTTCCTCTGTCACACACTTACACACAATGTCATCTTCACACGGGTGCACGAACTCTCCCAGGGCTACATGTACACACACATTTATACACCTTTACCACAACACACAACCTTCACAACAAGTCATTCTTCTAATAAAATCTGTTCTACAGAGTGAGTAGAACAACAAAAACCATCAATAAGGATTAGGATTAATTTCTTTCCCTAGTTGTTAAACATACGTGGGCAACAACAAATAAAAATCTAATAGCCGGGACAGAAAATGTGTGAAATGAAACCTCAACCTCCATACCAACAACATATTCTGGAGGGCCATAATCCTGCTGTCTGTTAAATCCTCCTCTTCCTCCAAATCCACCTCTTCCACCTCTTCCTCCAAATCCTCCTCTTCCTCCAAATCCTCCTCTTCCTCCACCTCCTCTATTGAATCCTCCTCCTCCTCCTCGGCCTCCTCTTCCTCCTCCTCCACGGAAAGACATCTTCAAGCAACAGAGCTGAAAAATAAAGAGAAAATGAAGGGGTTTGATGCTCAGATGTTGTCTTGTTTTGTGTGACACATCTGAGCAGGTCCAACAGAGAGTATAACGTGCATAATCAGTAAAAACCAAACATAATCAGATCATAACGAAACGAGCTGAATATATATACATATAAAAAAGAAAGGCGACATACCACCACCAGGCAACCCCCATGCTATATAGTTAGCCTGCTAGCAACAATCTCCCTTTTATTTACATATTCCTAAACCTTTAACACAGTCGATCGAAAGCCGAAAAAAATAAGATCATTACGAGAGTACAGAAAATCCTATAATGCAAACCTAATAAACTACTTCTTCTTGTTCCTTATTTGCGGCGCTGTATTCAGTTTACACGCTTCTGGAGAACCCACGCGGCCATAGATGCCGGAAATGAGGAGCTGTCGCAAAACGACCCAGCTGCCGTAAATCAGCTCAGTTGGTGTCGTTAAAACAAACGTGTTCGTTCTCTCTCTCTCTCTCTCTCTCTCTCTCTCTCTCACTTCTTTCTTTCAGTGGAACAGGTTACTGTTATACAATCACATATGTAGTAAACATAAGCATTTTGGATTAAATTATTCAGCAAAGTGAGTATATGAAATAAACCATAAATAAACATATAAACACTGATTTGCATACAAAGAAAGAGAAAACAACAATATAAAATGTATAGAATGAGGGAATGTTTTGGCATGACAATTGGACAGAAGGATTAACAAACCAAAAAATAGTAATGATGGATATTTGAGTAGTATAGCTAGGAAAACTTAAGTTAAAATAGGAAATACATTATCACAATATTAGAATTAAACGGAAGTGTTATTAGAACCTGTTGTTTCTAATCAATGTATAACTGTGTGTTTACGAAATAATGAATGTTATATATGTATTGGGGATAATGTTGTGGTAAAGCACAGGTTCCTAAACCTGGTCCTGGGCTGTATATTAGGCCCTGTTTACACTTGGACCCCATTTAAAAATGCCATTTGGGCGATATGATCAAACTGGACCTTTGATCTTCCAGCGGAAGTGATGTAGGCAGTAACGTAACGTGAAAGAAAATGTGGTCAGCTGGACACCTTGGAGACGCATGATAAACACAGGTGTATACGGCGATGTGTCTCGGCTGTCCATTTGTGATCTGAATGCTCAAGACGCATTTTAAAACCAAGTGTAAACAGGGCCATTGTTTTAAAACATTTTATTTTATTATATTATATATCCTGCCTATTTTTAGCATTTCCTCTTTTCTAACACCAACACTTTCTGAGTTAGGGTGGGTGTGTTACAGCAAGAAAACACTAATGCGCATGAAAGAGGGATCTCTAGTACCAGAGTTGGGAACCTGTGATGTATAAAGAAACACAGAGTTCCTGCATACGTTCATCTTCGGTAAGCACCAATTAACTCAATTAGATCAGTTTGCAAGTTGCCCTATTCAAGATGGAAGTCTCAGTGACGTGTCTAGTTTACGCTAATCATGCTTTAGGCCTGGCTTTTTGAAGAACCACCAGGGGGCAGTAAAGATCCATGCCTGTATAAAGCATGACTATGAATGGTTCATATGCTTCTTCTCAGGGGAAGAAGCAGCTGCACAAGCTGTATTTGGATTCTGATCAGGGGTTGCTCGGTTCTGCAGGGTCCGCACATGGGGGAGGCCGTATCTGTAAATAGCAGCCGGGTTCCTTCCTCTTCCTCTGATCTTCCTCTTCTTCTACTACTGCTACTCTATTATTTTTCTCCAGCTTTCCCTTAACGCCTCTGGCAACTGTCAGCATAGTGCGTGGGAACACGAGAGCAGGAGTGTGTAGAGCACAAAAAGTACAGAGACAGAGAGACAGAGAGAGAGAGAGAGAGAGAGAGAGAGAGAGAGAGCGAGAGAGAGAGAGAGAGATTGGGAGGCCTGAACATGCAGTGTAATAGCAGTGCCTGCTCCAGGTTATTACTCCATATTATATATCCTGCACCACAGATACCTTCATATGCGTTCATTGTTCCCCTTCAGCCATTTAGAGGATAAATTCACACTCCATGACTAAGGCTAAATGGAGTTCACTAAATCCTAGCCTAGCTGTGGAAGTTGGACTCTAAATATCGCTCACTTTGGGGGAAAGTTGTAGGCTGTGGGTGGCCTGCTGTTTACTGATTACTCTCAAACAGCTCGAGCCTTCAAATAAATAAATAAATAAATAAAAGTAAAAGTAGCCAGTAAAATTGGATTAAAATAGACCAAACACACACTTGAAGTGCCTCTGTTCTAGCACACCATTTTCTACGTAGGATCAACGTTCATAGAAAAGAATTATATTGATGCTCATTAAAAAAATATTAATTATAATATACACTTACAGCATGTGAAGTCCTTTGCTCAGCCTGTTTCTGTGGAAACCTTGTTTACTACAGGGTAATAGGTAATTTATTTATTTAGCTATGTTTTTTTATAGTTTACCCTTAATTGGCAGTTAAAAATTTTAAAATAGAATGCCATACATTTAACTTAAATATGAGCTTAGTTAATCAATCAGCTTATATTATATATTAGTGAATCAGGTTAAACAATTAATAGGGTAAATCTGAGCTCATTTAAGCTTTGTTAGTTCTGTTTAATTTTAGCTTACTTATTCAGGTTACACTGGTCATATCAGTGCTTTCACTACATTATATATATATATATATATATATATAGGCTTGTGATGTCTGAAATGGCTGAATTTCATGGTCACTGTTCCGAATGAAGTGCTGAAAATAATGATAATCAGTGTGTAAGGTGTAAAGCATCATGTCAGTGTGTATCTCCACATGTTTTACTGCTCCAGGTAATGAACCCTGATTATTTAACAGCAATCCAGTCAGAGCCATGGCCTGTGTGATTCCGGAGACTACATCGCGCCACATCGATTTCCGTGTTCACTAATCCGTGATCGTCACAACGGTCAGTCAGATTAGGGCTAAAAGAGGCGGCGTGGCCTCTGAGGATGCTAATGGGAGGAAAGGCCCGTTAATTGCTGCTGACTGCTGAAAGTAAATGAATTATCGATTGAGTTCTAACACTCGCTCTTCTGTACTTCCACTGCATTACAAATCCGTATAGCGTTAAAAATTCCCCAGCTGGTGTAAGTACATTTCCTCTGTCATGTAATCACACACACACACACTGCTAAGCAGCTCATTACCCACAAAAAGTCCTGCGTGTTTACTTGTTTTTTGCCTGCATGAGAAAAAAGGAATTTTGTATCTAGTAAACTATATCTTGAACTGAAAATTTTCATATTATAGGTAATGCACTATATAGGGAGCTTAATGTGTTAATATTAGATCTAGTGCACTATATAGGGAGCTAAAAGCTTTAATATTAGATCTAGTGCACTGTATAGGGAGCTTAAAGCTCTAATATTAGATCTAGTGCACTGTATAGGGAGCTTA
>JAQQZX010000002.1:1736574-1752751 GCA_030068355.1 Notoglanidium maculatum | reverse complement strand
TGAACACAAATCCCCACAGCCGCGCTCCGACATCTAGTGGGAAGCCGAACAGCAGCGTGGAGCGCGTTATAACTGCAAAACGGGGTACCAACTTCATATTAATGCCCATGGATTTGCAATATCCTGTATTTCAAAACTTTTTTTTATCAGTCATAGGGGGCGAGACATTTGCATAAGCTATTTTTGATGGGGGTGAGTTTATGTCTATTTATATCTATTGCCTTTTATTTATTTTTATTGGACCATTTTATAAAACATATCTTTTGGAAAACAATAGAATTTCTGGAACTGAAATATGCGTCTCTGGTGCAGCAACGTATGACAGCTTTTCCTAGACTGGAATACAAATGTACCAGAGGAAATGTGTGCTATTGCCCACTTAATCAGCTATATTATTCATTCAAGACACAGTAAAATACCATGCAACAACAAAATAGGATGCTAATACCGGGTCCGAACGAGGCCTGAGAGAGAGAGAGAAGGAGAAAGTGCATGTAAATGTGCTGTGTTATGGGGTATATTGTCACCCAGAGTGCACTCTGCTACAGACTTTGGTTTTGAACTTGCATTTAAGGACATTTGAACTGTTTAAGGTTTTGCAGAATTAAAATACCTCCTGTTTTGTCAGTTTCAGCAATCTCAGCTGACACTTTCTTCAAGATCTATGTACACAAGCTCCTGACACAATTCAATATTAACAGCACATTATACCTAGTCATGTGTGTGATGGCAAATAGATAGATAGATATCATCCATCAGATCCTTGATTTTCAGATCTTTCATGGCAGCTTGTTAATGTCATATTCATGCTATATAAACTGTGTATGTGTGTACACCCGGAGAGAGAGAGAGAGAGAGAGAGAGAGAGAGAGAGCTGATAAATAATTTTTGGGCAGATTCTCTGTAGCAGCATCACACCTAAACACAAGGAGAGAGGACAGCTTGGTAGTGAGATCCTGTTGAAGTGTGAAGTTGTAATCAAGGCTGAAATTTAGCCTAGTATATAGCCGTACTTGTAAAACAAAAAAGTGATAAATTTTAGAAAGGTGCTAAGGTGTTTGGCATCATCGTCCTGCTACAAACAAGCTGCTTCGTGCTTTTAAATTCTAAACCATGAAGATTTTTTTAAACTTTTGTGAGTAGGAGTAGTTGTATGACTGACTGCATACAAGAGGTGCTCTAAAAAGTCTGTGAAGTGAACTTATTTTAGCCGTATAGCATTATCAGCGAATGCCTGAAATAATCCTGATAGCTTTTGTTAGCTATCTGGCTAGTGTTAGCTGTAAAAAACAAATAAATATGCTTTAAAAATCATGTCAGAAAACATGTCAGATTAACTCATGTTATGTCGCTGAAATCTGTATTTTTTCTTTGTATTTGAAAACATTTCCATCTATGGCCATTAATACACACCTAAATACATACTTAAATGCATAGCTGCTCTTGTTTCTTTATACATGAGCTCAATGCCACGCCTAAATTTCCATATATGGACTCAAAGATGCACAAACCAAAGATATGCCTACTCAGAGCTATATATGGGTTCAATGGCACACCCACATACCTAAATTTCCATATATGTACTAGAAAAACACCAACATTGCCAATCTTAAATAAATGCCTTCACAGAGCTGTTCTCATTTCCATACATGGTCTCTGTGACATGCCCACATTTCCATATCTAGGCACAAAGAAATGCCTATGTGGTCTACAAGGGCAACACGCAGAGCTAAACAGTCACACTGTTCCTGTGAACTCAATTTGTCATTACAGACAGCAAAGAGACCTTCACTGTGTGCATGTGTGTGTAAAATGTATATTGAGCTCCTCAATGTGTATGTGTGAGTGTGTGTTTGTGTGTGTGTGAGTGTGTGTGGGAATACTGTCTTAAAAACATCATTTTAAATAGATGATGTGAGATGTATGATGATATTATAACACTTGTTCGAGGTAAGATGATGTTTCTGTGGGTGTGTGTATCTGTATTTGTCTGTGTGTATACCATGTTGTGTTGCTAATGGTCCTATTCCTTCACCTTCAATCTGGGGTCACATTCAACCTCCATAATCTATAAAATGCTTATAATAGGTTTGCTGTAAGCCTCGACCTCACTGAGAACTGTCTTGTTAAAGCTTCAGGGAACAAAACTGTTTAGCTCAACACACACACACACACACACACACACACACACACACACACACACACACACGCACACGTGCACACAGGTAACTTTTAGATTTCTTGTTTTAGAAAACTTTGGCTACAAATGCCTCACTTGACTCCTACAGTAATAAACACAGTTATATTAAAAATTGAACCAAATAAATTACTTCTGGAGCAGAATATGAAGCCTAAGCAGCAATGAAAATTAAAACAGATATAAATAGAATTGCAGTCAGTACATTCAGAATAGGATTCCAAACAACAGATTACATTTTAATTGGTCAATTGTTCTGTTTGTCAGCACGAGGAGGCGTGTGTGTGTGTGTGTGTGTGTGTGTGTGTGTGTGTGTGTGTCTGTGTGTGTGTGTGTGTGCGTGCGTGTGTGTGTGTGTGTGTTAATGAAACTGCAGCAGGCATGTGATGAGCGGGATGATTTGACTTTTCCAGTGACTCTGCCTCACCTTCTCAAGAACAGCCGGCCAGTGTCAAAAACCTCATTATCCCAGGGCAAGTCTGTTCTACTGGGGCAGATTGACATACACGCACACAAACACATGTGTGTCCTCACACTTCCAGATTCTCAATATCACACTCTTCACTAATGATGTGATTTCAGGCCTCAGCTGTAATCCCTTGTGAGACAGAGTGTATTTAGCTAATCAGAAATCTGACAACAATCTTCCCTAATTACATAATACAACCCCAGCACTATAGCTACCCATCTCCCAAAAAGATCTGCCCTGAGTTATGCCTATCAAAAATCCATCTCAGTCTTGTTCATAACACTATACTGATATAGAACACTATACTGAAGTCCTGCAAATAATCTTTCCCCAGTACTGTCCCTTAAGAACTCTAACCTAACCTTCAATGATCAATAGCCATTGTAAGACCCCTAATCATAATCTGTTCCTCTCTTGCCATTTAAAAAATAATCTACCGATACCGTGCCTTTACCAGTAGCCCAGTTCTGCTGCCTCTGCCCCTTTCAATAATATATCCCAGTGCCTACCATTAATCTGGCCCATCCTATCCTGAAATCTACTTCAGCTCTGCTGTTGCCAATAATCTACCCCAATCAATTTCCAACACATAATATACCCCACCCTTGTTCCTACCTTAGAAAACAGGGTGGCTGAGTAGCAGAATGATGGAGTGAATTTTGTGCATACTCCACCCGAAGGAGGAAGCTGGACCAGTCCCCCTCGTTCTCTGAACAGAATGTTCTTTAAAATCTCCTGATTTCTTGATTCACTCGTTCCACTTGGACATTGGACTGTGGATAAAATCCTGACGTGAGACTTATGGTGATTCCCAAATTTTCCATGAAATTGGCCCATACTCTGGATGTGAACTGTGAGCCTCTATCACTAACGATGTCTTTGGGGAATGCTGAAGTATTTGAACACATGGTTAAAAAACAGTTCAAAGGCAGGAGGAAGTGGTGGTAGAGGTATCAGCCTTAGGGCTTTGGAGAATTGGTCGACTATTACCAATATGACAGTGTGCCTGGCTGATTCTGGGAGATCCGTGACAAAGTCCATTGCTATGCGTGACCATGGACTTTGAAGGGTAGGCAATGGCATAAGTTTCCCAACTGGAAGGGTTCGGAGTACCTTTGGTCTGACACATGTTGAGCTTGAGGCAATGTAGTGGTTTACCTCCGAGCTTAATGCTGGGTAACCAACACATACTGCTGAGGAGCTCTAGCGTTCATCAAGTGCCTGGGTGTCCTGTGGTGGGCGTTGTGTGGGCCCAGGTGATCAATCTCCCTCGGAGGTGAGGAGGAACATACGTGCAACTAGGTTGGCATGTGGATGGGAGGTGGTACGGAATCGTGCTTGCCAGTTTGCGGTCAAAGTCCCAGTCAATGGCATGTATCCAACAGGATGGAGGTACGATGGTATCAGGATTGGATTGGGTGTCTTTTGCTGGGAGATAACGAGTCTGCTTTTGTGTTCTTGGATCCTGGTCAAAATAAATCTTGTGAACAAGAGGGCCCACCTCGCCAAGCAGTGCGCAAATACTCCAAGTTCTTATGGTCGGTCAGAAGCACAAAAGGATGCATTGCTCCCTCCAATCTGTGTCTCCACTCTTCCAGAGCCAATTTTATGGCCAGACATTCACAGTCTCTGACATTGTAGTACTGTTCAGCTGGAGTGAGTTTTCATGAAAAGAATGCAATGTAACGGGTTTTTGTTCGAATTGTAGACACAGAATAGCCCCCACTCTGGTTTCAGATTCATCTCCCTCCACGGTGAATGGTTTTTTCAAGATCAGATTGTCAAAGTATGGGAGCAGAGGTGAAAGCAGCTTTTAATTTGCAGAAGGCCTCCTCTGCTGATGAGTTCCATTAGAGTTTTTTGGGCCCCTTTTTGAAAATTGAAGTGAGAGGGGTTACAATGAGGTTGAAGTTCTGGATAAAACAATGGGAGAAATTTGCTAATTTGATTAATTGTTGCAGTTCCTTGATGATTTGGGGCACTGTCCACTCTTTCAGTGCTTTGACCTTGTCATCCATTAAAATCCCATCTTGGCTGATGACATAACCCAGAAACGTGACTGTGGTGATATGAGATTTGCATTTTTCACCTTTAATGTACAACTGGTTCTCCTGAAGTTTAAACAGGACTTGTTTAACATGATTTATGTGACTCTCCTGGGATGGTGAATAAATCAGTATGCCATCTATGTAGGCGTTTGTGAATTTTCTGAGCATGTTTCTTAGCACGACATTTATTAGGCATTGAAAAACTGATGGCACGCAAGATAATCCATATGGTGTAACTTGGTATTGGTTGTGTCCAGAGGTGGTGCTACAAGCGGTTTTCCATTCATCTCCACTCAAATGTGCATCAGGTTGTACGCACTGTGGAGGTCCAGTTTGGTGAATATGTGTGCTGATCTTAGTTGCTCCAGAGCGGAGGAAAAAAGTGGAAGAGGGTGAGGGTACCTGACGGTTATGCGATTCAAACCTCAGTAGTCGATACGTGGCTGGAGACCCCCTCCCTTCTTCTCCCCAAAAAAGAAGACTGTTGATGCTGGGGATGTGGATGACAAAATGTATCTCTGTTGCAGGGCTTATTGTACATATTCATCCATAGCTTGCTTGCATGATAATGGATAGATACAGCTATGAGGAGGCGTGGTCTCAGGTAGCACAGTTGCTTGTCCTGTGTGGAGGTAGACCACTGGCTTTGACTTTGCTAGATATGTCCAGAAAATCATGATGTTTTTCAGGAATATGGACTTGGTTTTCGTGGCTTTCTATGGTGTTCAATGAAAGAGACAGCTGTGGGCATTGCTGCCAGTGCTGAATCACCATTTTGTGATTTCATTGTGAGACCAGGAGATTTGAAGTTTGTGCAGATATAGCCATGGGGTTCCCAGCGTGATGGGATGTTTAGATGTGTTGGTAACCACGAATTATATGCATTCACTGTGGAAGCTGCTGATTTGCATGTAGGCTGGTGCCATATAGGGCCTTATGGTACCCTCTCT
This sequence comes from Notoglanidium maculatum, assembly GCA_030068355.1. Classification (NCBI taxonomy): domain Eukaryota; kingdom Metazoa; phylum Chordata; class Actinopteri; order Siluriformes; family Auchenoglanididae; genus Notoglanidium; species Notoglanidium maculatum. Next base: position 1,747,087 of record JAQQZX010000002.1, on the reverse strand, counting down.
GATGGGACTGCCTTTGATGGTGCTGATTCTAGGTGGATTGTTGAGAGTGAGTAGTAGGAGCTGGAGCTTGATGGCTGTGTTGTAATTGATGAAGTTTCCAGATGAATCGGAGTCAATCATGAGTGCAAGGACAGAAACCTTGTCTGATTGTAGAATCTGACCTTGAATGACTAATGTAGGTGTCAGGTATGTGTTACCAAGCTGCATGGATTCAGGTTGATGGTGTTCACTGTGCACCGCCATAAAAGTCAACTTTTTGGCGTGTCGGTCGATGAGCAGGTTGTCCAGTCACTCAGCCAGGCCTATGAGGGTATCTAGTGAAGCCATATCGTCTCGGCATGCCATTTCCTTACGGATATTGCCATTAAGTCCGTGGTGCTAAAACTGCTTTGAGAGTGGGTCCATTCCAGCCGCTTTCTGCAGCCAGTGTGCATAAATCAAGAGTGTATTCAGCAGCTCGTTGACTTACCTGCTGGACCAACAACAGTTGCTCATTAACCTACTTGCCTTCAGGTGCATGGTCAAACGCATGCTGGAACAAGGTGACAAAGTGTTCATATGATGACACTGATTCGCTGCCTCTCTCCCACACTGCTGTAGCCCAGACAAGAGCTCTTCCTGTGAGAAGACTGAGAAGGAGAACAATCTTGTTACGGTCGGTTAATCCCTCCTGTGCCACAAAGTAGAGTTGGCATTGGATCAGAAAACCCCAACATTGTGCTGGGTCTCTGGTGAACTTATCTGGCCTGGTGATCAATGCTATCGCTGTAGCGTGTGTGGCTAGATATGTTGGAGACACGGGTGGTGAGCTGGGTGGCCATTTCTTGTAGCCGTATTTCCTGATCTCTGATGAAGCAACCTTGAGCAGTGACCGAGTCCCAGAGAGTGGCTAAATTTTCTTCAAACATATTTTGGCCAAGCAGTCTATCATGACGGCTAGACAAGGCAGAATGTATTTGCAGTTTCAGTCTATTTATTAAAAGAATCGGGCAGAAGTGCAAAATCGGCAGGCAAACTCAGAGTCAAAAAACAGAAGCAAGGTTCAGGTGATTAGTAAACATGATGGAGCAGGCAAAACAGAGACAATAATCAAAACACAGAAAACAGAGTCAAAAACCAGAATATCAATCAGAGAATACAAGGCTTGGCAATAGCAGACAATAAGGAGCTAGACTAATGCTTCACAAAGCAATACACAAACTGAGAGTCCTTTTAACAAACAGTTCGGGGTGTGTGCATGAGTATGATTGGATGTACTTGCATCTAATCAGAAGTCAATTGGCAGTGTGCAAGTGCTCTTGGGAGTTGGAGTCCGTCACTGAATATGAGTGCTGGATAGTGTCGACCAGACTGTCTGTGTGTGTGTGTGCTCATGGGTAATGAAGTTTGAGTAATGAGTCTGAAGGTGGTAGTGCAGGCATGACACCCCTGCCAAATCTACTCCTACTCCTGCCAAAACCCCACCCACTCTTGCTCCTGCCAATAATTTATCCACAACCCTATCCAGTCATACTCAAATCATTCAATGCCAAAACCATTATGTTCTTGTAACTATGCTACTTGTACCCCAGACCAGCTTTGCCCTGCTGTCTTTACCTCAATCATACCTCTATATTGACCCAAAGTTAGTTGTACAGATAACTGTAGTCTGAATTGGGGCATAAAAAACTATATACATAAATTACAAAAACTATTCACACATCCCCAAAAACTTTGTAAACCTTCAAAGAACTCCACAAGCTCGCATTTCCTTGGCTTTCCAGAGTCATTTTCTGTCTATTTATTCAAGACTCTCTCTCATCATCTTAAAGAACCCACACCTGGGAGTTCCCAGACATCCTTATTCCTCTATCGCTATTCTTTCTGCACAATCTTGTCTGATCAGCTGGTGGACTGAAGATGTCCCTAGGCGCGCTCTTCATCAAATCTCATCAATGTGTCTTCAGCATTGCAGATGGGAAAAAGCTTACAGAACAATATCTCAATGTCACTGGATTGGAACACTTAAAAAACATCAGTCCCTTTGGGAGAGTCTCCTCTCATTTACAATTCTGTGCATACACCCTGGCATCGTTATTAATTCTTTTTTAAGTTGACTCAAGTTCACACTTTTATTACCCATATGGATTAAGGTGCTATGTCATATTTTGTGCTTTTTTCAGTGAAAGTCTGAATGATAGGACAGCTTGTTTCAAACCAGAAAGCCTTGACTTAACTTGACTTTAGGCTTAACCTAAATGCAGCTTCGCCTCTCTTCCTGAGTTCCACAAATTGTCTTCTAGCTTTTGAATCAATTCCATAAATACAGTCTTGTGGCAGGTACATCTAGAAGGTACTTGCATCACTGCATAAAACAGTAGAAATGAACAGTAGCATTTAGACCTCAGGGTCAATCTGAGACTAAGTGCATTGGATAGGTTCTGCCATCGTTCTGCAGTGGGTGTGTGAGATTATCAGGGATAATGCTGTGTGTATGGGCAAGAGACTGACAACTTTCTGGGGAACCATTTTGCTTATGACAGTATTTACACAATATTCTCAGGAATGCATCAACTAAATCATGTTAAAGTAATGTCACAGTTTTATGCTAAATAATTTTACCACTTTGCAGGAGGCAACAATACAGTACAGTATTATTACCACAATTTGTCTCTTTTGTATTTGGTTCTGCTCTTAAACAGACATGGTATGCACCTCAGTATTAATGCCATATCAAACCATGGAATTCTTAAAATGCTAAGGTAATGTGATGTGAAGTGAATTGAACATTATACAAGGAAATGGATAATTACAAAAGCAATCTTATAAAAGTTGATAAAAAAAAAAAAGTCACAATTTCGAATCTGTGATTAAAGGCTTAGCTTTGAGAGTTTCATCTACCTACGGTCACACCATCACACCACCATCCTGGTGATGCGCAGTATCATCATCATTTCTAGTCTCGGGCTAGACTTAGAAGTGTCTAAAAGTGTCACATTTACATTTCAAACTCTATTTCTCTCTTATGGCCAATCAATTTGGAGGCCAAGTTCATTTTTAAAGTCATATATAAAGGTGCAATTTTTTTAGGTCTACCTACCATAGTACCCTATCACTTGTTGTACAGTTAGTCACTGTAGCCCATTTGTTGCTGTGCGCAATTTATCAACCACCACCACCACCACAGGGATGACCTTAGGCACAAGCAAAGTCGCTAAGTGGCTGCCTAATGCCCCAAGAGGGCCCCACCAAGGGCAGGAACCAAGGTTATTCATATTAAGTAAGGAATAAAACATGACAAGATGAGTGATTATAGGGAGATAATCAATGATGGATTTATGTCACTACACTGAAGTTTATTGTTTTCCAATAACAGCATAATGCAAATGGTTTCTTGCTCTTATATCACAACAATTTGCCTACAATTACAATCTTTTACATTTATTTAGATCATAGCACTTTGTACCTTTTATTAGCTTACAGTTGCATTTAATGCTGTGGAACATCCATGGAACACATTAGTTCCTGTTCTCACTTCTGTTATAGGTAGCATCTATAAATAATTATTCCCTCTGTTATTCCCTCTCTCGTGAAGTAAATAAAGCAAAAAATTTGTCAACATAATTTCCTGTGTCAGAAATCTTAGAGACACCTTTGACTGTTACAAAGCACTGACACTGGAGACTCCTTACATAGTTATGAAACATCTTTTCACAGTATTTCAGTGATTACACTATATTGGAAAGGGCAGTTTTCACACAGGCAATCCTTATTTTATCATTTCATATCAAATCAATTCAGTATGATTTTTTTGCCATTTACATTGTGTCATGTGGAATAAAGAAGACCTAATGTGAACGTATGCGTAATATTATTCCTCTTTTGGTGTTATTTAGTATCATAGCTTTTTTCCACCATGACCACTGAGCATGACCTCTTTTTTTTTCTCGCATTGTTTCTCTCATTTTTCTCTCCACCATAAAAGTTCACACTGTAGCCTCCTGCATGCATATAGTGAATAATGCATCGGTGTTTAGACAGCACTGTGCTGTGGTTTGACCCCAAATATCTCTGAGTCTCTGGGCTTCTCACAGATACTACCTTTCTGTCATGTTCCCTTGGCTACTGTTTTGCTTCATTTTTTTTCTCTCAGTGTGAAGGACACAGAGGCTAAGCTCTGCATTCAGAACCAAACGCTTAGCCGAAGCTGAATGATTTCCTTCTGTGAAATGCACTAATCAGACAAGCTAACAAGGTCTCTGAGGAATCTGCAGTAAACACGGACTAAGCAGCCTCCACCTCAGACTAAGATCAGTATATTTTTTTCATCACAGAAATCAGAACCATAAACATTTCATGTCAAGCCTGGCCTAATGTCATGTAGCATGCACTTGGATGAGGCAGGACACAGGTTTGATATTTGTTATTACCAATCTAAGTATTGTAGTCAGTTCAAACAAGAGGTCAGAACATACTCAAGACATAATCAATGGCGTATACATAATCATACCTGGTATCAGTGGCATGGGTCTAAAGACAGAACGTTAAGTGGAATAAAAAGTATTCTATTATTGTATCCTGTATTATACAGGAAACAAGGCTTAGAAATACATGAATACCATTGGCAAGACTTTGCGAAAAACAATGACACAAGGGATATAAGAAGGCAAACTAATCACAAAAGAAACACAAAACAGGTGAGTGCAATCTGTAACAGACCAACGACAGGACGGGCAGGAGACGGGACCCAAACCAAAATAAAGGCACCTGGCAAAATAAACAGTAAATATCTTATACGAAAGTCACCACGCTAGGAACCATAACATACTCTGAGAGAGGGAATTCATGACTTGCTTTCCCTAACAAGACAAAAGGTGAGTTTTATAGAGGGACTGAAACTAAAATCTATGTCCATCCTGCATCATTGTATTTGTGGGTCCAAAAATATTACATTTATGATTAACTTTTTTAAATTTCTGTTTGCCTGTTTTGGATATGGCTTTCACGCCTCACAAATATCTGGAAGGTTCCGAAAGCTCTGAATGGGTTTGATGCTTTCCTGGATACACAAGTGCACTTTGTGACCACAGTTATAGAAGTGAGTTATTTAAACTCGCACTCTCCGGTGTCACCCAGATGAGGATGGGTTCTCTTTTGAGTTTGGTTCCTTTTAAGGTTTCTTCCACATGTCTGCTCAGGAAGTTTTTCATTGCCACCAAAATTTATATATTTCTATAAAGTTGCTTTATGACAATGTCCATTGTTAAAAGAGCTATACAAAAAAAATTGAATTGAAGTGAATGCACAGCTGAGGCTTTAGGGAGAAATAACTGCACATTTCTAGTTGGTATCAGTTGCCTGTGTATCGAAAATTCCCTTTGTCCTTCTACCTGCCTTGAAATTCTGTAAGTTTCTCAGTTTCACCCAGGGAGAGCAGACAAAGAGTGAGAGAGAGAGATAGAAAGAGGGAGGGATTATTACATTTGGGACTCAAAGTGGGAAACCTGCAGAGCTCAGCTGGAGGCGCATAAGGATACTCTTGCTTTCCAGGGGATTGCTTGTGATTAGCCAATGCTTCTTAGCCCCCGTCTAATGACAAATCTGAGTTGAACTGTCTATTATCGCAACCAAGACAAATTGAATCCGAAAGCCAGTTTAACAGCAAGGAATCATTGATAGAATCAATGGGAAAATGCATCAAAACACCATCAATGGGCGCTCGACACACCACATTGGCGAATGGACGTCAAGGGGCGCAGCGGTTGGTTTGTGTCCCCCGAGGTCTTGGCGGTGAAGTTAGCAGCTCGAGAAGCATTATCCCAACGCAAAGCCTTTAGGAAGATTGATGGGCTGAGAAAGAGGATCAGCTCTTCACTCCCACTCCTTCATTCACTTAGACAGAATGAGCTGTGTGCTAGCATGACCCAAGAGGCGGTCAAGTCACACTGGGAGAAACCCTCTCTATTAGTTTGCCACTCCAGTAATGTTGTTCAGTACCATAGACTACAACCGAAACCATTTCGTAATTCATTGGAAAAAAAACCCCTTTTTCCTATAAAAGATCAGGAAAGAAAACAAAAATGCTGGTTCTTTCTTTTGCAGGTATCATTTTTCACCATTGAAGTTAAATTCTCTGCTGTTATTTTAACCTCTATGCCAAACGGTTTTGAAATGAGGACGTCTCCTGTAGCTAGCATTGCTTTGAAAAGAAAGGAAATGGCCATGAAATCATTTGACTGTATTCTGAACTCCCAAATCATATACAGTCCGAGTCTGACTTATCGATTCATATGAACGGCCTCACAACACCTTCCCGGACGTGTGGTAGAACATCAATGCCAGCAGGTCTAATGAGGGAACTATTGGATTTTCACTCTTTGTTACAGCAGCACTTTGAAACATGACCGTATTTTCTCTGTGTGTCCCTCCTGACCGAGCGAGTCTCGCCTCTACGTCAGCCAGCCAACACCAAGTGAACCTCATTTCTGCTCACACTTCTTCAAACCCCCCCAGGGTCCGGCATTTCTGTGCAAGTGTGTAACAGATGAGGTGAAACAAGTGAAGTGATTTTAAGGGAAGTGCTGTTTGGTAAAAAGCTTTGATCATTTTTTAAGGAATATTGTTTAAGATGGAAGACAAAAATGAGTATATAAAGAATTGAACAAGCAAGAGTGATCTTTCGCAAGGTCTATCTATTGGCTTACTTGTTTGTATTATTTTTTCATTCACATGTAGCATCTCTCTTGCTTGCAAGCTAATACGCTTTACATTTAATGTAAAGAAACCTCCCATTTGTGTCTGACGTTTACTTGTGGATATTTCAGCTTCCTGCAAGTTGATTGTTATTTTATCAAGCTGCCTGTGAAAAATGCTTGTAACCCTACATTTGGTCACAGGAGAAATCGCATCAATAATCAAAAGGATTACGTGTTAAAATAGCCTCACAGCACTTTAAAAATCTACAAAAACCTCCAAATATCCATAAGACATCATTGACCACGTGACTTCTGCTCTCAGGGAGTGGAATGTAAGTTCACCCAGAGCTCTGCTGATGGAAGGTTGAATACACTTTCAATAGCTTATTTTTTCTCAGTGGTGATACACACACACACACACACACACACACACACACACACACACACATTCATGGGCTTCAAGCCTTGAGGTTGAATATTATCCTTTTATGAGTTCTCTAACACTGTGTTCACTCCTTCACTCTGCTCTTAGCACAACACAATGGAGAAACATTCAATGCTATTTCATGAATTTTCTTTTTTTTCGATGAGAAGAAATCAACATGTTCACCTTGTTTAAAACAAGATGGTGATGCTTCAGAGGTAAAAAAAATTGTATTTATTTTTTTTACTGAATGCATGCTACAGCTGAATAGAAATGGATTCATTTGCCTTGAATTTATTAAATATAAGTATCAAGTATTAATACGTAGGTGATAAGATATTGATTTATTCATCTTCTGTAAGAGCTTTGTCCTGGTCAGGGTCATAGCATCTATTTTGGGAACACTGGGTTTCTCTACGTCATCATCCTTTGGAAATGAATGGTAGGCCTATTCCAGGTTCTGAATAAAGTTGGTCACATATTAATCAGAATATTACATTTAATCAATTAAATGATGAAACAATTAGCTTGATGCCTGAGTACTAATATATTAAACTCTTACAACTACACTACAAGGCCACAAGTTTGTGCATCCCCGATAATTACACCCATGTGTAATGTTGAACATGTGTGTGTGTGTGAAATGAAATAATTTTATATAAAGTAAAACCATTCGCTCTTTTCCGTTTAAAGTGACAATTTTCCTTTTGTGAAAAGGAACTATACTACCCCAGGAGTATAAGTACTCCATTTTAGAAACACTGCTTTAGTTCACATCCTGAAAGAGTGTCAGAATCGACACTTGCACAACATAGTGGAAATGATTCAAACAATTTTATCAAAAAATTATTTTTGATAAAGAACGAGCACTCTGATTATTACTAATAGAAGCTCTTATTACTTTAATAGAGCTTCGCTAAAAGCTTACTTTATTCTTTAGTTAGAGTTAAAACCAAAAAAAGGCGACACTTTCATATAAGCTTCAGTGAGATTGAAGTATTTATAGTTAAGCATTACATAGTTCAAATTGCTTCCAAATCATTAATACGTTAGTAAGAATGAGAAAAAAAGCCAAAAATTCGAGACACACTGCCTTGCACTAAATCAGGTTGTAATAATTTTATTATTAAGTGTTAATCACATTAAACTTGCATACCTAAATATTAATACATCATATAAACCGTATTCTAAACTTTATAGAGTAATTATTCATTAATTAATCATTAAGCCAATATTAGTAGACTAAGTATTACTTGATTATAACTGGCTTATTACCAAAACTTGTAGGTATGGCTAAAACTGTTTATATAGGAGTTTAAATATATTAAATATTATATATTTTTATACAGGAATGGCTCCAGTGACAGTCAATGCATCCAGAAAGCACCGACCTTTAATAAACAGAAGTCGGATACCCGACAACATCGACCGCGGTGTGTGGAATTGCACAGCTCATCCACGGTTCAGAAGGAATTATTTAATGTGAAAACAGGCTGTGATTATGAGCCCCGCCCCCAAACTAACCTGGGTGTGGACTTCAGGCCAAGCGTAAGATGACCTCTATTGTGTGATTTAATAAGTCTAATAATAAAGAGACTCTGAAATTGCCTTCAGGTTCCTGTTGGTTAAGCGTGTAGCATTGCGGTTCACATCACACGCCTCTGTGGGTTATCTGCATCTCAGCTTGTGTTAGGCTCTGTGCGCTCATATTAGTCATTTTCTATCATCCTTGAAATGGAATATTTCTTATTCACTTATTTCTTTGAAGGCTCTAATTGCCTTATTCAGCTCGGCTAGATTCATGTTGTTGCACTGTGAATTCTTGCTAAAATCATCATCTCAACTGTGTCTAACAGTGACATTCTCCTGCAAAACAACTCCCATTGTGGTGCTAATTTCTCTAGTTTATCTTGTGGCTCCTATTTCTGACTCGGTGAGAATAATGGACATGCCGCCATTCCGACAATTACCACTTGCACACGTGTTGACATACCGTGTATGAGCGTGTCGTGTGTAAGATTAGTGTGTTTACAGTCTCAAGGGCCTCCCCACAGGGCAGTTCACAAAATAAACAGACTAGGAAAATCAGCAAAACAGCAATCTCTGAAACAGCCATGTTGTATTTGCATGTTTGTTCATGTTGCACTTGTACCTGATTGGTTGAGATGATTCTGCTTGCTTGTTTGGGAGAAAATAAACCAGTGGGCCTCGTTTATCAATATGAACAAATTTTTTAGTAAATCATTTGCAGGAACATTTATGCTAAAAATGCATTATTTAGGAAAATCTGGTTGTTTTGGAAAAATTTTCATATCCAGTGTTTTTTAATTTTTGTATAAGTTGACTTGCTAATGGGAACGTTGGCTTCAAATCGCCTAATCATCGAGTTACTGCGATTTTATAAACAGAGTACGCTGTTAAGATGATCCCTTCTTTATTTCAATCACACACCAATTTGACAAACATTCTGCCAAACTGATATTTGCGTTTCATATTAACAACCTGAAAGATAGTGATCCGAATCATATCTATAAACGAAGACATATAAAACAAGCTGATCAACGATGAGAAAAGTAATGGCACCTTAAAAAGGATGAAGAGTTGGTGTGTGTCCTTAAGATGTGACCTTTTATAATTTAGTCACTATTTTGTCATTTTTTTGGGCTTTTATAGAGAGTTGTTGGCATGACTTCATATAAATGTCCAGCGAATTTGCTTCATAATTTAGAGCTAATTGGAATTATTTAAATATATGCATGCGAATACAAAAAAGTGTTGTAGAAGCTTTTTAAAAATTGGACAGGAATTTTTAATTAAGTTTATCCTAGAAAATATTTACAATAGAACTTAACTTGGCTAACTAGCTAACCGTTTCATGTTTCATTTAATGTTAGATGATCTGACAGTGAACTGTTGATTTCTAAAAAACAAAACTTGATATTGTAGTGTATATGGATATGTATGTAAGTAGGTCATTCTAATAGTCTGTTTAAAATCACACTCTTCTGAAATCTTGATTTAGGAAGTGTTTAATACAAATGTGGCCAACCCAGATGGAAATAACCCAGTCATAAGAGGGGTTTACAAAAATATATTTTTTTTATGTAAAGGAAAAGGAACAGAAAGAAAGACAACAACAATGTTAAAAAGTACCAGAACGGATTGACAATACAATATATGAACCCAGGATAAAGGTTTTGTTTGTTTGTTTGTTCTGGCGAGGTTGCACACTTGTACAGAGCTCCACTCATGACATGAAAAGGAAATATACACACACACACACATATATATATATATATATATACACACACTACCGGTCAAAAGTTTGGGGTCATCTACTAATTCAATTATTTCTTTATTTTTATGACTTTAAAAGAGACTGGATAATGATGGACTGTTGTTTCTCTTTACTTAG
>JAQQZX010000002.1:1708875-1730801 GCA_030068355.1 Notoglanidium maculatum | reverse complement strand
TATATATATGTGTGTGTGTGTGTGTATATATATATATATGTATAAAGGAGTTCTGCATGGAAGCGTGGCCCAAGATCCCTCTACAAGTGTCTCAAACTTTGTTAGATATTACAGGAAGAGACTCAGTGCTCAGCAGCATGCCGCAGTGGAACGTCCTTCTGACCTCATCTTCTTGCTGAGAAAGAAATGGACAGAGAAGTAAAAAGACAGCAGGGAGGAGATAAGGGGATATGTGGGGAAAGAGAAAAGTCTGAGAGTAAATTGGCCATGAGCGAGATTCAAAATGGCACAAAAGAAAATGGGAACAAGAAAGGAACAAAAAAGCTCAGAATGGCTGGTCTGAAGGAAGAACACCAGTATCTTATTACATAATTTTGCATATACTAAACCCATTTTAAGGAATAATTATGTGATCAGTATAATGATAAAAATGTTATGATCTACTCATTCATTCAGTCTAGAAAATAATGTGATACGTTAAATGAAGATTTGAACTCCATCTTGGCATGATGTTTCAAGGTATCATCAGAATGTCACTTCAAAGACGCAAATACCGACCTAAAAATATAAGAATATTGAGAGTGTATAAAACACCTCCAAGATAATGAGAAGATTTCGTGACTGACTTTATGTTCCTTGTCAGGTCTGTAGCTATTTCTTCAAGCCATTTATTATTAACTAAAAAGGACTAATGGGCAGAGATGAGATTAGCCTAAAATACTGGCAGATGTCTGTCAGTCCTTGCTGGCAAATTAATTAGGTGTCAATTCATTTTGGATCAAAATAAAAATACATTGGAAAAGGCAGAAGTTGACTTGATTTGTCCCACCAATGAATTTTAAAGTTTTGGTATCCTTGAATACATAAACTTCTAGACCAGGCATCGTCAAACCAATGAAATAGAAAAGCAGATGGAAAAAATACTGTAGCCATGTGAATCACTGCATGAAAGGAAACATAGTCTTCTGGTACGCAAAGAGAAAATCATGAGAAGATTGAAATGTTTAAATGATATAAAATTGAAACTAACTTGTCTGGGGGTTCAAAATGTTCCAAAATCTCTTCTGTTTGAAGACTTTAACATCGAGTGGAACAACACGGACTCTTCTTTCTGTAAAAAGCCGTCTGCAGGTTTACCCACAAGACTTCAACATTTAAAGGGAATCGAGGGAAAAGCTGCAACACACCAATTTACTTTATCTATCTGTTTCATTCTTGCTCATTTTCCTGACCAATGATTTGCTGTTGAGACCATTACAGCTTCATGTTTTGCAATATTGGCTTTGCCTCATTTTCTATTGCCCAGGAGTGTAGGCAAAGTTCACTCATAAAGCTAGCTACCATTACGCACGTTACCTAGCCAGCTAGCTAATGATCTATGAATGAGGGAGGATCTCTTTACTAAAGATACTCCATAAAGCCATAACCTTCGCAGCCCCCCAGGTCCAGCTGAGATAAAAAGGGCTGATGTGTAATTCGGTTTATAAACCGTGATTCCTAAACCGTGTGCACCGCTGCAGACCACTTCTTTTTTCAGCGAACAAGGAACGGAGCATTTTGACAGCGAGAGTAGATTTAATGCGGCTTTAATTGTGTAACGTTGTGTTTGTTGTGCTTTTCACGCCGCCTGCATGGGTTAGGAATCCGAGAGCACGGATTTACACATCGCTCCGTTTTTTCTCAGCTGAATCTTCAGATGAAGTTATTCACTACTTGAGAAACTAATAGAGCAGCAATACTTTTACTTGACTACAGTTTTGCTTTCTCTACCCACCTCTGCATATAAGTAAATGAGCCAAAGAGCATAAATAAAGTTTGAGGGCTGAAATAGCACATTCAAAACTCAGAGATGCCACAATACCACTGTGTCTTTACTAATACTGATACTGAAACCTTGAGCTTCATCACAAAAAAACACTCACATTGTACATAGAATAAACATAATGAAGTATAAAAAGTGATAAAAAAAAATCAATCCTAACAAAAGAAGAAGTAGTCAAGCTTCTGTAAATGTAAACGTTTCCATTTCTGAATTTCTTTTCCGAATCCAATTACAGATTTTGCAGTTGGTCACAGGATCTGATATTAATTGGTTTTTTTCTGATGTCCATTTCAGCATTTGTTGCTGGTATTAACCCCATACTGATAGAGCAGATCAGTGCCATCTCTACTAAATCTCTTTCATTATTTGGTCAGAACAATGACGATGCAAAAGGTAAACTAACCTAAAGAGCCAGCACTTAATCTAAAATATTTAGTGTATCATGTTCAAATGTCCAGAAGACGTGGAGGTTCTGCAGCGCTCCAGCTCGGTGTGTGCCTCATGCGCAGCTTGCTTAATTCACTTCCTGCCTTCGAGTCGAATCAGAGTCAAATCCCTCAAGATAGAACCTGTGTGATATGTAAATCTTTGTGAATGAGCGTCTCGTATCCAGTACTTCCTGTATGGATCCTGACTGAAACAAAGTGCTTACTGAAGCTTGAACTTTACATCGGTGCTTTAAATCTCACATTAATCTGCTAACAGCTAGCAAGGGAAGTCCTGATAACGTTAGTGGATGTCAGATTTTTCTACTGGATAAGGTAGATATAAACTTTTTTTTTTTCACACTTGAAGGACAGGGGCATTGACATGCTAGTCCATTGTTGGATTAATGATGTATTGTTCACATGTCTATATGAGCAGGAAGATATTACACCTTACAAAATAACATCCTCATAACTACAGAGTGAAGCGATTTTCTGAAGGCATTTTGCTGGCATTGTGTTAACTGCAGCCCTTAGCAACCCTTAGCAGTGCTTAGCAACCAATTTGGCCTAGAAGTGTAATGCAATGCCACATAATACATAACGCAATTTTTTTTTTAACCCTTTAACCAAGAGAGGTGGCACCGGTGGGTCCAATTGTGCATCAATTAGCATCTCTCAAATTCACGCTTAAACGTTAGCAACCCCCACAAAATATATACGCACTTAAGCAAAAAAACAACATTTCTACCTAGACAAAACACAATTTATGGGCCTAAAAAAGAGTGGTAGAGGGGTTACTATGCACTCTGAAGAAACCAGGATTGCCAGGAAAAGAAGTCACAAATTATGGCAACAAATAAAAATATGCAGAATATACGTATGTTTATCAAATTCTATAACTTTTCCTATTGTACAGTTCCTCAACCCCAGCTACATCACTCCAGTTCATATTCAGTCTAAACCAGACTGGAGCTTCCTGGAACGCTGTCTATCTAACAGTAAGCTAAGGAACTATCTCTCGCAACAACAGCAAGCTAAAATGTTTGATCAGATTTCCTTTAGTTTTTGGGTTTGTTAGATCCCAGAAGGTTAAGGGTTTGCTGGAAACGCTGCCAGAGCTGATGACGATGCAGTGATGCTGTCCTCTAAGTGCCATTTCATTGCTTTAAGAGTGAAGAAAACTCAAGTTATGAATGTCTGAGTTCATATTTCAAAAATTAATGAAATGATTGTTTTCTTTGGAGACTGCAGTAGGGCTACGGTGGCCTGTAAACATGTGGTCTGTTCATATTTCTTTTGGGAAATATCAGCCAGTTTGTGTAGAAATATGACACAAATATTAGATTTCAGTTATGTTTTCTGTATTAATGTCATTAAACATGTATTTATATTTGGTTACATGCTAAATCTAGCCAACAATTAACAAGGGTCTTAAATCGACTGAAAACTTCATAAAAGCTAAAGAAATTAGATAAAACACATGCGAAACGTTACTTCATCCTCACGCTCGTCTTAAGTACTGTTCAGACGGGATAAGATTCCCTGACACGTGTCTGTTACGTGACGTTGCTGGAAGACTTCTGTAATTATCATCAATTCGCTGGATAATTGAGCTCTGTGTGAATCACAGAAACGGGTGTGTCTTCACTACCTACGCATCACAACAAAGGTTCTTCTGGGGGATTTGAATTCCTAGCACAGGTACAGCGTACAGACATGTCATGGTCACGTGACCTACTGATGGCCAAGTGCAAAGTGAGGGCTACAATAATGACAAGCTCATATGGTAAAAATCAAAATAAATCTTTTTGTGTTAAAGACATGATGTCATGACATGTACATGGTGTGCAATGAACTTTTCGGTTAAGGACTACAAACGACTGGTGAAGACCTGTCCTTCTCTGTGAGTTACACAGAGATCACTTATCCAGTGTGGATAGATCATAATCACTACAGACGTCCACCAACCTTACTTAACACGTTCAAAAATTTGATCCTGTCAGAATAGAACTATAGCTGGTAAAAACATGATGTAATCTTCCAAGAATTCACAGTGTACAAAAATGAGATATAATGGATTCAGACAGGATAAAATCCCAGAGATACTCTAGTAGGGAAGAGCATATCGGCTCTTCTTCATGAGATTTGCGTGTTATGCAGCACTTAACAATTATGCATCCACTTAAGAATGCATTTTAGAGAAGAAGGTGCTTCATCTGGTGCAAACCTTGTACAACTATATGTATTCTTTACTGTATGATATAATAATTTGCAAAATATATACTTATACCTTCCACAAACTTAAAGGTTCAGTATGTAGTATTCAGTCCCCTGATCGCCCCTCTCTTTCCCCTCCCTTTCCAAGCGTGTATTAGAGCGTACGGTGGCCGTCAGGTGCCTGTAGCGTACTTCCAAGTACTTACATTCACACTCCCTTTGCTTTTTCTGTGCTAAATGTCCTTTCTTCTTCTTTGTCATTCTTCCGGTGCTTCCTTCCGGATTCACGCTGCCGTTTGGAAAAATGTGAAACGCGGAAGGCGCTCTCTAGAGGTTTGTCCGTTCTGGGCTACTGTAGCGGCGCAGCATGGCGGCTCCGTAGCGGTGGACCCGCTCCCTGTGTAGGTATAAAGGGCTCGCTCTAAACTTACAAAAACACAACGATTTGTAGATACAGGTAAATATACACTAATGAGGACATATTTATGAATATTATACTCAATTTCTGCTCATAGATCCCCCTGAATCCTACATTGTGCACCTTTAATGAATCCTGATGATACAACTTACTCCACCCATTAGACCAGTTGTATATAGTGTTGTATAGATGTATATATATATATATATATATAGTTGTATATTGATATTTTTTATGAGTTAACAGACAAAGTGGCTATCATGTCAGTGAATTTTTAGAGCTCTTGAATGTTTTATTCATAAGATTTGCCAAAGAAAATGACAAATGTTACAACTGATCCCAAAGTCCCCTAATAATTACCTTACCGTACCTCCTCGTGTAAAACTAATCCCGTTCAAACAGAAGTTCCAAAAAAAACAAAAAAACACATTCACCCGGTGACCGAAATGAGTTGCGTACTGATTAGGCTCAATCTGAGCTTGAACATTAAATCATTAGTTCGATCAAGATTTACTTTAAGATTTACTTACCATATTGCCATGGATGAATCTCCATGAATCACAATTCCTCCTGAAGAAATGAAGAAATACCTCCTCCAAATCCAGTTATCTGTGAACTACAGATTATCTGAAACTGTGGCCAGGGTTCTTTTATTCCTCCAATCTTCTAGATGGAACCTGGCAACTCTGGTACAAAAGCAAACTTCTAATGAGGAAGACAATGCACTTTTACACTTTATAAAGGCCAAAGTAATTATTACTTTCCTAGAGAAGTATAGGAGGTCTTGCTGCAACAAAAAAGCGGGCTTGATAAATATCATTCCACAGATACTTAGACTACATGTACATATGAAATAACAACATGTCAGGCTATTAGTTGACCAGTAAGATGTAAGATAACCAAACTAATCCCAGCATTTATTATAATCTTTATTTTATAAGCTTTTCCTTGGATCCTTTGATCTGAATCAATGGAAAAGTGGATTTATTTTTTTAATTATACTGAAAGGACATCCTAAGTGCAGTGCCAAATCATAACGTGAAACTTTCTCTCTTTATTCATTCATTGAGGATAAAATATGTTTAAACTGACAGCTAACCCCTAGATCAAAAAAAAGAGTAACAAGTCATCTCATGCATTAATACTGAATGAGAACGGACTCATATATCTTTCATGAGTATTCCTTATAATTTACGGTTAGCCAGGACAGGATTTAATATGCACACACACACAGAAAGGATGATGAGTTTAGCTTAGTTAGGATGACCTGGAGGGCAAAGCCTTGATGTGAACACACTAATGGAAAGACATTAGACACTGAAAGAACTGTATCGATTCATGCTGAGCAAACTCTCATCATCTGCAACACACTGAGGGTCAGTGAAGTGTGTATCATAAGAATGGGCCAATTCTGGCTATCGACAGATATGTGTGTGATGAGCCAGAAAATACAAATGAACGGTGTGTGTCTTGCTAAGCGGGCAGTGAATCAGCGGTCGAGCTATGTGCGCGGCCACGTGTCCTCTGAGAGTCGAGCTCACGCTGACTCGCTTGAAGGTATCTGCGGAGACCCTTATTGCCGTCGTCTTGCTTTGCTGAGCGGCCGTTATTTGCTCAGCGTGTGTTCAGGCATCTGTTGCAGATGAACTTCAGGGGGCTGTGTAAAACATCATGGTTGCCCTAACCTCTGTATCTCTGGGTGGCTTACGCACGCACGCACGCGCGTATGTGTGTGTGTTTGCGGAGAGCTTCACGTGGAGCTGGAGTGATTTGGACGACAGCAGCGGACTCCACCGCCTCCCCATTGCTGTTTGTTTACTTAGAGCTCAGTCCTCTCCATGATGCTTATCAGAAATCCACACACGACTTTATCTCTGTTTTTTCCTTTTGTCATTGTTCTCGTCATGCAGAATGCATCAGCGCGGGGTTAGAAAGGATGTGCGGGTTCAAATATTTATCGGTTTATCTTAGAATTTAACTGAATGCAATATGATGACTATTTGTATAGCAGTTCTAACAATAAGCATCATCACAAAGCAGCTTTACAGAGATCTGGATGTAGATGGCATCTTGGTGAGTGGACATATCTTTAATATCATCAAATTTATCTGGTATTACAAATAAAGTAAATATATAATTATTGGTGTCCACAAACATTTGGCCATACTGTATATTGTATTCAATATATTAGATATATTTGCCCATATTCAAGGTATTTTCGCTTATTAACACACCATTTTTGTGGGGTAATAAACAAGCCCGAGGCGGAAATCTTGGCTACGTTCTCCTCTGGATGAGTGGGATTGTAAATCATTACAGTATACAGGTGTAGAGACAGACCATATTGTAAATATATTGAAATAATGCTCGGTATGCGCAGATATTAAGAGCTGGCAACTTAACATAGTTCACACCTCAGAGGTTTCCAGATTTTTCTTGAGCAGAAGCATCCAAGACCGAGTCCTTAATCACAAGCACTTGCCTTAAATCCTGAAAAAATAGATGTAACAAAATCCGGGCTGAAATAGCAAACATTTGCTGTCAAGTGTAATATGGTGGAAGAGTTTAAAATAAGAACTAAAATGCCTGCGTGTCACTCAAACTCGTTTTTAACTTCCACAGATCTTTAACTTATGTGTGACGTCTAAAAAATGATGTACACAACTTTGGCATTAAATCCTCATTAAATGTGTCTCATTGTGAATAAAGAGTCCTGGGAGGAGTCTTTATAATTATAGCAGCAGCTACGATGTACAAATCTACAGCATCCATGTGAGATTATCTCCTGAAGCAAGGCATAAACTGTTTTTGGGAATCTTTAGAGAATCCATGTGGAACCATCCACAGCAGCAGAAGCTCCGAGTAGGAGTGATGGATCAGGCAGGCCTGGTTGTATACGAGTTTCTCCCTACTGTTAACCTGATAAGATCTGGCTTCATTACTGAATCTACTGAGCCTCACTTTTTCATCAAAGAAGATCTTGTTTCCAAGACAAGGAAATGGAGCTAATGGGATTCTCACTTTTCCGGCACTCACTGTGCTGGGTAAACTCTCGCCGCAGGGCCCGAATAACAGGCTATCGCTTCGCTACCGCTTCTCCTTATCTTGGTTTGAAGCAAAGCAAACTTAGATTTATCGGTTTATCTAATTGGACGTGTTACACTTCTTGTTGCTCTGAAATGAACTCTGTTACAAACTAGTGCAATGTCAGGAAGGCATCATTAGCCTGCTTTTCCACTGCTTCCAGGATTCCAGATCACTTCAAACAGGACTGCACTCGGCTGAAACATGCCTGGAACCAGGAACTAATGTTCTATTCTTGTTTTTCTCTCTAACTGTCAAATAACGTTCTGTATTTAACCCCTGGCTTAACCTATTAAAAACTGGCTCATGCTTGGAAATTTATAACAATTTACCCAATTCGTTTTTTATGAAGAGCTACAAAGGTGATGGTTAGGGTTGTGGATTGAATTCAGATTTTTTTATTTCTTAATTCATCTGAAATAAAATGAAATCTGCTGTTTTACTACAGTTTCTCTCATAGAACACATGGGTTTTTTTAAAGGTTTTGCCAGCCCAAATTTGAACATTTTAGGTTTCTGTACTAACAGTTTAAATGTCGACTGTTATTTCTGCACTGACTTTAGCAACAGACGCACCACAGAGTTTATGAGTTTAAGAGGTGTGGGGTAAAAGTTACTACAGGACAGAAGTCATCTTGGAAGCCTCTCTGGTCTGTGTGGCTCCAAGTCCATCAGCTGCCACTCTATCTGCCCCTGGAAGACCCTCCATGCTTCATCTGCCCCTGGGAGACACCACCAATCTCCATCTGCTCTTGTGGTAATTGATGGTGAATCAGTATGAGCTGTTCACTTCCTCCATCTGAGTGTTGGAAGAATCGATGACTGTCTCTCCACATTAACGTCTCTTTCACCAGGAAGCTTTTCTCTCCACACCGCTTCTATTTGTCTTCATGAGCCTTTAGTTTTTATGTTAATGGGGCTGTTAAGAAACAAATGCAGAATTATGTACATGGAGTGATATTAATGACCTTTGAAACCACCACAGGTTTGATGTTCTCAGTCTGTCTCAGTGGCCTGGGAGTTCATCTTTATGATTGATCTCTGTGAAGGGCTCTACATTAACTTCACCTCAGCTTGTGTGTGTGTGTGTGTGTGTGTGTGTGTATTACTTATGATGCTCTTCCTATCAATGCATTGTGCTGTCTCTTCCTAACGAACAAAGAGACATCTGAGCACTGCCCAGCCCATATCACATGAGGTTTTTAAATACAACAAGCTTGATGATTCTATAAAATAATAAGAATGATCAGTGGTGATGATGAGCAGCATGGTGGTCCAGTGGGAAGCATTGCCATGTCATAGCTCCAGGGTCTCCAGTCCCTGGGTTCTCTGGGTTTCCTTCCACCTCCGTAAAACAGGTGGGGGAATTGGCTATGCTAAATTGTCCGTAGCTGTGAATAAGCATGGTGAATGTATATGTATACATGGTACTCTGCAATGGACTGGTGCCTCATGAGAGGTGAATTCTCCTGCTTTGCATCCAGTGCTAATTGGATAGGTTCTGGGTC
Organism: Notoglanidium maculatum; assembly: GCA_030068355.1. Classification (NCBI taxonomy): domain Eukaryota; kingdom Metazoa; phylum Chordata; class Actinopteri; order Siluriformes; family Auchenoglanididae; genus Notoglanidium; species Notoglanidium maculatum. The sequence goes on along the minus strand of JAQQZX010000002.1, from coordinate 1,721,325 downwards.
CATTGCACCCCTGATCAAGATAATCAATCAACCAACCAGTTAATCAACCAACCAACCAACCATCCAACCACCCCAGCCAACCAACTAATCAGGGAACTGACCAACCAAGCAACTGACCAACTGACCAACTAATCTGCAAGCAAGCAAGAAAAAACAACAACAACAACAACAACAAAAACCAACCAACCAGACCACCCACCAACCAACCAACCAATCAACCAGCTGACCAATCAACCAGCCAGCCAACCAAATAACTGACCATTCAAACACTCGACCAACAAACAATGAATTAACCAACCAGTCAACCAACCAATCAGCCAATCAATCAAGCAATCCTCCAAATAACCAACCAATAAATCAACCAAGTAACTCACCAATCAAACAAGCAACCAGCCAACTAATCAGCCAACCAACCAATCAAGCATGTTCTACATCAGGGGTGGGGAACCCGAGCCATGGAGGGCCAGTTTGGGTGCAGGTTTTTGGGATGAACTTTCTATCAGCAATTAAAAAAGACTCCTCCCATGGCTCTAACATCCTAAAAACTATCATCCTAGGTAATCCTAAAAACCTGCACCCACACCGTACCTCCATGGCTCGCATTCCCCACCTCTGTTCTGCATGGAACCCTTTCTGTTAGAGAAACACTATGTTGTATGGCTTTACATAGAACATTTAAGAGTTCCCCCAGAGGGACAAGTGAAAACACCTTGAGAAAAAGTGTTGTTTTTTTAAGACTTCAAAACCCATGCCTGTGTCTGTAATTTCTGAACTCTGTCACCCTAAGACGAGGCGGTGAAACAGGCAGCTGTCAATACGCTGAGGGAAATATCACAACATGGCAAAACTAAAGTGAGTTTTTTAAGTCAGTACACTTTATGAATTAAAAGCTGCCCATGTGACCAACGGTTCAGGACCATTTTCTTAAGGGTTTTAAAACTCCTCTTATCTAAAGATATATAGGCTTTTTATTTTTTTTATTTACTTATTTGTTTATGTATTACTGTGACATCATCTTAGAGATGAAAAACCGATTAGCAAAATCCCCATGACATTCTTAATGGCATTTGGACTAATGCAGGAAGAGCGGCTGCGTGAAATCTCAGTAAATTGTGAGACTGGTGGCTGATTGAGTGAGAACAGGCCATGAGCTTGACTCCAGCTCGGATTAGAGAACTGAAAGTCTGAATAATTGTGTTTCTCTCCCAACGGCTTTTTTTTTTATTTTTTTTTTTTTACATTTAGTCTTCTCAGACGTGCCTTGTTTCGCAACTGGATTTTATTTCTTTCTTTTCCTGTTTGACTCTCAAAGACACATGTCCTTTCAAATAATGACTCCTGAAATTGGCACAGCATGACACAGCATACTGAGTAACAATAGGGGAGGAACGGGGTGAGAAACATCTTTCAGATGAGTCTCCGGATCCTGTCACATTACTCAAACATGTACCTTGGAGTGGACGAAGCTCCGGAGGCTCACCATCTTCCTGAGGTTTCACAAATCCATTTCCTTTCAGCTTGCTGAGTCAGTGAACACCGTTATTGTCACTATCCTCTTTGTAAAGCAGCAGTAGCCATTTCAGAAGTGATAATGCAGAGAGTAAGGGCATATAATGGGCCTGATTTCCTAAGCTAAATGCAGGTGAGTTTTTATCTCGGCTTTTATCTTGATATAGACATGCATTTGGAAAATGGTTTGCTCAGTTAATTGACTTGCATTCAGTGTTTCAAACACGCTCGTATGATTTCCTCCTTGTCGCTGGATCACACAGAATTAAATAGCCTAACCTCACTTTACTGGGTAAGTATGCAATTAAACATCCGAGACAGTTACTTTCTGGTTGAACAATTAACATTTTAATTACAGAACGCAGAATGAAAGGCAATTTAAAATCAAAGCAAAATGACCAGCAGGCAATTTTGAGGTTTCAGTGAAAAATACATGCAATAGGTCAGAACAGGTCTGCAATAATAATAATAATAATAATAATAATAATAATAATTATAATAATAATAATAAAAACAGACTCTTACTCTGGCTTTCTGCTTTGCACAAAATATTATTATATATTATATAATAATATATAAATATATTATGTTTGGGAATAACAAGTGAGATATCACTTAAATCAAAAAGAAATGCATGTGTAACTAGTTGGCATCATTATAGTCATGGATTTATTCCTCCTGTTCTGACTAGAACCCTGCAGAAAGAAATAAAATAATGAATAACTACTACAATGAGTCATATTTTGAGCTGAAAAATATGTTGACAGTATATTTTTAGGGATAATCATATTCTTTTAAACAGATTTGTGCAAATTTCTGTGAAACTGGTTTCAAATTTCTTTAAACCCACCAAATTGCATGGGATGAGTAGTGGATCTGGAATTAACAATTAATATTTGGTAAAGTCTACTTCGGAGACTTCTACAAAACATGAAGACACTTCTAAATGATCTTGGTCCAGGCCTTCATAAATAATGACGTAATAATCAATCATTTGATGATCACATGATAATATCAATCATTTATATTCTTCAGTTCAGACTACAGGTTTCCAAAGTGGAGTCTGAGATGGTCACAGCAAAACACTGTGCTGTTCCTTTTTAGCCGAACAGTATTTCCATTGCGATATCCTGTGCGAGGTGGCTGTGGATCCGGAGTCTATCCCAGGAGCACTAGGGGTGAGGTGGGAATACATGCTGGATAGGACACAAGGGAATGCCTGGTTAACATCAGGATATTGATAAGGGTGGAAGAAGTAGGGAATTTAGTTTTAGTGAAAGTATGAGTACTCAGATATACACTGGTAACTGCAAAAGTGGGCTACTTAATTTCGTTTATTTGTAGTTAAGTTAAAGTAGACACTACGTATGATTGTTACCCACTGTGTTTCATATAGCTATGATTTTTTTTTTATTGTTAAGAGGCATTTAATGCTCCGTGAATTTCAAAGTTAGTGGTCAAATGGTTAAAAGTGGCCTTTTAAGGTGTTAACTGATGTTTCCTTTTGGGATTTGCTTACATGAATTGTAACTGTACTATACCATCAGAGGATGAAAATTGTTAACTGCATCTAAAATTACACTTTAGTTAGAGCTACCAGTTTTATCTAAAACATTGGGTACAGTAATATTTAATATTTTTGTTCGTGTTGTTCTTCCTACTCTAGATGTCTTTTTGCCAGGCTCAGGCTCGGGAATTTAAAATGAGACATTACTGGTTAGGATGGAGAGACAGGAAGTGAGGTAAATGTCAGACAACACGACAATCTGTGGTATTTGAAGTGAATTACGGAATGCAAATGAGGCCATAGTTCATTCAAAGTAATCTTCAGGTGCAGTAATTTTAGACCTTTACATAATTAAATCGACATAGTTCTATGCTAGGCATCAATAGATGTCAGATAATCAGAGCTATTGAAAGAATGGATTAATTGTTTAAAGCTTCTCACGCATTGGTTGGCTGAAAAGAGTTCATCAAATAATTTTGAGAATTTGGCCTTGTACAACGCTACATTTTATTGCCAATGTGCAAAATGTGATTACAGGTACGATGATGTTTATTAGTCATGTTTTTCTTTAATTTCCAGGTTGCAGCACTGCAAAGTCTACTGGGGTCCTAACTGAAAGAAGAGTGTCTTTGTCTGAGGAGTGGGTTGGCTTTTAGAGCCAGTCCTTGAGAAATATCTCCCAGGCCTTGTATATTCTCGAGGACCAAAATCCGACAACATCATTTGTCCAGGGCACATGAAATAGCTCAGGACCGCACTGAAAAAAGCATCAGCGACTGTGCTGACTCAAACTGATAGTATATTAAAAAAAAAAAAAAAAAAAAAAAATATATATATATATATATATATATATATATATATATAAATGATAATAAAAAATAGTGTTATTATAAAATAATATTCATTAAAATAAAATATATAATATTTATTAAAAATGATAAAAATTTTTTTTTACTTCCACTGAAACCAATTGCTGTAAATTGTTACGGTGATTTTCTGACAAGTTGGCTTGTCTGTAAAGTACTGTAAGCGTTACTGTAAAAAGCTGAAATACATATAAAAACATGTAAATATTCCCAGTGAAATACTGTAATATTTTAATGCTACATAAAATAACACATAAGCCAGGACACTTGACAGATGCAGGATACAGTTGAGCTGAAGATTAAGGGTCTTTCCCAACCATGACAGTTCTGAGATTTGAACCCACAACCTTCTGTTCTGCTCAAGTTGGCAGTAAATTATGGTAGAAAATACTGTAAAAATGTACAGCAATCTTTTACAGTGTAGCAAAGATGAACCAACCATTGACTGCCTGCCAAGATCTTATCGAACTTCAGGGAAAAAAAGGCTTAAACATGGAAACAACAAAAGAAATGTGAACAAAAGTAGTTAACACCATAGAGCTGTCATCATCAAGTTGTCTATTCTCATAAATGAGGCTACATCTCTCAACCATGAATCTGCCATTATTGTCAATGTGAAAGCGTCTGTCGATGGAAAAAGCCCTGAATTTGTGTTCCTGGAGCTGTTTCAACTTTTGAAGGGAATAGAAGCTGCTCTTTTGAACTGTTTGAAAAAGGCTTCGGTGAAAAGAACTGGGTCTCATTTGTTTCTGATGGAGCAAGTGTGATGTTAGGCAAGAACTGTGGTGTGGCAACTGCGCTGCCTGCAAGGAACCCTAATCTCTTCACATGGCACTGCATGAACCATAGACTGAACCTGGCTGTTTATGATGCTGCTGATGAGGTTCAGTCAATCAACCACTTCAAAGCATTCATGGAGAAGGGCCACAATATCTACAGTCAATTAAAATGCATGGGAACTCCTGGACGCAGCAGGAGAGGTCGGTTCGCACGTCCTGAATATAGGCAGGGTTTTGAATAAGTGAGGGGTGACCAGAAGCTTCCGAGCAGTAAAGGCTCTTGTATGAAGCCCTCAACAGACATTTTGAGAAGGCCTCTGCAGACCAAACAACAAATATCACTTTGAGGCAGACTTGCAGAGGTATGGCACATCGCATACAAAGTCAGGAATTTCTGTCTGGCCTTGGACTTATGTATGATGCCCTGTCTGAGCTGGCAAACTTGTCTCAGCAACTCCAGGCCCATTCAGTGACACTTTTGAGAGCTGAACAGGTACTGAAACTGACCATCAGAGTGCTGATGTCCTTCAAAGACCTTCCAGGTGAGAAAGATGAGGAGGCATTGAAAGTACCGGCTTTGGGAGATTTTGGATCTGTTTCTCTGGATTCAAATGTAAAGCTCACATCAATCAACCCAAAGCAGTTCTGCAAAGTCTGATTAATAACCTGACAAAGTGCGAAAAGAGGAAATTCTCTGTGGTCAAACGCATTCTGGACAAAAGCAACTAGCCATCAGAACCTGGCATACACCATGGTTAGTTACGAGTGAAATGACTGTGCAGGCGATTCAATATTTGTGAAAACCAAGCAATTACAAGTGTAAGAGATTTACACACAGTGAGCCGGAAACCCTAAAAGCACTTAGCGATGCATGCAGACCATCCCTTGCAGCATGGCTGAGTGTGAATGGGGGTTAGTCTTATAAGCAATATATTCATGGACAAGTGAGCCACACTGTTGTTGTCCAGTGTTAGCAATTTGATGATCGTCAGCATCACTTGGCCCCCTGTAAGTCTTTTTGAGAAAGAAAGTACATTACAACAAGGATGAGAAGCCATAGATCTGCCATGGATGCAAGGATGCAGAGCAAAGTGAAAATGCGGGAGTACAAACACATCTGGAAGCTTTGTAATCTAGATACCTCCCCATTTTCCCACCCTCACGGACACTTCGCTACTTTAAACATGCAATGGTGCGTGAAATAAATAGGTTTCATCTTCTGAAAATACAAACCCAGTCTTCTTCTCAGTTGTGTGTGAATGCATCTACAGTATGTGTTGGTGATTATGATGGAGGTTATGTGGTTGTACTGAGGTGTGTGTGTGTGTGTGTGTGTGTGTGTGTGTGGAGAGATCCACTGCTGGCACTGCTACACCACTGCTGGCAACATATTTACAGTAATTTTTATACAGTTCTCTAAAACCCTAAAAAACCCACTCTCTTGTGAAATGTATTTTTGCTAGAGCAATAATAAATTTCTCATTTGAGTGGGAAAAATAATTTTGGCCATTTCTATGCAGGGTGCCAATACTTTTGGCGTGCGGAGCCAACCATTTCCACTGTATTAAATGTGCATCCTTTATTTGTAGCTTTGCTTTCTGTTTGTGACCATACCTACAAACACCTGCTGATTGTAGCAGCCACTTCTGAACACATTCAGAACATTGTAATAAACTTTGAAAGAACATTCATCGTAATAAAGTCTCGCTCTCACACAGCCGTGAAGGAAACACACAGGGGAGACAGTGCTACAGACACACTCGAATTGTTCGTTACGTTCTGACTGTCAGCTCAAAAGTAGAGGCCCAGGGTGCCTTTGGTCTGAGAACATGTGATGAATGTATGATAGCCTACACACATGAATCACCTCTATTGTATCACTTCACTTGGGTTGCCATGGTAACCGCAACCGCAGTGTTAGCGTTACTGCTGGATCGAGTATTAGTGCTGATTGCAAGGAAAACGGAATGAGATCAGGTCTCCGGCTGTTAAGATTCAGTCCTGAGCAAAATTTTTAATCCTAGCCATCATAACACACTCGTATCTCCTGGGATAAATAAAACACGCACAGTGGAAATTTGCTTCATTTTAATAATGTGTTCAAGTACAGTTTTCAAATATTTGTACAGACTTTTTATTCCTAAGAAAGGGGAGAAAAAAAAGAAGGAAAAGAAAGGAAGGAAATGAAAAGAAAGTGGAGATCATGGATCTGAGAGCAGCTAATAAACAATTTTAAGTAAAATAAACTCTGTCGATTTGTTTCATTAAAAATTCTAACTAACTTTTTTTCTTTTAAATCGATGATTAAAGGCACTCCTGTGAGAGGGAAAGAAATAAAGAGAAAGAAAAACAAGAGAAAGAATAGTGATACAAACAGAAGAAAGAGCAAAAATAAACTAAAATAAATTAAGAAAAGAGAAACATTATTATTTCTACATGTGTGTGTGCACGTCAGCAAATCAAAAGCAAAGCAGATTGACAGGTAATGAATAAATGGGAGAAAGAAACATAAAATAATGCAAAGAAAGAAATCCGAACATGAGCTTTTTAAACAATTGGTAAAAAGTGCATGATTTCCTTTAGTTGTAGAGAAAAATGTGTCTGTCATAGAGTGTTAACATTGTTAAACGGAGTTTGCCATAGGGAAAAATGTCGTTATTAGATCATGTGTCTATTGTAGAATTGTTAAGATAATTAAAAATCATAATAAGCGCCCTGCTTGACCTCACTTATAGAGAAAAGTGTCAGTATTGTGTCATGTGCATGTCATACAATGTTACGATACTTATTAAGCGGCTTTGATTGACCTTCGCCATGGCAGACATGTCAGTATTGTGTCATGTACGTGTCATGCGGTGTTCGGATTGTTAATAAGAGGCTTGCTTAACTTCAGTTGAAGAGAAAAGTGTCATCATTGTGCCATGTGCATGTCATACAATGTTAAGCTTGTTAAAAAGGGCTCGGGGTATTTATCTATAGAAAAACTGTCTTTATTGTATCATGCATGCGTCAGAAGGATAAGACTGTTAAAAGAGGCTTGCTTTACTATAGCTATGGGAAAAAAACTGTTTTTCATCTTTAATTGATGTTTACCCAATGACTAATTTACCATTAGTAACTGAAATATTTTAGATGATTTGTTTTTCCTTTTCAATTAATACATTTGGAAATGTGAACGTTTGTACTGTGGTTCTTCAAGTTGAGGAAGGAAATTTAAACCGTTCTTCGACTTTTACCGGAGAATTTCTGTATATTTTTGTACTGGAGTTTGAATTTGTTTACTTCGTGGTCAAAGTTTCTGTAGTTTTCTCTTGACAGGATCCACTGTCTCCATACACACATAAATGTATGATCAGGTTTTGAAGAATCACTATGATATGTGCGACACTATGCATAACTGTGTGTGTGTGTGTGTGTGTGTGTGTGTGTGTTGACATGAATTGGAAGCTTCACACCCTGTCGAGTCCCCATGAGATGAGCGACAATGCCCGAGATTGTGTGTGGGTGCATGTGTGTGTGGAGACAGATTGAAAGGGTCACACCCTGTTGAGCCCCCATGAGATGAGTGATGCTGGCCGTTTCTTGTGTGTGTGTGTGTGTGTGTGTGTGTGTGTGTGTGTGTGACAGTCTTCATCATTCAACCCTCATCTGTCTCACGCTGTCCATCCGAGCTCTGCTTTATCAGTGATAGAGAGAACGCTAGAGAAGAAGAAGCAGTTAAATGAGTGAAGAGGCAGCAGAGGAAGAGGAGCAGCTTTGCATCATTAGCTCTTTACATTAGCATTCTGCGCACACTTCCTGTGCAGGACTCCGTAGGGAGCAAACGCAGCCTGTGCAGAATTACCACCGCACGCTCATCTCTCTTCTGCCTCTATCTTTCTGTCCATCACTTTCTCTCCCTCTCTCTCTCTCGCTCTCGCTCTCTGTCTAATCCTTCTCCTTTCCATCACCTGCCAAAGTGGAGGGGGAATAATTGAACACTCTCATCTCTTTTCTTCTTATTTTACTGAAGAACTGAAAGCGAGATAAGCCATTCCATGGATCTCCAAGAGCTGATGATGTCATTACACCCTTGGTGACCTGAGTCCACTTGGCCACCATTTTGGCCATCTCTGCAGTTTTTAATAAACTAAAATAATGTCAACAAACAAAAAAACGAGACTGAATGAGTCTCCTGACAAGACCTTTCATGTGACAGGTTTAAGTGTAACATTTATTTTGTTGGGGAAAAAAGGCAGTGATGAAGAATAAAGCACTTGGAGTGCACTATTGTAGGAAAACAATCAGCAATCGGGTGGCATGATGAAGCGGAGTTACTGCCGCTACCCCAAAGCAGAAAGTATGCAAGGTTAAACTTGTGTTTATGAATTTCTCAGGAAAAAAATAAGGAGAGAAAGTGTATGAGAGCATTTTAAACCACGGAAGCTCATCTAGCGGTTGTAGCATGATAAAAGTAATCAATGTAATTTTAGACAGAATGAGTTCTTTTAAATAATTTAACAACACGACTGAGAGAAATGTTGATATTCCTGATCATTTTGTGTCATTTCCGCTGTCACTGTCCCTTCACACGTCTCTGCATAAATGATTTAACAGTTCTGTGTTAGCTAATCATTAGCCTCGGTTATTGGCTAGCTTCCGCTCTTCCTAGTTGCCTAGCAACAGTTTTCTCATGATTGTATCTACTTGAATGCCTAGTGTGTATGGCTTTTTTGCCTTTTCATGCTACTTTTAAACCTTATTTTGAATCAACATGGGAAAAAATACAATACTCTTGCGGCATGTCGGGTTTTATAGTAAATATGAAAGGTCAACCTTGTGTTTGTGAAGTTCTGTTCTGAAGACAAAAATGGAGAGAACACGAGGGAGAATGTTTTGAACCATGGAGGCTCAACTAGCGGTTGATGCTAAGTGTAATTACAGTGTAATTTTAATCACGATGATTTAAAAAAAAATTATTTATCAGCACATCTGAGAGAAATGTTGATAGTCCTGGTCATTTTATGCCATATCTTCTGTCACTGTGCCTTCACACATCTATGTTTAAAAAAAATTAACATTTATGTGTTAGCTAATCACTAGCCTCCGTTATTGACTAGCTTCCACTCTTCCTAGTTGCCTAGCAACAGTGTTCTCATGATTGTAACCACTTGAATGGCTAGTTTATAGTGTTTTTCATTGCCTTTCCATGTATGATTTTGAATGCATGTAGAGAGAAATGATATGGTTCTTATGTCATGTCAGGCTTTATTAGTCAAGTATGCAAGGTCTACCTTGTGTTTGTGAATTTCCAAGATGGAGAAAGTGTGTGTATGTGATAAAGAAATTTCATGTTTGCAGCCAGTGGAGCACAGTGTGTACTTACGGATGTGTGTGAGATTCTTCTCTGGACACATCTCAGCGCCTCAGTACTGATTAGTTCATGTGAGCCTCATAAATCATAAAAGTCTCTCTTGGACACAGCACATCTGACAGAGGTCTCTGTGTGTGTGTGTGTGTGTGTGTGTGTGTGTGTGTGTGTGTAGGGATGTTGATGATAAGGAGAGCTGGAGAGCGAGCTAGATTATGAGCCAGCACAGAGGCAATGACGGCTATAATTAATGCGCTGCTTTTTAAACCTATGACACAGACTGTCCCCTCAGTCCCGTTGTCTGATACACAGCTTCAGATAGAGCCACCAGGAAGCACACACACACACACACACACACTCACACAAGCTTTTAGATTGTTTTCCCTGTCTCGTCTTATTAGAACACTAATACAGATGTGTGTTTTCATACCGCTGTGCAGTTTGCATGGTTTTAATTTTCTGCACATCCTGTTTGTTCCAACTTCCGCTTCGATAGGACTGAAAACCCACCCATTTCTTCAACCGATTAAAAAAAGTAGTCGTAAAAAGTTTCAAAACTATGCACGCCAGCCTTCCTTCATCCGTATTTAATGTGATATTCCTGCAGGTTTAATTTAATACTGAGGCTCTTTTTCCCTGTGTCTAAACCTGAGAGGCGAAAGCAGTAAAGCTGCTTTGTTTTACTTGCGGACCCAAAGCCTAGTCTTAGCGTCTTTGAAGTGCACAAAGCGAACGGGCTTAGCGGCCTGCTGCTGGAAACACGATGGCTGATGTCTGGGATGAATTTAAACCTGCTGAATTAGGCAGTTGCATTGACTGACTTTGTTCTCCTTAAGCTCAGGTGAACGAGAACGGACTTTGAATTGTAATAACCATCATGACGGAGCTCATAAGCTCGTAGGCTCCGAGTTCTGGCAGGCTACAGCACATCTGATCTCACAAACTTTTATAGTGATCCTGCAAAAAAACATAGTTGTTGATTTTTTTTCTTTTTTCCCCAAGAATTCCAAGAGATAACCCCTTTGCTAATCCTTAAAGCTGATCACTTGTCCAGTCCAGGAGGGATGGATATGGCGACTGGAACCAAATCTGTGTCGATAAACAACAGCTTTACTACTATAGTGGAATCGTATAAAAAACAAAGTTTTTTTGTGTTTTTTAAATATCAGAAATGTATTATTATATCAAAGTTGACAGTAATTTGGGGCTTTGGGGATCAGGAGTCATAACAGCTGATTACATCATAATCATTTTAATTGTTCTGAATTAATTGAGGTAATATTGTCATTTCCTAGCGCAAATATAATTATAATCATGAAATAAATGAGTCAAATTTGCCAATACCCAGTACAGCTCAGGTTTTCTTCCAGATGCAGGAGCTGTGTCTGCCGCCGTCGTTGGCCTACTTTCACAAAGCAGCTTTACAGGAGTGTAAAACATTTCAACAAAAACACACTGTCTAGATATAATGAGAAAGATTTACTCGTTAGCATCCTGCGGTATAAGACACTTTGGATCATGCTGTTGTGGGAAAATAATCAAGTCATGAATGACGCACTGCGAGTAACGCTAAACAATAACAAAAGGATAATGCAAAGCTACATGTAATTATAACTGGGATTTTATTCTCATCCAAATCCATCATGTCAAATCACCTTCTCTAAAATGACAGTAGAAATAACCCCAGGTAACATACGTTAATAGTACATAAAATGCTAGGTGTCATTTAAAATAGCTGATAGGTTTCAGATTTCTGCAAAGATGCAACTTTTTTTTTAAAACAAACTTTTTTTTTCACAAATATCCCAAACGTGACAGTTTCCCCTTTAACCAGACGTAAGTTAATATCCCCGACTATGCAATCGCAACACGGTGTTGGCTTCACTTCCACAGCTCTGCAGCGGTGTTGTACAAGTTCAGTGCTGGAGGGAGAAACGATCGGGTGATTATCACACCCTTCATTAGCCGCAATAAGTGAACTGAAGCAAGGCGAGCGCTTAGGCATGATTGTATTCATTAGCGCACACGTTGTTGCTGAGCTTTCAGGTCCGATCTGTCAGCTGACTTGATTGATGCAGATTGCATTAGACTACTGTTGGCTGAACAGTTATTAATAACCGACATGCATCATTTGCTTTGTGTCATTTGAAACAATGACGTTGTCATGATGTTAAAACAATAGTTTGGACAAAAATATACACAAAAATTTCCAAAGGCAGTCGATCAGCCATGACATGTTTCACATAGGGATGTTAAGCGTCGTGCAAACTGACACCACATGACATTTATGAGTAAAGTGTCATGCTGTTATAGCAAAATAATCAACGACAGCGATAATCAACGACGATAATCCATCCATCCGTTATCTATAGCGCTTTATCCGTCTGGGTCGCGGGGAAGCTGGAGCCAATCCCAGCATGTTCGGGCGAGAGGCGGGGT
>JAQQZX010000002.1:1658439-1683419 GCA_030068355.1 Notoglanidium maculatum | reverse complement strand
GTGAAGCTGCTTTGAGACAATGTCTGTTGTTAAAAGCGCTATACAAATAAAATTGAATTGAATTGAATTGAATTAAAAAAAAAAGCTATTGCTAGAGAGGTGGCGTTAAAATGATAATCCTTGATGCTAGCTTGGTGCTACAGGTTCCTCTTGGAATCTCTGGTGACAGTTTTTGTTTTGAAGATTCTTAGACCTTTTTCTTTCAAAGACCTTTACTTTTCGTTATACGGTGTAATTAAACCTTTTCCGGTTAAGCAACACGTCAAGCTGGAAAACAAAATGCAAAATCTAGTCACATGGGCAAGTTTACAATTTAGAGTAAAATCATCCAGTTGTTGATTCGGTTTCTATAGATTAATATTACTGCGATCGTTATGATAGATTATCGTTTCTATAGCAACAGGTCATGCACAGGGTGATGTATGTTTAATGGTTGATATGGTGAAGATTCCTGTGAGGAGACGTTAAACGTCTATGGAAGGAGAAGTTTTACAGCATCTTCAGGACGACACAAAGCTTTAAAGTTTCTCACGACAAGCTGCGTTTTAATTTTTTTCTTATTAATTTTAAGAGAGGGGAAAAAAAGAGAGAGAGAGACTGGTGAGGGAACGACTGTTTAAAGCCGCTGTGTTTTAATAGAAACGAACTTGTTTTAAGAACAATGTGAACGTAATGACAAATGGATAGAAAGTATGACCTGTCACTCCTAAATAAATAAATATATAAATAAAGTATGGAGCACAATGACTGTTTACAGCTGCTATAACGTGAGCGATAACAGGAACCAGCTTGCTTCATGGACGTTCCACAGCATTTAATGTACTGTAACTATAAATGGATAAAATTTTGACCTGTCGTTCTTTAATAAATACAATATTGTGGCTGTTGACAAATTGCTATGGTGTTAAAGGAATAAAATACAACACGATGTGCTGTTTTTGGAAAATAATCACCATCCATGAGGTAATAACGACTCACCACACCACCCTGTCGCTGATTATTTTCCCACAACAGCATGATATGGAGTGATCTATTCCATGCTCATTGATATGACTAATGATATATCAGTTTAAGTTCTTTTGGAGCAGAAGTCATGATACACACACTGTTCATCCTCCTCTTTACCTGTCATCCTTGTTTGGAGACATTTCATCCAGGATAAAGTGAAATTTTACACAGTTGAACCCTGGCTAAAAAAAAACACCCTGTGGGGAAAAAAACCCTCCAACAACAACAACAAGAGTCTGGAATAATTTCTCCATGCCAATGTATCACGTCTCCGATTTATATAGATTTCCTTCCCTGCATAACAATAACAAATGGTTGCAATCGAAGCAGGATTTTCCAGAGATTTATTCTTGGCTCGAGTGCAAGGCTGAAAGAACAGGCCGTGTTTTTTTATCTCTCGCTGATAAACGGAAATGCGTGCATTCAATAAAGATGACAAGTAATTTTAAAGTCCTTGTTGTTTTCAGTCTCGGGAGATATCTTTCGCTGGAAAATCAAACGAGTATACTTCTTTTACAGCTTTCCTCCGTGTATAACTGACATGCATAACTGACAATACCGACTGAAACCAGCCGAGATGCTCAGAACAGACCTGAATGTTTCACCTGAGCAGGCTGGAGAGGAAGGAGGTCATTTGTACGGGCAGCGAAGCGAGAGATAACACGAAGCATTACATGGAAGGCTAATTACATTTACACAGCAGAGCGACAGCTGTCTGTTCACCGGCTGGACGTGTAGGGAAAAGTTTTCACACCGTGTTAAAGTTATGTTTCATAAAATTTCTCGGGATTCAAACAAAATGCTAACATGCTTCAACAAATATTGCTAATATTATTGATTTAATTAATAGATTGAGTTGGAATTTCCAGACTAAATCCTGTTAATATAACTTGAGTTAGAATTTGACGCGTGCTACGTGCTCACCCTTCATGCTAACGCTCTCACTGGACCTCTAAAGCTAATAAGCTTGCTGCTAGCATGATAAACAATCATGTCACATATCTCAAACTGGTTTTCAAGCGGTCTCTCCTCTTCCCAAAGCTGCTAACTGACTCCAGGTAAGTGGTCAAGATGGGCTACGTATATATGTTTCTTTCATGCTAGCAGCTAACTCGCCTAAGATTTGATCTTCACCGAGTGTGTTAGCATAAAAGACAAGTACAGCACTTAGCGTATCTCAGCTCTTACTCGAGTGCTCGCTGTTCTTGTGTCCTCATGAGTCAGGTTGGAATTTAAAACTAATTAAAGCTAATTAAATAGCTGGTGTAATCGTGGTGTAATCAGTATTCTGTTTAAATGCTTGTGTAAGAGTTTGAGATGTGCTAAATACTTGTCTTTTGTGCTAGCAACTAAGTCACCTAAGCTAAAATGAAATCCTACCTTGAGAGCTCGAGTTATGCGATGTACCCGTCGATACGACACGATCGTTCTCTTTTGGCTTAAGCGTTCTATAACATGGGATCCAAAAATGAAAATTGGATTTTCTAGATTAATTTTTTATTTTTAAAAAAATCACAAACAAAACATTAGCAAAAATATTAAAATAAACGCAACAACTATCGTGTGACAGTAAGGTTTAAAACTGACGCTGCTCTAAGCTTGTGCAATTACTGTTTAAACGTCTCTACATGATATTACACTTCCATGATATTTGGTGACATTTAATCTGATTATATTTCATTACCAGGCCTGATGGCTTTAACGGATTTTCTGCATCGGCTCTGTAATTTAAATATGCTAGGAGAATGAGTTATCGCTCAAAAATACACCAAAAGAGCATCTGTTTCTCCCAAATGAAACAGGAGAGAAACCAATCAACATATTCATCAGCGATGATTTGCGTAGGTGTTTTGAAATTCTCTGAGATTAACAGACAGCTGCTGGAAGCCCCGCCCCCTTGCACAACGGCTTTCATTATTTCAGGCAAATGGAGAACATTTTGGGATCATGAAGTGAACAAAAGTGAAACAAAATCTATCAACAAATCTTTGTCTTGGATTACATTGGACAAGTGTGTAGTTAGCATCAGTCACTGAGTGCTACTGAAAATATTTTACCTAAAAAGAAACAGGACAAAGAATTTGACACAAAAAAGATTAAACAAGCCGACAACAAAGTGTCACTTATTTATTTATTTACTTATTATTATTATTATTATTATTATTAATTAATTAATTAATTAATTATTATTTATTTATTTATTTATTCATTCATTCATTCTTATTATTTATTTATTTATTTATTTATTTATTTAATTTGTTTTTATAAATAAAGCTGGTAATGATAATTAGAAAGTTATGGCTAAAATAATGTTTTGTTGATTTAAAACATGTTTAAACACCTCAACAGTAAAAAATGTTGGCCTTTTCACAACCAATTTGTAATAGAATTATATTAAAAAGAACATTTTGGTTAATAAATTTAGTGTTATTGTTTGTTTGTTTGTTTGTTTGTTTGCTTTCCTGTTTACTGGGCATTATTATGGTAATATTATTCTACTCTGCTGTAGTCTTGTTAAACCTGAAGTAAAGGAAATGCTCATTTTCCTGTCTTTTGAGGCTCATTCATCAGTTCTGGATGAATAATAAGTGTGGATGATTTATCACTGGTTCAGTTCACATGCTACACACAGAAGCCGAGGGTAGCCGTAGCGGTTCATTTACAGGTACAACACTCGACTCGTACTTTCTATCGGACCACCGCTGGGAATCAGTGACATTTAGCTCGACGGTAGATTCAAAATGAACGCGCAATTTCGAGACATGTTCCAAATCATGGAACCGCTATGAAAGCAGCCGAGCTAATATTAGCCCTGCGCTAGTCTGTGGGAAACTGCGCTCCTACTCGTTTGCCTAATCAGCCAGCTTCACTTCTGACCTTTATGAGGCCGTTCTGGCCGTAGGGTTTATCTTACCGGACTGAGGCCTGCATTCATATCATTTTTAATGAAGTGTCATGGTAAAGCACAGGTGTACAGGAAGCGTTTCCTGTAGTAATAGTAATAAGAGGTGAGAGTGAGGATGTGGCAAAACAAAAGGGGCTGTAACCAGCCAGCAGGGGCGCTAGACCTGTGGTTTTTTCACTTTTTATAGACGATACGCTGCTCATTTTTTATACAGTCGATGATAGAAACACTAGCTCATTAGGATGAGCGCATTAATATAAACCTGGCATGTTGCTGTGTGGTATTTTTTGCCTTAAAGTGGTTCTAACAAAGGAGTTCATTTATATACATCATTATTAGCACCTTCCAGGCTTTCAAACATTAAAAAACATCCCAGTACTCAATATAATATGAAATAAAGCTACTTTCTAACACAAAAAAAGTCATACAGCTCTAATTAAATACGCTTTATTTACTCATTTGTTTTAATCTGTACACATTAGCCTGGTCCTTCACCATGAAACATGAGCAAACACATCGACATACTTTACAGCAAGGCCACCTCGTTGGAAAAAACATTACAATGCTTTTGTGTAACTCTGAGGTTATTAGATTATTAATGCTAAATGTTAATTGATTTCTGTACATTATTCAGCAGAAGTTCATGTTATTGTTCACACAGTCTCACAGTCACAAAGAGGACACGAGTCGTTAACAGCGCCGAATGAAACGATACGAAACCATGATGGGGTTTGGATTTGGTTTCTTTGTTGATGTTGTGTGTTTTTGTTCTTGGTATTGAGCTTGTCTGAGCTTCTCTGTTGAAACTCTTGTTCAATAAAGTGATATTGTGATTCATTGTGTTTATATTAATGCACCCGTTCTAATAAGTTATCTTTTCTACGTCTGACTGCAGTCACAAATAAGTTTAATAAATAAATAAAATTAATAATTAACTAACGCTTTCATAAGTAAGGAGTAGCATTAGTATTGCTAGTGCTAAATGTTAGGATTTTCCTCTAATAGGACATCCTTAAGTGTTTTATTCCTCTTGCACTACAGCAATTTGCTAATGTTTACAATCTTTCATTTATTAATGAACCTAGATGCCACTTTTTATCCATTTTAGCTACATTTAATGTTCCGGAACATCGGCGAAACAATTTCGCTCCTGTTCACACAGGTTATTGCAGCTATAAATGGTAGTTTCCTCCTCAACCTCACTTTCTTTCCTCTCTCCAATTGGGGGAAGTTTTTGTTTTGTTACTGTTGGTGTTGACTCTTAATGACCATTTAATGGAAGGAGTCTCCAGTAACAGTGCTTTGTGATGTTTCCCAGCACTGGGAAGTCTTCAGGTCAGAGGAGTTTGCGTTTTCCGATTTCTTGGTAAAATGATAGACTGAGAGATGAGAGAGATGGTGAGGGAACCATTGTGTACAGTAGCTATAATGATGAGTGATAACAGGAACTAATCCCGCAGGTGCTCCATTATCTCAAATCTAAGTAGAAACTGTTGTAAAGTGTGACGTATCATTCATTAATAAATAAAACATCGTAATCATTGACAATTCTCCGTGGTATATGTGGAATAACACGCTCTGCATAAGACGACTTCTGGATAATAAAATTGGATTAATTTTATAAAATGTCTGCTGCGTTTCATTCTTTACCCATAAATGATCTATTTCAAATTTGGCCTGATTTAGCAGATGAATTTCTAACATTCCATTATTAAATCCTCCGTCACATCACGGCTAGTTGTATAGTTTATTCTTTTCATGTTTCATGCGAACAGGCCCGAAACCTCCCACGCCGCTCTGCATCCATCGTTGAGTCACTTGGCGCAGGTATTTGTCCTACTGACTGCCTAAAAAACACAACACATATACAATTCATTATGCATGCAGGCAAAATTCCCCTGGTATCAGGAGCAAAACTGCTTATGCTGCCTTTCCACAGCCATTTAATTGATTTGTGCCCATTTAATTACATCGCTGACATCCATTGATCAGAATAAAACATTCCTCACGCTGATCTGGACAATATTTAATACACAGTCGCATATGGGGCCGAACAGAATGCGTGTAAGCTCCCGCTACGCTTCATCAGGGACTGACGGAGGTTTTAGATGTACGTTCACTTCTTCTCCTCCAAAACGGCTAATTAAGATGGGACGCACTTTTAAGGGTTCCTCAGAGAGGAACTTGAGGAAAATTGTGAAGAACTCTGAGAATATGGGCGAATAATTTCCCACATGGAGCAGAAGTAAACAAGAAATATGAATTTCTAAAAATATGAATATAAAACAAAACAGGCAAAAGGTAAAGATTAACAAAAGGTACTGCCTCGCTTAACCATAAACTTTTCTTTTTTTTTCTTTTTCATTGTGTTATCCATATGTAGCTGAGTGCCAAAAGTTTGCACCCCCTCTGAAATGGAAAAATGCTTCTATTTTATAATTTTACTATGTATTTTAGAATGACATGTAGGTGTATCTACTAACAGGAGAAAACATATACAACAAAATCAACAACAACAAAAAATATAATGACTTTTTCACACATTTACTATACATTTATTTATTACATTTTATCTACTGTCCTTCTGTTCTATTCATTCATTCATTCATTTAATCATTGGCTCACTAAATTGAACCAATTAAAATAACATTTATTTATTTATTTATAGTAAAGGCAGATCTGGGGCTTCTTATGATGTTTTGATAAATTGGCATAAGACTCTGTGAAAAAATACATACTGTATATTATATTATATTATATACATTAATAATTATTATATTATTATAATATTATTATTATAATAATATAATAACCTTAACCCTAACCCTATTAATTAATATTATTATTATTATAATATTATATTATTAATTATATTATTATAATATACATATTATAATAATAATAATGATTACAACAGTGTATGAATTTTGATCAAATATGAAATGGCGCTCATGCTCGTGGCCTGTCCTAACCACCCCGTGGCTTGATCTAACTTTCAACGAACCAGTGTAACAATCACACTGCACTTTTATTAAAATGATAATTAGTTCCATTAAAGCCAGGCTGTGCTAATCCTGTCCTAATCAAAGACGTCCCTCTGAGGCTAATATCCATCTTTATAAAGGCTAATGCTCACTTCTGAGACCTCACAGAAAAGCCTTCAGCAAACACATGGAAGAAACACAATCATCTCCATCACACGACGGGGAAAATCATCATCATCATCATCAGCAGCAGCAGCAGCAGCAGCAGAACTGAATCTACTGGTAACACAAACAACACGCAGAGGCATAGTTTAGTCATTTCACTTTATTACGCTTCTAAACTGGAAGTGCAATTCCTTAGAAATTTAATTAAACAGACAAACCCAGTTCACTTCAACTGCAAATGTTACTTTTTTATTTAGCATTTAATTAAAGAACGTAATAAAAGGACTTTCTATTTTTATTAGCTTTTATTTTCTTATTTTAAATAATTTGATGAATGAATGAATTGTATTTTAGCTGTCATTAAGTTTTTGTTGGTATTTGTACTTATATACAGTTAATGTTATTTATCTTTTATATAGGCTGAATTCTATTTATCTTTATACTCTTCATTTAATTGAATTGAATTGTTTTACTTAATTTATTTTATGAGGAGCAACTTTAATTATTATTATTATTATTATTATTATTATTATTATTATTATTATTATTATCATCATCATTGTACGAACGTAGAGGTAATCCAGTGACGAATTTTCATATTCGAACATATTTTCACATTTTCCTACTTTGATTCTGCTGTGAGGTTTTGGATTGTTGAGTAAACACTGAGCTAAAGACAGAAACAGTTTGGAGTTTAGAGAATAAGTGAAGTTTGTCTCCTGTTTATCTCCTAAAGGTACAATATCCATTACATGCTGTAACAGTTAAACTGTAGCTGCTGGCTGGGGAGAAATGAAGTCAGTTTGTATAGCCTTCCTCTGACTCGCACTTCAAGGTGAAAGAGAAAGTGAGAGACAATTGGGAATTGAACTCATCCCAAACTCTCTCTCTTACTCACACACACACACACACACACACACACACACGCACGCACGCACACTGCCTGGACACATCCTTCCGTGTGATACTCATATAGCTGTCAACACTCAGTAATGAAGGTACACACTCACTAGCAATGCAAACACACCTACACAGCCTTCGGTGCTCCGAATGCCGAACACTCGCAGCCTCCAACATCAACACCAACGCTTCAGCAAGACAATACACCTCGTATTTAACTGCACCAAGGACACACGCTAGTATCAGCAGTGAGCTCACACACATTACAGAGCTTACACACAGAACATCTCACACACTCACACACTCATCAGGTGTCACATCAGTCAGAGACGTCTGAAAAGAGCGACTTCGTTCGCCGTCGTTTTTCCAGCATCTAGACAGCAGGTTTACATTAACGTGCTCATTCTAATATGTTATTGTTTCTATAGCAACAGCAAATCCACAGAGACTTGTACAGCTTGGAGTAAAATTTAAAAATGTATGTAACTGGTGATATAGGAGATGTTTATTTAACAATTGGTTGAATTCCGCGTTTGCGGCTGTACCGTGACGTCCTGGTTGTGTCAGGTTTTTCAGAGTCGTATGACGCCACTTCAGGAAAGTGCGTGAGTCAGTGCAAAGTTAGCATGGAGATGGGGCTAGCAGGTTTGTGGATTCGACTGCAGCTAGCTTAGTTGTTCTGCCAAAGTGCCATATCCAAACATGAATTAATAGTATTAATGTTACAGAGCTCCAAAAAAACAACCAAAAAAACAATAGCTAGCTAGTGTATTAGAATTCTTATTTCTCCTGCTCGCTACGTCTTAAAATAGTCCTTCTGTGATCACATCAGGATGCTTGTCATGTGTGGGACCGAGCGGTACATCAAGTCTATGCTGAGCACTTCGTTGATGCCCGTCATGTGTAAGCGCCCTAACAGTCAGAGATAAAGCAGAAACTTTACCAACAGAGGAGGTTACGCATTGCGAGAGGGGAAAAAAGGCAGGGAACGACTGTTTACAGCTGCTATAACGTAAGAGAACTTTACAGAAAATAAAGTATAATTATGAATGGACAAAAAATATGTACATTGTGCCATTATTTAATAAATAGACAATGGAAATTGAAGTCAAATTGCCGTGCTATGAGAGGAATAAACATTTCATGTGCTGTTATAGGAAAATAAAATAAACACCTCAGGCCGTATTAAGCATTTCGTTCCTGGAAAATATTTCTAAGTGGTACAAAAATTAACATAAAACACATTAACAATGATATTGACTTATGACTGCAATTCAGAATAAATCGGCACTGACCTTTATTAGACCGCCATCTAAAGTTCATCAAGATTAATTAGTTTTAAATTATGCATGTGTATGTAAATCCATAATTGCATAATTGCATTATTGAAGTGGCATCTGTGCTTCATAACCTGGAAAGCAGATTAAAAATAATTTGGGATAAAATGTACTGTTGCAATCTGATCTGTTTGCCAGTAAACATCTTTGCTGTGAAATGTAATATGATGTAACATTAAAGCATTAAAAAATAACTAACAAGATGAATATGATGAAATATGAGCATGAAGATTGCAAGCAGTGAAATAAACCTTATAGAAGTTTAGTGTTGCACCAAGACACAGTACTGCTGCATGAATAGTCCTAATAATTATCACATCATTGGAATAATTTGGTTTATTTGAACAATATGACTTTCACACATATTATTGACTAGCATGTAAAATAGCACTTGATCCAGCGCATAGTTTTTTTGCGTGATAAACCAGAAGCACCTCCGAGTAATATGCAATATTTCTGAATTCTTTGAACTGAATTCTTTGCTGTACCATTTCCTCACTCGAGCTGATATCCATCTCCACTACATGTCCACAATTATCTGAGAAGCGTGTACGTCTGGAGTTATGTTTGAGATCGGTAAATTGATGTATGCAATTTCTGTATTAAATCCTCAATACAGGCACGTAACTCATTTCCATTGATTCATTTTACTTTCACAGATACAACACTTTCTTTCACTTTCTCACTTTTCAGGCATGAATCACTTAAGAGTCTTTAGGCAGAACCTCACTTTGGCACAGGTAAAACTAGGGCTGTAGCCAAGACTATGTATGTCAAGTCCAAGACCAGTGCGAGACCAGTCCAAGGCCAGTCGGAGACCAGTCCGAGGCCAGTCCGAGGCCAGTCCGAGACCAGTCCGAGACCAGTCCGAGGCCAGTCCGAGACCAGTCCTAGGCCAGTCCGAGAATAGTCCGAGACCAGTCCGAGGCCAGTCCGAGACCAGTCCGAGACCAGTCCGAGGCCAGTCCGAGACCAGTCTGAGGCCAGTCCGAGACCAGTCCTAGGCCAGTCCGAGAATAGTCCGAGACCAGTCCGAGACCAGTCCGAGGCCAGTCCTAGGCCAGTCCGAGACCAGTCCGAGGCCAGTCCGAGGCCAGTCGGAGACCAGTCCGAGGCCAGTCCGAGGCCAGTCCGAGACCAGTCCGAGGCCAGTCCGAGGCCAGTCGGAGACCAGTCCGAGGCCAGTCCGAGACCAGTCCGAGGCCAGTCCGAGGCCAGTCCAAGGCCAGGACCAGCAGAGATCGAGCCAAGAGTTCGAGTCCAAATGAAAGTGATTTGGGATTGTCTCTTTGTACGACACTGATTTACATGCTTTTTTTTTTTAGACCATTTGTATGTAACTTATTTTATGCTCTATCTTGTTGTTTATCTGGACCCTCAGCTAAGCATTTATTAATGAGTGAACTAATGCTTACTTGATGATTAATTAATACATGAGCTGGAGTGTGGGATAGAACAACCTGCGCAGACTAAACACCCACATTTGTCATATAAATGTTATTGTCGTTAAAGTGCGTCAGAAGTCAGCACCGATGTTGATGCTTAGCTAACTGCGTTGTGTTTCAGTAAGCTCTGTGTTTGTTGCGTTTTCTGTTTCTGGTTTTGGAACTGTTATCCTGTTCCTGATTAAGAGTTTGATCTGTCCCTTTGGTATCGTAAGCTGCTTTGTAAATAGTTATACTTTATAATATTCTTGTTAATATTGACACTTTATATTCCCCGGTAGTAGGGGTGCGACTGCCGTATCTGTTGGGTGTGGATTTTGATCTGTTTTTGGTAAGGGAGGTAAGGAATATAATTGTCATGGGGAATAATAATAATAATAATAATAATAATAATAATAATAATAATGATAATAATAATGTTTATTTTATATAGCCATTAAGAACACTGTTGTATCTGAAAAGACACTACTGCATCATGATTAAGAAAAACAGGTGATATTTGGAACTTTTAATTCTGTTGAGAAGTTAATCATGAATTTACTTTACAGCCTGTAATTGAGGCAAACCTTCATTGTCACCAAACAGAACCTTCATAGCGCAAATGACAGTAATTTTAATTAATACTGTAATTAATGATATTCATTCACAAAACCAGTAACAGGTTTATTAATGCTTAACAATTACATTTATTAATGGCTGTGCACACATGACTTTGTTGTGTGTTAATGTATACGCTTCATGATTTCATGTTACACTTATTAATAATACACTCAAGCATTTGTTCACTCATTAATATATGCTTAGTTGTGCAACTGCATTGGAAAGTGTTACCGAAATGACTTTTGCATTTTAAGATTTTAACAGTTAGCATATATGTCAGTAGTTAGCATTTCAAAGAATCTGACTATAGGTAGTAAAAATGCCTAAAACATGAGACTACATGCTCTGGAGTTTAATGCCAGATCACGCGTCTGTTGTCTGAATTTTTTCTGACGGTATAATTTCATCACATCCTGCACATGCCCTGATTGTTGCTAACGCTAGCTAGTTTATTGGAGTTGTGTTTATTAGGAATAAATATACTAGCTAGACAAAAAAAGTTTGTAAAATGTAGCTATAGCTATGTAACGCTTATCTTAAACTGGAATAGGCTTTGGATTAGTTGTCACTCATGCATTTCAGTACCTAATGTTCGACGTGGCAACTGGATTTGATGATACAATCGTTATGAGAGAGTCTACTACTGTGTGAAAAAGAAATGAGAAGACAACACTGAAGTTATTTTTACCAACTCTCAGTCAAGATCGAGACCGTACTTAGCAACACAAACTCCCAAGACTGAAAAAATCCAAGAACAAATGCCAACAAGTCCTTGTCAATCCCGGAAAGGTCTCGAAGACCTGACTGGAGTCCTGCAGCTTTTGGTCAACTTGTAAAAGTCTCACAGCAACACTTTGGAGCTAGAATCTAAACTTAAATTTCTTGGACTGTTTCCCTAGAAGACGTCTCGAAGCTGCTCCCTGTAGGTGATTTAGGTGCGACAGTTCATCACAACTTCCATTTCTTCTGCTAATGGGATTGACGGAAATATAATATGTTTCAAAAAGTAAAAAAAAAAAAAGATAGTTATATATAAAATGCTTCAATTTACCTTGAAATAATCAGGGGACCTTTTGCTCGCCACCGTGTGCTAAATTGCAGTTTTCAGCAGCAGGTCTCAGGGGAAATAACATTACTTCAGAAGCACGCCCACGGTTTTCTTTCTTCTCGACTTTTGTGTTAAGAAAATGATCAGCGCACGATCAGGGTGCCTTGTGGGTAAACTTTTCAGCGCTGAGGAAATGGGTTCATACTGACTCTCGTTTGCCCCTCGCGTTGTTGACGTGCCTGATTGACAATTCATTTTCTTGAAAGGAAGACCGGCACCTGAGATTATTTGCGGGCAAACCTTCGATATTTGGCCGGCTGAAGCTTGTATGCGCTGGGAAGGTTCCCAATTCGACAAGACGTGGCGTTTGATTCAAAAGAGTCAGTGGCTCTGAAAAACTCAATTTTCCTAATCACTGGTGCAGTTTCAGCACGGCTGGCTGCAATCCCTCTACATCACAAAACCCCATTGAGCCTTGGCCAAGCTGCTGACGGGGGAAAAGAACCTTTACCATGTACCCCCTCTCTCTCTCTCTCTCTCTGTCTCTAGGAGAACCTGAGCCCTCGCTCTGATTTGATTCGCAGTTATTGGTGCAAATGTATGTGTTTTCATAGTGTCTGATCTATAAAAGTCAAGCTCGAGAGGTTTAATGAGCTGCTAGCTGCTAAGAGCCAACACTCTTCACTGTTTTTTTTTCCTTTCAATGCAAACTCACACTATTTAGTTTCACGCCTTTGATTATTCACTAAATTTCCCAGTAATTCCAATCGAAAAAACACCCAAAAAAACAAAAACAGAATAAAGGACAGCCATAAAGCACCGCCGCAGCTCTGCACATCAGTCTTCTTTATTGAAGCTCGTAAAACAGTATTGAAGAATGATTCTGCTTTAGTGCCCACCGAGACACTTTTACCGTCACAAATGAAACGCAGGTCTTTTTGTGTGTAAGACATAAAATTAGCCTTTTTAATGTGTCACATGATGAGGATAATAGTGTGCTTGTTGATTATTAACTGTTTAACTGGCCACATCATTGGTCAAGTAGTTAATGTTCATGAGACGGAGGAATCTATAATATGGATTATGTTCATGTATTACATTTGAGTGTGTAGGATTTCCGTGCTTGTGCTCGGTAGGTTGTGCTTTTGAATTCCAGGATTAGGGAACTGGAAATCAATCAATCAATCAATCAATCAATCAATCAGTAAATCTTTCTTCCATAATGTTCCCTTTCCTTTAAACATGCATCACATCTGTTTCGAAATCATCATCATCACTTTGCCATAAGGTTGTGGGCTCAAATCTCAGGACTACTATGGAGCCCCTGTTGGTATATTTGTATAAACAACAGCAACAACACCAACAGTATTGCAGTATGTGATGGTTTCAGTACATGATCAGTGGGTAGGTTGTGAGTTCAAATCTCAGGTCTGCCAGACAAACTCCAGGTAGTGTTTAGTTCTTCAGCTCTAGGTTTGGACTGTCTTACATGTAGACTTCTTCAGATAAAAAACATCTAGTAAATGGTCTTCACTGTGCCAGATGGCTGTGAGTTCAAATCCCAGGTCTAGCAAAAAAGGCTTGCTACCTCTCTGCATGGATTGTGCTTTCCCACATAGTGTACATGCTGCTACAAATAAAAGCAAGTAATTCAAGTTTTTCATTGCGCCAGAGGGTTGCGAGTTCAAATCCAAAGACTTGACCATCTCAGCTGTATGCTTGTATTGTGTCATACCATATCAGCTGATATAGATATTTCACCATAAGATTGTGACTTCAAATCTCAGGACTGTCAGGCAAGCCCATGGTATCTCTGTAATCAGTTTGTTTTCTGTATCACTGGTAAGCTGCCTGAGATAAATGCCTCAACATGAATGGGCTTCACTGTACCATAAGGTTGTGAGTTCAAATCCCAGGATGTCCAAACAAGCGCCTGTTAGTTCTATGTTTGGATTGTGTGCCACATATTTTCCCACATATATGCTGCAAAAAAAATAATAAAATAAATAATAATAATAATAATAATAATAATAATAATAATAATAATAATAAATAAATAAATAAATAAATAATGCTCTTTCTAGTGCCAGAAGGTTATAAGTTTAAATCCCCCGACTACCAGGAAGCCTCTGCTCAGCCTTAGTTTTTCAGCTGAATGCTTGAAGTCTTACATGTAACCTTACATAATTACTGATCTTCACTGCGCCAACAGCGTATGAGTTTAAATCCCAGGCCTGACAGAACAGCACCTGTCATTTACTTGTTTAGATTGTTAATGATGGTCTTCCTTGTGCCAGAAGGTTGTAAGCTCAAATCCCATGACTACCAGGAAGCCTTTACTCGGCCATAATTGTTCAAATCAATGCTTGGATTGGAGTCCTACATGTAACCTTATTCAAATAAAACGTATAATTAATGATCTTCACTGCGCCAACAGCGTGTGAATTTAAATCCCAGGACTGACAAAAAAACACCTGTGATTTATATGCTTGGATTGTGTTCTCTCGCACATTAGTATGCTGTTACAAATAAACCTACAAAAGGTCGTGAGTTCAAATCCCAGGACTGCCACTTTTACTCGGATCTTTACCTCACTTTAGATAAAGTATCTGCCAAATGTGTAAATGTAAGCCTACGCACGGCCTCGTCCGAGAAAGAAGCTCTAATCCCTGATCACACAGACGGTTTGTTCAGGAGTCATGGCTATCTGTTTGCTTTTGTCGTGCATATATAAATACGTACACACGCAGGGTATAAGCTCTCTGCTCGGTGCTGAGTGACAGCTGGCAGCCACACCCCTGTCCAAATGCATTATATAAAAATGCCAGACATGCCCTCGGGTTTGCATCGCGAGTGTAAATAAGGCTCTGACTGCGCGTGGTCAGCGGTGCACACTGCATTAACAAGATAGGGAAAAAATATCCACAAATACACAGAGACCATTTCGGTAATGAGGGGAAAATGGCCTCGGCATGTCTTTTCCACATGTCTCCAAATGGCTCCGGAGTATCTGCGCTGTACTGCGGCCTGCTGCATTTACAAAATTGCTTATTTTTTTCTGAAATGTGATGCACATGACACAGACACAATGTTAATGCGTGTTGACGATAATCTCATGACACAGTGTTGGGGGGGAAAAGGCTCATTAAAATCAAGTTATGAATAGCTTCCTAAAAACCAGACTCTGAACTTTAATAGCTCGTCATTAAGGCGAGTGCTTGTGGATGTCGGCTCTGTGATTTTCTAATCATTTCACTCCAATCGGAATAATTTGGGACGTTCATCAGCGAGTGCTTTCCATCAGAGATATCCCAAAATTGATGTAATGAAGAGCTAGTTATGATCCTTAATAGTAAGATAATATTCATTAATCTCCATCAGTAAACCGTCCGCAATTAACACTGTCCATCCTTTATGAAATTTTAACGATCTGAGGTCCATTGTGCTTTGTGAGATGGCGAAACATTAAATTGTGATTAAAGTGACCAATTAAAGAGGAGAGTAATCACTAAATGTCCAGAAACATGTCCAGTGTGTGTCTGCACTTCATAGGAAGAACTTTTCTTTGCGTATTTCATTGTTTGATTGTTTTGTTTGCTTGTTTGCTCGGTTGTTTCAATTCATTTGAAGGCTAATTGCTAGTTTTGTTCAGCAACACGTCCTATAAAGTATGCATTATTAAGCTTCTGTTTCAGCTATAACATGAAGTGATAACAGGAACTAATTAGTTGCGCAGACATTTCATAACATTGAATGGAACCATAAATAGGTAAGTAAAACATGCCGTTCTATAATAAATAAAATGTGTCATTCTAGCTGATAAATTGCTGTGATCTGCGTAAGAGGAAACAAAACGCTTCAGGACATGCTGTTAGAGGAAAATAATCAGCTTCAGAGTGATTCTGACATCACTGATTAGGTTGCTAGCACAAGGGAGTTTTTATTCCATACACGAGGCATAATAAATCTAGTTGTATAACATGGTATGAAGGTGTTAGTAGGTTATTGGAGTGTAATATACAGTGTAATGAGGAAAATGAAGAGAAAAGAAAAGAAAAATCAGCAATGTTTCGAACTGTGAAAGAAGGGTGTAAGTTCAATTCCCAGGTTCATAACCCACAGCTGCTTTCTGCAGGGTTGCCAGATTGTATTTCACCAAATTAAATATAATTAATCAAAAAACAAATAATGAATAATAAAATTGTTCTATCAGCCAAAATGAAATGCAGGTCCACTCGGGATGCACTGATACTGATACTGCTATCGGCTACGGGTCTGATCGTGCTCATTTACTCATACTCGTGAAGCTTTAATCCTCGGGTGATGCTGTGTAATGTAAAGCTTGTGTATGATGTCTTGCTATCATCCAGATGGCATGAAACGACAGCGATCTGGACGTATTTCACCATTAATAATCAAAGCAAAGCAGGCCGTAAACTGAAAATATCAAGTTCAATAACGTTCCCCATGATAACCTTGACTAAATAATACTAAGTGGGTTCACTGTATCAGTATCAAAGAGGACCAGAAAATCTGCACTCGTACTCGGACATGGTGGGAATAAAATGCTGTAGACCAAAATGCTCCATGCAACGCTAGTTTGAAACAATGAAGCTAATCTGAGCTCCACGGATCCTAAATATCGTCCATGGCAACCTGGTGTGTGTTTCAAATACAGAGTGTAATGATATAAATTTGTCCAATTAGTATTGTTCTCTTTGTTTCTCTCTCTTTTGCATCTGAAGTGGTGCTGTGTGGGAGATTTTCTGTGTCAGTCATTCTCTCTCTCTCTCTCTCTCTCTCTCTCTCTCTCTCTCTCTCTGTGTTTTTCTTCTCTCTCCCCAATGTCAGAATGTCAGGCATGCTGTTTATGTCTCTCTCTGTCTCTCCGAGGTGTGTGTAGGAGTCGGACCCTGTGGTTTGGGTCATCTGCAGTGCTGGTGAGTCACTCACTCTCCCGGCTCGGATCGCACGCTGAGCGGAGGCCTGGACGACCCGCACGACCTTCACGACCTCGCCAGGCACCGACTGACATCATCGCAATGATCCCCTGCACGTTGAAGGTTAATGCTCTCAAATATGGACGCTTTAATAGCTGGAACCGACTTCGTGTTCAATTTGTAAAGCTAATAGAAGGGCAAACGTCTTCAAAGAAAAGCTAAAACACAAGAAGGAAATCCAAGAAACTACAATTAGTATCACGATCACTGATTTTAAAATTGATCCATCATGATATTGTGCTATGTTCGGCTTTGTGAGTTTTGTGCCGGAGCTGCAACACTAAGCTAATTTAGCTAACTAGTAACAAAAGATAAAGCTCCAGTTTGTTAGCATCGTACAAAGTGTAAATCATCACAACCTGACATCACTGTAACCTTTAGAATACGATGAGAATAACACGATTTCTGCTCTAGGTGTTGTCAGTTGCATAACCCTGTAACTGTTTATCAAACAGAAAGATGAGGATCATTAGCAACACTGTGTTCAGAAAATTATACATGAGAAATGATTAGTTGAAAATGCAGTTCGTTTCTAAAGCGAAAATTGTATCACTCCTGAGTTTCACACCTCGATTGTATGGGTTCGAGTCATATAATTGTCGATGAATTACCGCAATTTTAGCTACAACAAAAGTAATGACGCCCTATTAAAAAAAGGAAGGGTTAGTCTCAGCCACCAGCTGCCACAGACAGAGCTGCATTATTGGAAGGAGCATGACTTTTACTGCTTAGCTGCTGTTTTGTTGTTTTTAATTTTCTTTGCCTTTTATGGAGTTTAGTAATTGTGTTTTTCCCTCTTGCGTCATGGCAATGACAAGACAAAAAAAAAAAAAAGTCGGTTGTGTAAAAGTGTAAACTCTTCTGTCTTGATGGTGTTGGAAATCTTTAAGCTCCCTCCATCAATGTTACATAAATGCCATTTTCCTCACATAAAACGTCATCATATCAGTGATTGCACGGTTCTGTGGAGCATCCGTCATACAAGTTCCTGTGAATGCGCTGTTACTATAGAAACAAAAACAAACATAGGTATGGTCCATTTAGCATTAACTATAAATTAAAATCTGTCATTTTGTGTAATTGGTAAAATATTTTCTTAGGGTAAAAAATGCTTCTGAGAGTTTTTGGCTGTGAGCTAAAATGCACATGCACATCAGCCTCGTTTACTTGTCATTAGCACGTTACTGCGTGCACATTTGTAGGCATGGATAATATGAAAAAGAAAACCAACAACACATAAAAATGCCATGCCATGTGTGAATGGGTCTAACACACACTCTCGGTGGAATGTGATCACGCTGAAGGTGACAGTCCTGACTCATGTGGTGCGAGAATAGAGCCCAAGTGTAAAAGCAAGACATAGTGTGAGCTTGTCTACATGATACAGAGAGAAAAACAGCATAACGTTAAAAGCAGACTAACTACCCATACTAAACCCTGGCTAAAAGCAACATGTAGGACACGAGAGATACGGGAAAGACAGACTACTCAAGCTGGAGCTTTTTCCATCGGTCTATATGAAAACATAATATATGTAAAATAATCTATATATAAACTATTCGGGTAAAGACAGTTTTCCGAACGTGTTTTCTGAGGAATGTCCCTTTTTTAACCTATTTTTGTTTTTACCTATACGAACAAGCTAATGCTAAATCACAACTATTAGTTGAACTACTAGTTGAAAAGGAAAACATGTTTGATGGAAAAACTACATAAATACTTATTCCTTATCAAAACTAGCAAGATTTTTCCTCAAATACCATTAACCTGCTCTGGAAAGTGCCTAAAACCCACTTTACTAATAGCAACCAATCAGAACTGAGTATTTTGTATGTTTGTAATTTGTGTTGTGTAAAGCAGTAAAATTGTAGCTCTGGAAAACTTTACCAGTGTACATGAAAGAAGTCTACGTCTAAAATTACTTACACCACCTTCTGTATTCTGATTGGTCGTAAGGTGTTGATTAGTTTACTATAACGGCAGCTCTGAGAGTTCTAATGCGTTATTGTTTCTAAAACTTATTTAAAACCCCACTGTGTGTGATTCTGCCCCCTGATTGCCCCTCTCTTACCCCTCCCTCTCCAAGAGTGTATTAGAGTGTACGGCGGTCTTCAGGTGCCCGTAGCGTACTTCCAAGTACTTACATTCCCACTGGCTCGCTTTTTCTGTGCTGAATAATAAGTACGATCCTCCATTTTTCAAAATTTGGTTCTCAGACTTGTTCTCCAGCTCCAGCAAACACTGCTTCCTCTTCTTTCTTCTTCCTCGCCTTCCTTTCTTCTTCTTTGCTGTTCTTCCGCTGCTTCCTTCCGGATTCACGCTGCCGCTTGTAAACATGTGAAGCGTGGAAGGCGCTCTCTAGAGGTTTGTCCGTTCTGGGCTACTGTAGCGGCGCAACATGGCGGCTCCGTAGAGGTGGACCCGCTCCCTGTGTAGGTATAAAGGGCTCGTTCTAAACTTACGCAAACACAACGATTCATAGTTACAGCTAATTATACACTAATGAGGACATACTGATGAATATTATACTCCATTTCTGCTATTAGATCCTTTAAATAATCACAGATTTGGTGAAGTTTTACATAAGAAACGTTTGATGTAACATTTATGGCAGGAGTCTGCAGTGTAAAGCTAATTTCCACAGTAAAGCTGTAAGTTTTCCGACAGTCACTTTTCCCAGCGTAAGCATGCAGAAACACAGCACGAGCTCTCGACAGAAATGTCTAATGTTTTTCGAACTTCAGGAACACTGACCTCACCGTGTGGAGCTGTTTCACGCCTGCTGTCAGACCGTGTTCAGTTGTGTATCGACACTGAGTTTAGCAGAAGCTTGCCGAGTGCCTGAGGTTCTGCATGCGGAGCCCGGATCATTCCGGCTAAGGCGTGGAACTTGACTTCAGTGCTGCGAGTGTGTGATTAGTGTGCAATGAGCCGAGAGTTCTCCGCCTTCACCTGAAGGAGCTCCGGGCGCCTAGATAAAAGCCACCGTATAAAAGTAATCTATCAGCCGCAGATGTTATTACCTGTGAAATTGTTCACACCGTGTCCTGGTGTTAGGCCGCCCGCACCATCACGGCCCGACAGCTCCGGCTGACGTGGACGGACAGATGGACAGAACAGTGCAGTTCGTTCGGCGGCGGTGTTTATAAATGGTCCTGACCCGATCTTAGCAGATTTCCCGTGAATGATATCCTTTTCTTAAAAATTCCATGCCACATTATGAATTGAGTCACACACAGCGGTGTGGTGAAGCAGATGTTGATTCATTTTTCATGCGCTTCTTCGACTGCGTTATTGTTTCTATAGTAACAGCTCATTCAGCAGGAC
The DNA here is from genome assembly GCA_030068355.1 of Notoglanidium maculatum. NCBI lineage: Eukaryota > Metazoa > Chordata > Actinopteri > Siluriformes > Auchenoglanididae > Notoglanidium > Notoglanidium maculatum. The sequence goes on along the minus strand of JAQQZX010000002.1, from coordinate 1,662,700 downwards.
TTGTACAGTGACTGATTTACATAATGTAACCCTAAAACTAACAATAATGGTTAACTTCTTTAGTTGGAATATAAGCCACTGTTTAAATATCCTAATAAACAGATTCTTTATGAAGGAAAATCTTTAAAACATAAATAAATAAATAAATAAATAAATAAATAAATAATAATAATAATAATAATAATAATAATAATAATAATAATAATAATAACTTTTGTTTGAGGAATGTTTTGTGTGAGTATCAGATAGGAGTCATTCTAAGATGAACCTTATGATGATGATGATGATGATGATGATGATGATGATGATAAATTGCTCCTCCTAGCATAAGATTATTATACCGACATTTCATATAGTGATAACAACTTGAAGTCACCTGAGTGTTGTGTAAAGCTGATAACGGCCTAGTGCACACACACACACACACACACACACACACACACACACACTACGCAGTCCAGCAGTGGCTCTCTTGGGGTTGCCTAGTTACCGGACAGTTGCCCGTCATCGTCTCTTGGCTCGTGTCTTGTCTCTTGTGATTTGAAATGCCTGCTTTTCTGCCACACAAAAGCTTCTGAGAGACGGGACAAAAGAAAACGCATCATCACAGAGAGACGGCCGGACGACAGGACACGCCGAGGCACGATGTCAGCGAGCGGTCGCTGCTCAGGGACACCTCGCTCTTATCGCATCCACGCTGGATTTTCTCCTCATTCTCTTCTTTCTCAGTGGCTTGTGCAGTGGCTTAGACAAGTGAATTTGCATCGAAATGTGCAGAATCTGCATTCTTTCACTAGACTTGCACAATGATGTATGATATTATAATATCACCGTTATATCTCGTTCTGAATGGAACTAACCTCTGAAGGTGGAAGATTATCCAGGCACAGGGTTAGACATCTGCGGTGTGTGTGTTAAGAAATATATAAACTGAATATAGAATACATAATACAGCTTTCAGATTGAAAAAAAAATAAAAAAATCAGATGTGAGAAAGGGCTTAGCTGTAGATTTACTGCGTCTCCGAACTTTAAACCCTCAGATTTTCAAACCTTTACCTTAGAAATGCGAGTGAGCAGAAATTAAAAAAGGGTGAGGGCGTTGCCACTGAGGCTTCTTTATGTATATAACGCAAGTGACAACAGGAACTGACTTGTTTCATGTACATTCCACGACGTTAATTGTAACTATAAATGGACAAAGCACTGACTGTATCATGCTTTGATAATGAAACATTGTAATTGTGGGCGAATCGCTGTGCTGTAAGTTAATAAAACACTTCGTAGCGTGCTGTTATGGGAATATAATCAACTCTGATGTGGAAACAGCAACCCTGCGTCATCACACCACTCCACTGTTGATTATTTTCCGATAACAGCACAACATGAAGTGCTTTATTCTTTAAATAAGACATCAATCTATTGGAAACGTCACTATTAGAAGTAACGTTTAGCAGTCGAGCTTGGCAGCGATGTTCTTTGGTTGAAAGTTTCTAGAGTCCACGCCATGATCTCACACGTGAGTGGGCCGTCACTTAGTGACATCACACCCGAGCTCATAAGCGTGACTTAAAGTGAACGCAACAACATTTGAGTTCAATTGGAACTTGGGAGGATTACTGAACACTGGAAGTGAGGTAATATCTCAGCAATGGCTTGATGCTTTGCCTTCAAATGTAGTATATGTTTTGGGAACAAGCATTCTGGTCCCGATGGCTTCTCCATCACTAAGAGGTGCTTGGCCCCCTTAATCGCTGCTTGCAGCTCTGTTGTTATATTTGGTAAATATACTGTTTCTGATCTAAGTTTTTTTTGCAGGTATCAGACTGTTCCAGTGTATCCAGGTTATCAGACTGGATTACTTTTTCGTGAGCACTCTTTTAGCCCCGCCCAAAAACCCAGCTCAGCCAGTGACGGTGCAGAACCGTTTACAGGCAGGTACTAAAACACGCCTCTTCAGAGAGCAGGGTGTGCACTCGTGGCCTTGAAGGCATCAGTCCTGATGATATGTCACGCCGTAATCTTGTCTCTATGGCCATTTTGTCACGTCGGGTTTCTGCGATGAGGAAGCGAAGCGCAGCAGTGTGAGGCCTGCTCTGCTCCCAGCCCAGAGACGTGTTGACATTTATTGTCTCGGTGTGAGGATAACGCTTCCGTCCTGATGCATATTTCAAAGCCAGAGTGAAGCCCAACTCTCGCTCTCGCTCTCACTGCGTTCTCCAAGGCCCTCGTCTCGGACGTGTTACACAACCGTGGTACTGTTGTTGTTTAAGTGTGTCCTTGCCTGTAATTAAAATCTCTTATCAGCCGAGTGTCGGGGCAGCCGAGGTTCTGGCAACAAATCAAGTGAAAATAATTCACCGTGGAGAGATTGGTTATTACTCGCTGTATTATGTATGCCTCAAACACGGAACAGATAAGCTGTGCGTGTGTGTGTGTGTGTGTGTGTGTGTGTGTGTGTGTGTGTGGAGGGAGATGAATACAAGCATTGCACAACAATGCAGGCTTTAAAGGAATTACAATCTGATAACCTGCAATCAAATCAATCTGCAATCTGAATTCTGCACCTGGATATGCCTCGCTCACGCTTTCTTTCTTTCTTTCTTTCTTGTCTAATGTATATTTCTTAAGCTGAATGTTTTCAGTGACACTGGAGGGAGGAAGCAGTCAGTTACAGCATCACTCTGGACAGGAATCACAAAGATATTTATGCATCTTCATTTGGTAATTGTTGAATATTTCTCTATTTTTGCACATCACTTATTTATTTAGTTAGTTAGTTAGTTATTCATTTATTTATGCATTCATTTGTATTATTCATTCATTTATTTAGTTAGTTAGTCTTTTATTTATTTATTTATGTTTTTTAAAGCCTTTAATTCTAAATCGATGTTTCATCTTGTTTCCTATGAAGTCCCCCTTCATAGTATTTATTTTAAATTGAAAATAATTATTTTATTTTAAAGTTAAATATTTATTTAACCGTGAATCCTGTGTTTGATTCCCCTTTTTTTTTTTTTTTTTTTTTTCCCGAGTCACTTTGCATTTATTTGTTTATCTCATCCTGTTTTAGTGTGTTATTAACCTGTATTATTTATTTGTAAACAGAGACACCCCCACGCAGCTCCGTATTAAACACAGCTAATGAGGCACATTTAGCAGTGTATACACATCTGTGTGCTAAACGTTAGCGAAATCATAGAACTAGAAAGAGAGGATAAAGAGTAAACATGTCATTAGTGCAGTTCAGCTGTCTGTGCATGTGTGCGTGTGCGTGTGCGCGTGTGTGTATGTGTGTGACTACATCAGTAATTACGCTTCAGAGTATTCCAGTTGGAGTTGGATGATTCTCAGGAAGCTGTGATGCGCCACTGAGGGGAAACGCTCGGGTTCACGCCGTCCTGCAGACTCAGGAGACGACAACAAGCCAATCATTTATAAATTATAAATAAATATTTATAAATGCCTGACGATTTTTTTTCTAGCATTGCTCTGTAAAACGTGTGTAATGTCTGACAAATTATTGACCAAAAATGATCAGAAATAAAAATAGAATAAAAATAATACATAATGATAGCAGCTCGGAAAGGCCTGGAAGACTCCTGGGTTTGTTTTTTTTGTTTTTTTAACTATAAATCGATTAAGGAACAATTATTTCTACTTAATAAAGACTTTTTATCCTTTTATAGTTGCATTTAATGGTGCGGAACATGAATGTTGGAAATCATTTCTTTTATTACTTTTACACAACAACATTTTAATAATAATTGGATTTTTTTATTATTGATTAAAAAAGGCACACGATCCTTTATCAGATTATATAATGCCCCATTTAGCGTTTAGGAATGTCCGTGAAACAAGTTATAGGGTCTATAAACACTCATCCCTCTCTTCCTTTCTTCTTTATTCTCTTCTTTTAAATGGAAAAAATATCTAATGCTACTGAAAACAAACACTGAATTGAAACAATGAAAACTTGATGTTATAAGAATGATGACTGGAAGCAGCCAAAGTCTGGTTTTTCCGATGTTGTGCTTAATCTTTAAACCCGCTAAAAATCTTTACACATTTTGTTCCCTCTTTAAGTTTTGTTTTATATATTTATTTGTTTGTTTTCTTGTTGTTTGTTGTATATATATATACTACCAGTCAAAGGTTTGGACACACCGTCTAATTCAGGGTTTGTCTTTATTTTTATGACTTTAAAAGAGACTGGATAATGATGGACTGTTGTTTCTCTTTACTTAGTTGAGAGGTTGTTG
>JAQQZX010000002.1:1632798-1650357 GCA_030068355.1 Notoglanidium maculatum | reverse complement strand
CTCTCTCTCTCTCTCTCTCTCTCTCTCTCTCTCTCTCTCTCTCTCTCTCTCTCTCTCTCTCTCTCTCTGAATTTCACAAATCAACCTGCTGGAGACGACTGGAGTGTATGTGAAGTGAAAAGAGCATATAGGCGGTGAAATGTGTGAATATTCACAGCAGGTTAAGTGCAGTGACTCAGAAGGCCCACGTCTTCCAGACTGCAACGCTTTGAGCTGTTGGTTTTTTTTATTTTTTCTTCCTCATGGTGCTGCCTGATTCACACTCCACTTCTCTCTGGCAGTGTTTTCTCCAGGGCCCCGCAGTGCTCTTCGTGTGGTGCACTCTTCATTTGGCTGCCTAATGACTCCGTGGTGAAACGGTGCAGCCGACCACACCACAACTTTACGGCTGAGAGAGAAATTGAAGGTGAAGTACGCTAGATGAGATTCTCCTTGATATTTCCCAGCTTCCGAGAAATGCACAGAAGTCGCGGCCTTTCAGGAAGGGAAGATTGTGTTGTTCGTTTGTTTCACGCACTGCCTCAATAGATTGTTCAGGACCAGAGATAATTTTAAAAACACTCTAGTTTTATTATTGATTTATTTTTATTTTTTTCATTCAGGATTTCTGACAGAGATGGTTAAATGTGACTTGCACTCGCTTTTTTGTGTTCCAACTTTTGCAGAATTTCAGAATTGTTCACAGTGATGTCGCATCTTTCATCAATGTGCCATTTATCATGCTCTTATTTCTTCATAGATTGTTTTTTTTGAACTTGTGTAGAATTTCGGACAGTGCTTGAACATGAATTTCACTCCTGGTATTATTTCTTCTTCTCCTTTTTTTTGTTTATAGCATGTACAATACTTTTCTGTTGCATTTGTTTTTTTACTTGTGCAGAAATGAATAACATGACTTGCACCTCCCTATCATTAGTTAATTAGTAATTAATTGACTTGTCGAATTTCAGACCACGATTGTTAATGCATCAACTGTGCATACACATGGCTTTGTGCACAAACTGTTTCTATGCATGGAGTAGAATATGTGAAGTTTTGCTAATGCATGAGGAGGTGCATATATTTCTGACCATACGCAAGCAAGAACCTCTAGTGGTAGGAATGTGTAATAGCAGGTAAATTGACTATGGGAAGCGTCTATCATGATCTGTCTCATATCAGTAATTAATTATTGAGACCTCAGGTATCACGTGTCCTTTTTCTCTTTTGACTTGTGTAGAATTTCAGAACTTTCTAACAAAGATTGGTGAAACATGACTTGCACTCCCTGTAGCACTTGCTCCTGCTACGATACATATGAAATAGATCAACCAATCTGTAGGAAGTGTGTATAACAATGCAGTGAGAGTAGACATATCCTAATTATGTTAACTTCTTCAGTCCCTTTCTCACTATATGTTTAAGGTAGAGCATACTTCCGCATCCATGCATGCTTTAACTGCTGGTATAATTAGATTGCCGGGCATAGTTGTTTGGTTTGAAAATCTCTCCGTGGCTGCATATCTGAAATAAAATAAAAGCTCTTGTTTCTTCAGAGGGTCTGCAGTCACGCTGACACGCACACATACGAGCTGATAGAGAGAGTACAAAGGGACTGGCTGTGAGCTCACCCCGAGCGGAGACAAGCTCTATTATAGTTCAAAGAGAATGATGAAGAATAGTTTTATATGAGCCTTGGCTCAAAGCTTTTTTTTCCATTAGGCCAGATAGCAGAGGGCTTATTAGAAAGCAAACATGTCAGCACACGGATGTGTGTTCATAACCCCCTCGGGATTAGTCCTGTGTATTATTCCACCGCACCATCCAAACAGCTTTCGGGTTCAGCTGGAAGGGACTGGCTCCAGTCCAAACTGTCTAATTAGTTTAGAATACGTGTATTCATGCTACTCAACAAAAAAAAAGATGTTATTTTTCATGTCTGATTGTAAAGCAAGACTTTATGAATTAGGTACAGTAATCCAGTGAGCTCTGTTAATCCTCTTTGCCATGCATATAGTGTAAAAATGAATGGGGGCAATAACAGACTGGAATTTTTTTTAAAAAGTGAAGAGAAAGAACACAGAAAGAGAGAGAGAGAGAGGTGATGTGCAGCAGATTTAGGACACATATCTGGGGCACGTTTTTGTATGTGTAATGCCTGACTAGCGATTTCATCTTCACTGTGTCCTTCCTAAGGAGCTGTGCTTCCTTCCTGTGTATTCCATGCAATACACACCCACGCATATCATATCCTGTGCAATAAACACCATTTTATATCATATCCCATACTCAATACATACCAACACATCATATACCCTACGCAATACACACTAATGCATACTTATCACATCCCATGCATTACCTAGCAATTCATACCATACCCTGTGTAACACACACCGGTGCATATCATAACATCTGCAATAAACACTGGTACATACGTACATACAATATCCCATGCAATACAGACCAGCACATATCATATAGATATAGATATCATTTCCCATGCAATACACATAAATGCATATTATATCCAGTGCAATAAACTCAAAATATAAAATAGAATATGACATGCTTTTGGTGTGTATTGCACGGGATGTGATATGTATTATATTATTATTATCATGTGACGTGATATTCCCATGCAATGCACACCAAAGCATACAATATAATGCATATCATATAGCATGAAGCACACACTGAATACATGCTATATTCCTCATAACTCATGCACATGGAACATATTTGTTTACTACATTTCATGTATTATACACTGATTCAAAACACTTCATCTAATGCACATAAATGCATGCCATGTCCCATGCAATCTACAGTACTCCTGTGCATACCATGTAAAAGACACCAAGACATGCTACATCACATGCATGCCATATTGCCAACCAGAACACACCACATCCAGAGCATACACAAATGCGTGCCATCTTCCATGCATTATAGGCATACAATGATCACGGAAATATGATGTCTTTGAATGGTCCAGGTACAAATACAGATATAAATAAGAGGCTTTTTTGTAGAGGAGTTTCTTTTTAGAAAGCTTGCTAGAAGGATTCACAGGATTAAAAGGGTGCAACTGGTCATATACGAAGCTTGTGGGATAAACAAAGACCACGCTGATTAAAACGACCATGTGTGATGTATTTACCGCATTCATTCATTCATCCTTAGTAACTGCCTGGTCAGGGTTGCAGTGGTTTAAATTAGGCTACTAGTTTTATTATATTTTAGGGAATACAACCAAAAACATTTTATAGAAAATATCTCGGGCAGGTACAAATAAAAATAATGTACATACTGTATGAAAGAGATTTTGTGACAGTGAGACCTATGGACATCTCTAGTTGGGACCATTGATGTAGCTGAGGTTGAGGAACTATCAGAGCCACAATTCCCAGCCCATGCTGACGCTGCTGGGGTTACATTCCAGTATTCATCCAGAAGGGTGTTCAGAAGTTCTTTAGTTTTAAACCTTGAGGATACAGACATTGCGTTACACCCCCTATCCTGCTTGCATAGCATAACACACCCATGCAGCTTCCTCTTGTCGTTTTCACTCAGTAAAGGAGGGGAATGAAGATGCGAGGCCTCGTCTATCACACGAACTTTCACTTTCTCTCCAAAGGCAGCTCGTCGACCAGCTTGTTTTATTTCCAGAACAAACAGCAAGCTGTGATTTGGCCAAAGCAACTGAGTCAGCCTAGCATTCTGAGCAACGCTAATTTTAGACGTGAAATAAAGCTGTGCTGTAATATCTCTAACTCACAAACAGAGCAAATGAATTTAAGTGAATGTCTTACTATGAGAGTTGCACGAACGCCTTCTACTCATGTTCTAAAGTCCTGCTTTTCTGTTTGAATGAAATGGCATCCGTGTCAGGGGAGGGATGGGAACGGGTGCTTTTTCACATTTGCATTCCTAACACTAACGCTAAAGCCCCTGTGATGTACTCTGACCACACCGAACCAGTCAAGGAATCTTTTTTTCTAATCAGTAAAGACGTGTGCGGATGTAATCTCTTGCCGGAGACCAAACACAAGCCCACGCCGCATGCAGATTGGGCGGGTCAGATGCATGAGATTGTATAGAGCTCATTAATGCAGTGGAAGGTATTCAAATTTATGGAGGCGCTAACGTCCAGGGGAGATAAGGAATAATGCGACGGAATACCAATTAACCACTTTTAATGACGGCAGGAAACAGGAAACCTGCAGAATACCCCCAGCTCACCGATGATGGATCTAGCTGTGTGGTTTTTTTTCTTCACAATCCAAAAAAGAAATGTTGACCTTAAATCAAACCGACAGTCTGTCAGAAATCTATTCCGCATTTTTCATATGAAACAGTAAAGTTTTATTCATGAGGTGCTCACAGAGCCCTTGTAAATTTGGGATAACTGAGAGGTTTCCTGTACAAAGTCAAATATTCCGTAACCATACTTTCACGTCCATGCTCTCTAGATGAGCTGAATAATTCATGATGCTGCATCCTGTCGTGTTGAGATGTACAATGTCAGTGCTAACTTCAGTTACCTGATGAGCCCATTAATGCTTGATGCTTCAGTCTGTCATGCCATGCTTTTTTGTGCTCTTTATTATGCCTGAACAAACGTGACTCTCACAGAGCAATTAGAGTCAAACTCTCCCAAAGGACTGGGACACATGGGCAGGAAGTACGACAGCTCAGACGCTGGAACCAGGACTATTACAGAGCAAGCGTGCGACTGAAATAATAAATAACTCCTTACAGTTCCCCCAGTTCCTCACAGTTTTTGCTTTTATATTATATGATTTATTAAATTATTTACCATTTTTGCTGGATGGATTTGTTGATGGGTATGATCTTCAGATCTTCATCTGTGACCCGTCATATCAAGTCAGCTTTAACGCTCCAGCCAGTAAGGTGAAATCTTTTAAATCTTCTATTTTGGCAAAAATCGATTACTAAATACTTTATCTTCCTGATCATTCAACAGAATTGAGAAATTTTAATCTTAAACATTGTTTTAAAGAACTTTAATAAACTCTATCCAAGCTGGTTACTCCAGTTTTGACAGAAAATCCTGCATTTCTTGCTATAAATCCAGGCTTCTGGGGAAGGAGAAGTCAGTTTTAGAGCTAGCAGGGAATCCTGGTGTCAAAACGAGGCTGAGGATTCATTGTTACGTCATTGTTGGAATCCTCATTTAAATATTATAAAAATGCGATTCTGACGGAGCTTTCCGATGCCGTCCTCGTAAACAGACTCGCACTGTTGCTATGGTGACACATGATATAGTAATAAACTTGGTTTCAAAATGCAGCTTATTGAACCAGGAATCTGAAAATATGATCAAATCACCCAGAACACGATTTAATACCTGATTTGATGTGACGGGTCACAAATCTGACAAAGTGCCTCTTATTAATAGCTGTATTTGTATAAGTTAAAAAAACAAACAGCAATAAAAAAAAAAAACCATTATGTTCAATCAAGAAATTTATTGATATTCAGCTACATCTCTAATCTACACATATGCATAATACTGGATTTCCATTCTCTTTTCTTTCACATTTATAAAAAAAATAAATAAATTTAGAAAAATGTTAAATTACTACAAAATGTTAAAATTATAATAATATATATTTCATCATATTCAGCTACTTTCTTACTTTTTCCTTAAATATTTTGTAAAATAAAAAATATTCTCGTTTTTTTTTCTTGGTAAAAAATGGTATTCACATTCAGCTCCATCTCTTTGTAACTCATCTCAACATTTTCATACAGTACGGTACAAATGCATAATATTTTCTTACTCTTTTCTCTCCCCTCTCTTAGCTTTTTTAGTATTATTTTTAATTTAAAAGTTTCTTCTACGTTTCTCTTTTCCCACTGTTTTTCATCTCTCACCCACCCCCTCTCTTACATATTGCTAACAACGTCTTTGTCCAAATTTCCATTGTCCTCCAAAGAGGGAGGGAAAAACAAGAACAGAAATAATGACTCCCGTAGTTCTCAGAGGATAATGAATTCATTAACGGTGCCTGGATGACAAATGTATCTATTAAGCGTGTTTTAAATGAAATAAGCTATAAGACAAAAATTCACATTACATATATGATCCCTTGGTAGGCTAATAGCTGTATGATTGTTCTGTGAATGTATAAAAGCTTCATGAAGCATAAGTTCCCATGTCTTCCGAACAACCTCCAAACATTGCAAATATTCCAAAAGGGAATATCGGATACGGATGGAAAATCTAAATAGTCCTCGTGCAGGTTCGATCCATAAATGCAGCTGTATTGATATTAGGCCCCAGATGTGGTCCTGCACTCGTCCTGACCTACGAGGCGATACATCACGTCACCCGGAAGTGTGAGTTAAAATGCAGCTGGAGCAAAGCTTTTGTTTTGCGGAATTTATGAGCGTCATTACAAAAGCAGCAGCAGCAGAGATAAAAAGCCGCCTGAGCAGGAGAATAGTGCTGAGAGCCAGGGAATGAGGCTGCACGAATCATCCATTTCATCTTGCACCATGCAAATCAATGAAGCCCAGCTCTGAGGCACAACACCGCCGGCCAATCAACAAGCAGCACGCTCACTTCACAAATTAGCCCAGGTGAAATGATTCTTCCTTCTTGGTTTAATCGGGTTTCTCTTTGGAAGACAAATGGAAGGGAACGCTAGGTGTAACTTAATCTAACCTAATATTGTGTAATATAAAATAAAATATGCGTAATCGTTCATATGGTGAAGTTTTCTGCAAGGAGATTTAACATTTCCATTTATTTCATATTTATGGAAGGAGTCTCCAGGGTCAGCACTTTACAAGAACTCTAACTTTCATGAAGGTGTTTCTCAGTCACATGACAAGCTGAACTATATTTTGTCGTATCTATGTTGAGAGAGGAAAAAGCAGGGATCAGTGCTGACGGTTTATAGCTACTGTAACATAAGTGAGAAGAGGAATTATCTTGCTTCGCTGACATTCCGCAGTATTAAAACGCAACTATAAATGGATAAAAGCACAATGTGTCGTTCAGTAAGAAAGACAGTTGTAAGAAAATAATCAACTTCGTGTTAGTTACGGTAACGCCGCTCCATCACACCACCCTGTCACTGATTATTCTCCTTTAACAGCACGTCCTTTATTCCGTACATATAATATATTGAAGCATTGTAATAAATATTAAACAAAAGCTTGGTATACTTTACAGTGCCGAGCTCCAGGAAGTAGCAGTCAGACTGAATGTAGAAAACGGACGTTGCTGTGTGGTTATTTATTATTAAAAGACCATTCTAGTGAAACACATCGTTTCCTTGGAGAACACCTACAGATGCGGCCACGGAAAATGCGCTGATGGATGGATCCGGGCGACGCAGATCCTGTGTGACAGACTGAGAGGAAAGAGGAGCTTAAAGTAAGGATGAACAATGGCTCACTTTAATACGTGTCCTAACCGCATGGGGCTGGAGAAAGCAGAGCTGCCTCGGTATTTATGATGTCTGGGCTTCCAAGGGATTCCCTTCGGAAATTTAGAGCAGGTGTTTAAGTGGAATTAAACTGTGAATTGGCCCATGCTGAACACAGAATAGGGAATGTTAATGGGAGGACATAGTCTATTATTGTTAACTCCATGCAACTGGATTTAATTTCTAAATTAATTAATTAATTATTTATACATTAGCCCAGTTAGCACTGTCACCTCACCGGGTTCGAACCTGCTGGCCGACTGGGCCATTTCTGTGTGGAGTTTTCATGTTCTCCTCGTGGCTGTGTGGGTTTCCTCCAGGTGCTCTAGTTTCCTCCAACAGCCCACAGTCATGCAGATTACGTCAACTGGCTACTCTAAATCAGCCATAGGTGTGAATGTGAGTGTGAACGGTTGCTCGGATCTGCGTGACAGATCGGCGACCTGCCCAGGGTGTAACCCCGCCTCTCGCCCGGAGTCAGCTGGGATTGGCTCCAGCGTCCCCTGAGGGATAAGTGGTACAGATAATAGATGGATGTTGACAGACTCCTGTCCATTTCAGCGCACACTCCTTCCTCTCGTCCTGTGTACTTTATCCTTGACAAGCACAGCGCGGTTACTGAAGAGGAATGAATGAATATGAGAATATGTGTAGGTGCCAACAACATTTCGTGTGCTTCATAAATCGCCTGCGACATTTATTACTGCTGTTAAAATATTTCCATGTCCAAATCAATTGTAACAAAAATGACAGGTGAAACACCGTGAACCTAAAACACTAATATAGAAACAGATTTCTATACGGTTTGTGTATGTATATAAATAAAAACACCGCAACCCTTTCATAACAGCTCGTGTTTTCCTTTATTTGACACCTAATCCAGCAGATCTAGCTAAATCTGAGATGATCTCCGAGCAGTACTCAGGCTGAGCGTGATTAGTGGCTTCAGTGGATTGCGTTAAGCTCATATCCTTCTGCAAAACTGCAATGAGGCTCAGTGATGGTTAATAACCATGCCACTTCTTAAAGAAATAATAATAAAAAGAGTTGATTTAAGGACCAGAAATACGAGATTTGTAAAACATCACTACTCTATTCCCACTGATTATTAACACCTTTACCCTGTTAAAAGACTTGTTAAGAATAACATGATTACTTCCTCCTGTGGTGAAATATTGGCTCCCAAACTACATACAGTTCGTTTAATGTGAGCATTGTGTTCACGTTGGGGTATTTACCAACATGTGGCGCACAACTTAAACCCAGAATGTGAAGAAATGAAGTGTGAAATGGCCATCAAATGACTCAGGGTTAGTGACGGGACGCTCAGTTCAATTTCCTGAGTCGATTCAATGAATCAATCGATCCGAATCTGACTGATATAGCTTGTGGTTGGGGGCGGAGTCATCCTGGAAGAGACCACTCCCATCAGTATAGGAAAGTTTAAGCGTTAATCAGAAGAACTTTGGGTTAATTTGCAGATGTTTCTCCCCAAAGTAAATGAGTGGACCCAGCCAATGCCAGAAATAAAAAAAAATAAATGCCCCCTACAGCATAACCTGTGTTTTTTACTTTCAATTTCCCCACCTGTCTGTATATGCATTCAGAAAGTCATGATCTAACAATTTAACTTTAGTGAAAATGTATTTTTATGGCTGGTATAGTCATTTCTCCTCCATTATTGGTGCTAATGTTCCCTACTGAGGCACTTTCGCCCACAAGTCATTAATTTTAGGTGAGCTGAGAGAGGCTTCATATCATCCCTAGAATATAGTAAAATATCATCGCTTCTTGGCCCTGGTATCATAACGCAGCTATTGTTTCTAAGCATATTTAAATTGACCACAGGTTCTTTAAGTACTTGGAAATAATTAATTTCATTTAAGCTCGGAATTGAAGCTACATCTCTTTGTTCTCTCGTGAGCCATATTAACCTTAAAACCTCGGCAGATTCCATCAAGACAAAACGATTCTCTGTAAGCATTCCCTCACTTTGCTGCTTTAAAATAATCTAAGCAAAAAAAGTCTGCGTGCATTAGAGATATCACTTTTAAGAAATGTAATTTTATGGAGCACAGTCACACTCCCAGATTATTCGTGAGGCCTATAATTAGGGATGCATCGATTACTTTTAATTAAAAAAGACATGAATCCTTACATGACGGAAGCCGGTGTATGATGTCTTGCTAATAAAAAGGTGACACAAAATAACCGCAATCCGGATGTATGTTGCGATTAATGATCAAAACAATGCAGAGAAAATCTGTGAAAATATCAAGAGGAGGAACTACAGCGTTTTTCCTACACAACAAGTAAACTGACAAAGTATTTCAAACTAAAAATGAGAAGTTCATTGTTAGCAGCCATCAAAACTGAAGCACGTTGCCAGCTAGCTGAGGAATGAACGTCTGAAGCTAGGCGAGTGAAAATAACAGGCAGTTTGTAGTTTGTGATGATCACTTATTGAAAACTGGAAATTCGGATACAGTAATAACAAAGACATTCTTTGCACACAACTGTACAGAAACCAATCCCGCTGCAGCCCTCATCGATCTAAGCTAACTAATCCAGGTAATCTAGCTAAGGTACTTCATTTAAAATCAGCTAGCTTACGTTATAAAGAATGTGTGCCACCTATTTAAAAAGATAACATAGCCAAAGCTAAATAAGATGCTCTGTGACATCCCTAGTTGATGCTAATTAGCATCAGGAGAGAGGAGTTTTACACGTCTCGAGGTTATAAAAGAACGATCAAAGATTGACAACGTTACGTTTGAATGGACTGGCCAACAATTTGGTTGCAAGTTGGATTAGTCCGAGCAATCGAAGAGCACGCAGAAGTCAAAGCATGAGAGGACCTCTTTTAAACAGTGAGTCAAGAGTATTAATTAATTACACAAGTCTAAAATAGTGGCCAATACGTGATAAATTGGCATTTTTTGCTTAAAAGGCTGAACCGAAGGGGTGGCATATTCCTATCTTGCCCAGAGCACTGGATTGTCTTCCCCTGGCCCTGCTGATTAGGGTACACATTATCTGTATCAGCGAGTACCAAAAAACCATAGCCATACTCAGTCACACTCAGAAAATGGTGCTGATGGATAGCTTGCTATAATATAGGGTGCATGTCGGGTGTGTGCTAGCTTGCGCTGATCCAATTGGAAATGCAGTCCATTTCCATAGAGAGAAATCCTGAAGTCTGAGAGAAGAAAGATCTCGAGAAATGGCAAATAGAGGTTGTGCACCTTTTAAAGCGACTCTCCGTGCAGCATTATAAACAGTCTGCATGACTGCACACGAGGTGGAAGCAATCAGGAAACTAGTCCATATGTTTAAAGAAAAGCATGTACACCAGAAACGTCAGCTTAACACTCAGTTAACCCCGAGTCAGGATTGATCAAACAGCTGTTTGATGCTTTTTTTTCTGTGGTCATTTATTGACTTTAATCATCTCAGAATAAGAACTGTGATTTGATCATTTAAAGCTTTGGAGCCTTTTTCCAGGAGGTCACGTACCCTCATTTACCATCTTATCGTTGTTAAGATGATGGCCAATCTGAGGAAGGATTAGATCTGTGGGAAATCAAACCTGCTCTCGGCGGCTTAAGTACGGATTTAGGGAATATGAATGTCCTGGAACAAACGGATTTCAAACTATTACGGAACATGAGCACACCCGGACACTTTTATTGTTCTGGACTTTGTGTGATTATCTTACCAAAAAAAAGCCTCTTACTGCAGGAGAACCATGACCACTTCCTGGGTGTGTCCCACAGGTTTCTCAAAAACCAAGCACTCAATCTTGTTCTCCTGCTGGAACATCAAGCCCTGATTGGACTGAAGGAAACCTTACTGGAGTCTCATATGCAGCGTTCGATCACATTAGACCAGGGGTCGTCCAACTGACGGGCTGCAAAGTTTCTGAACCAACTATTTAAAAGAAAATACTACAGCAGAGCTCATAAACCTTCAGCAATCCCGGTTTCCAAGCAAGAACCAGCTTCTGTAGCAGAGCCTCTGTTATGACCAATAACGTGCATCAGTTATTTAGCTGAAGGAAATTGATCAGACCAGAGACTAGGTACAGGGCTAAAGACAACAGAGAAATGAAGGAGTTTTGGAAGATTTCTATAGCTTCTTCACTATAAACCTCTGGTTTATAATAACTGGATTGTTTTGGTGCTGGAAATCCTTCCTGGATATGTATTTGAAGTCCCCTCAAGGCTCTGTTACAATTTAGAGCACAAAATAAACACTTTTTGGCCAGCTAAAAGCCGAGAGGAGGCGTTCAGGGACTGAAGGGATGAGACGAGGCTGCTAGGAAGATGGCAGAGGTGAACACAAGCTCTGTGAAGATCAGCACGACTGACGTCAAATCTCTGACCTGGATCGCATTTCACTTAGCCCCAAAGCAAATGAGACTGAACCCTTGTCATAAATGTTTCTGTAATCCTGTCTATT
Source organism: Notoglanidium maculatum (assembly GCA_030068355.1). Lineage (NCBI taxonomy): Eukaryota > Metazoa > Chordata > Actinopteri > Siluriformes > Auchenoglanididae > Notoglanidium > Notoglanidium maculatum. The sequence continues at coordinate 1,638,451 of JAQQZX010000002.1, read as the reverse complement.
TTTTGAGGCATATGTGAGAACCTTCTCAGCACTCAGGCATTGTGGGAGAATCGGATTTGCGTTGCCTTGCATTCCGGCTGAGGATATGGCTTTATTTGTGCCGGCCATGATGGACTGCCCTTGATGTACCATCTTATAGATACAGGAGTTACATACAGGCATTCTTAATATATTCATCATTAAAGGAGATGGATTTCTCCAGCAGCAGCTGAATGATGATTACTGTAATGATGGAGGCATTACCTGCCATATGCTCATCACCTGCAGCGTGCTACAGCGATTAGCCACAGTCGCAAAATACAAGGTTAAACTATTACAGCTAGAAGAGAAATAACACAACGCTGTAACATGAAACGCCGACAAAACAGAAAATGAGTGAATATGGGAGTACGAGACAATGATGAGACCTGCCTACCTTTACGTATCATGCCCAGGAACTCCGCGTTTATCATCAGACATTGCTGGTATATGTGAAAAATATGCAAAAAACAACAAGTGAGCCAACTGATATAGAATGATTGACGGCTGCGTAGGTGTTTTGAATGGACATCCTGAAAGCCACGCCCCTTTGATGCAGTTCAGTCTAGGCTCTAGTTCCCATAGTATGAACAAGCTAGTAAACTAATTTAAACCTAATCTAAAAAATTCAGTTAAATCCCTAATTTATTGGCGCACACACACACACACACACACACAAAAAGTAAATGAATAAATAAACAATTTCAACGGAAAATCATTCTTTATTATCCACACGTGTGATTTTTCTGTAAAAGATCTCTGAACAGCATTAACTATGCAGCATGCTTTATTTTCTGTGTGTGTATATGTGTGTGTGTGTGCAGAGAACTTTTATACACTCCCACTAATCATGGAATGATGGATGCTGGGGAAAGAGGCTCTCATTTAGTTGCTGTAAGTCTCAGTAAATCTGTACTGTTTTCACTGGGAGCTCATTAAGAAGGAAAAAGTCGAGTAGAAGCGTGGGATACGGAGCAGGCTGATTAAAAACCAGAGCTGCCAACCTTGCTAACCAACAAATCCTAGCAGGCACAGATTACAAATAAAAAAAAATAGAAACATTGGCTAAATTGATATTTATCCACAGAAAGGTTTAGATTTGTAAGCAACCAGTTGAGTGTAAAAGCTTATTTTATACACCTGTTCATTTGATACTGCACATCATAACAAACTGTCTACAGCTTTATTGAAGGGTATTTACTGTCGATCACCTGAGTTAGCAAATCCACTGCCTCTGAAAGCAAAGGTTCACATACTTTTGCCACTCACAGGTATTTAATATCGGGTCAAATGTAATATCTTATGTCTCAATTGTGTAACTGGGATCTCTTTATCTACTTTTAGGACTTATATGAAAATAGGATGATGTTTTAAGTCATATTTTTGCAGAATTATAGAAAATTCTAAAGGGCTCCCAAACTTCCAAGCCTCATTGCATGTATAATGATTGATTATTATCAAAATGTTGGCTAAATTTGGACCACAGAAAACAAGAGTAAAAATCTGATGTGCACCAGAGGTTGATTTTAGGCTGTCGGCCACATAAAAGGTACGAGACCTTGGTAGCTAATCTCACCTGGATGCTATAGATGTGTAGTTATAAATCATAAAGACTGTCCTGTGCTCATCCCAGGACTCTTATTCACAATCTGCTCATAATGGACCTCCTGCAAACACACTCCGTACTGCCTGCCTTTACTCTTTTACGCCTGAATTCAAAGCAGTCAAGTTAAGCTGTAACTACATCTACTCTGTACATACAAGGCATGCAAACAGTAATATCACTACGAGCAAATAAGCAATAATAATATCTCCAGTCGCTGTTCATTCATGCTCCTTTTTAATTCATGCACCGAGCTCTTCCTTATATACGCGCAGGAGGTAAAAAGTCGGCTTTATTGTGAATAGCAGCATATGGTGCACAGGAACCGGAGGCATTCAGGAGCAGATTTACATGATAATTCCCAGCTGTAGCTTTTTGGAGCATGTGCATGCAGGAACTGATCTATTCTCGGCTTATGCATGGGGATAATTGATTGGCCTCACCGCTGTAAATATAAACTGCCCGAGAATGTGTTGTGTCATAAATTTGCACCTGTAGCTTTAGCACCGAAAGGTGTTCAGTGCCGCGTTTACAGGTTCTCATAAATGTGTATCCAGGATACAGGAGAAAGGAGCAACACCAGGGCAGAATCTTAACTCTTAAACTAATTAAAACATGACCACTAATTAATAAAGCGGTAAGTGGTGAGACATTTATGAGCCCAAACAACGGCAGTACAGAACTGATATATATATATATATGTTACGGATCATTCTTAGATCTTTTGCTCAATTTTGGTTCCTTGTCATGCAGATTTAAACTGAGTGTTGTAAATGAGTTGGGGCTAAACTGAACAGTCCCAGTCAGGAATATCCAGGGACATTTTCTCTCATGTTCCCTCCTTAAAAATATATGATGCCTAGCTGAAATTTTTTAAAAAACTCTTCTATGTTTCTAGGGCCCCAATTAAAACATTTCTGTGAAATGAATATTTCTCCTATATCATTCCGGGGCCCAATTTTCCCTTCTTGACATGTTTTAGAAATCAGCTTTGTGTCCTATGAGGGCCATGTGACCATATGGAAATTTTCTAGAAATCAGATCTATGCTTTTATGATCCTCTGTTCTTTCATTTCCTTGTTCTGAGAAAATGTTCCTTGGGCCTTCATTAAATTTGTCTTTTTCTTTTCGCTTTGTTGAAACTGCTCGATGTCTCTAGAGCTATATGTTCTCTCATATCTTTTTTCTTAGAAAACATCCCTACGCTTCTACGGTTCTATGTTCCTGTCCAAAGTTCCTCCTAATACCCCATATATATCGGAAAAGGATTCCACAGCCATGTGTTCCTTCTTTCAAACGTTCTAGGAAACAAATATGTTCCCAGAACCTTACGTCCATCAGGTCATATGATACTATTATTATTTTTTTTAATTAAGTGTATGTTCCTGAGTAATTTTCCAGAAAGGAGCCCTGCGCTTCTAGGCTCATATGTTGCCTCATTTAATTTTTCCACCCTATAATCCTAGAGCCCCGTGTTCCCTGTTGGAAATGTTCTACCAAACGGCCTTCATTGGTGTTCCGCTTATTCAGATATTTCCAGGACAGAGCCAGATCTTCCACTGTTCCCTCACTGAAATTTCTAGAAAACATCTCTAAACTTATAGGACACTACGTTTCCGTATTTATGTTTTGAAGACGTTTTTCAGGCCCAATATTACCTTAAGAAAAGATTTTCTAGGAAATTATTTCTAGAGTTATATGTTCCCTCACTGAAATCTTCAAGAAAATGCTAAAAAATGTTATTCTCTATGGGGCTCTATGTCCAGGAGGATATTTGAGGATGGATTAAAAATGTCTAGAGAACAGCCCTGTTTCTAGCACCCTATGTTCCTTGTTTATTTTTTCTAAGAAACAGCTAGGTTCCTAAGGCCCTGTGCACTCCAGCAGGGTTCTCCTGCACGTTCTCTCACTGAATCCTGTTAGAACACAGCCTTATGTTCCCTTGTCCCCTTTTTGAAATTTTCCTAGCATCCTGTTTTCACTCAGACCTTTGTTGTTACTCTTTTTCTAAGAAAAGAAAGTGTTCATGGTCCTTTAGGTGTTTTGATGTATTTTTTGACCCCTTGACTCTCCATGTGACTTTAGAAACCATTTCATGAGGTTTCATATAATAACTTTAAAGGAGCGTTTCGTTCTACAAAAGTGGAGATTTGGGGCTAAATGTTTTTGCTAATGTAGCTCATTCATGTTGTTACAGGAAAATATATAAACTCCATCACACCACCACCGTTGATTATCCTTGATTATCCTATTATAGCACACGCTGCTGGTTTCTTCATAACACTGCTGATGTTTATAGAAGTGTTTAAAGCGTAAAGAGCATTCTGACAGGCGTTATGTGTTTAAGTGAAGTGATAAAGGAAATATATTATAAAAGTGAATGAAATTCAATGTTAGTACATGATCCTATGCTTAAACCTTTGCAGGTTTTATGTGCAGTAATAAAAGCCAGTGTGTTGGTGGTGGATTGATTCCGCCTGCAGTGTTTCACTCAGGATTTTGGAAATCTGTGAAAAATGATTTTTTTTTCTCTCCATGAATCAGTCACACTTTGCAGACAACAGCCACGTGAGAACACCAGACGTGTGCAGGAAGATCTGTAATGATCAGAGCTATGGATTTCAGATCTGTACTAAAAGGATAACACACAGAGATGTTGTTTCGGCGAACGCACTCTCGCGGACCGGATCAAAGCCGCAGGACGCTCAGATGTGGCTCTCGCTTTAGAGAAAGTAACTGAGTATAAATAATGACTTCAGATTACAGGACATTATTTGCCTTTGTGCCACTCAAAATAAAGTCCCACGCAGTTTATAAGACATCTTTTGATTATTTGGTTATTTATGTGATGTCTGGACGTCTGTCACGGTAAGGGTGATAAGTGATTCATGACTCACTCTTTTCTGCTTTACTTGTCTGGATTATGATTTGATGCCTAACCCTGCCGTTTTTACACTTATTTCCTAGATGATAAATAACTCCCATCACACATCACGGCCAAACTGTAGTGTTGTGTCAGCGGGTAGATCACGTTTAGTCACGATTCGCAGTTCTGCGATTCTCTGATTCACCCTGTACACTAAATCGATCTCTGGGCTAGTCTGGGAACAATAATGCTCCTTTTTATCATTTTTAAGCTTCTGATATGTTTTCTGCAAATAATTATATTAAATAAATAATACATTAAAATCAAGCATAAAAACCAGATACTAGAGCAGTGTACCTCATAAAACTGTACACTGAAGAAAATAAAAGTTCTTCAGGGGTTCTTTATAGGTTCATTTTATAACGACACTTTCTGCTAACTTTTCGAGGTGATTTGGTTCCAGCGTTGTTTAATTTGAAAGGTTTCTGAGCTTTGTAAAGAGAAGCTAGTGAGGGAACAGCTGTTTATAAGTGAGAACTGGGATTCCTTTTGTCCACAATGTCACAGTTAGGTCCATAAGTATTTGGACAGTGACGCAATTTTCATATTATTACACCTGTACGCCACCACAATGGATTTCAAATAAAACCATCAAATTGTCATTGGAGCGTAGAATTTCAGCTTTAATTCAAGGGGTTTAACAAAAACACTGCATTAACCGTTGAGGACTTGCAGACCTTAGTTTTCACCGTCCTTCCATTTTCACAGGCTTAACTGTGCATCTAACTGCAAACAGATAAAAATGTGATGTGTTGTTCTTCAATAAATAGAAAACTGTAATTCTTGTCAAACTGTTATGAAGAGAATAAAACACTTCAGGATATGCTGTTACAGTAAAATAATCAAGGTCAGGGTGATCACAATAATCACAATACCCCATCGTTCATTAGCTTTCTGAGAAAAAGTTGTAAAACCCTGTCAATGATGACCAACACTTCAGCACTTCACATGACTCTTCATGCTTGTGTATTTGGGTATTTGGGTAAATACATGCCTGTGTATTTGGGTATTTGGGTATATACATGCTTGTGTATTTGGGTATATACATGCCTGTGTATTTGGGTATTTGGGTATATACATGCTTGTGTATTTGGGTATATACATGC
>JAQQZX010000002.1:1619349-1632698 GCA_030068355.1 Notoglanidium maculatum | reverse complement strand
GGTAGATACATGCTTGTGTATTTGGGTATATAAATGCCTGTGTATTTGGGTATTTGGGTATATAAATGCTTGTGTATGTGGGTATATAAATGCCTGTGTATTTGGGTATTTGGGTATATACATGCTTGGGTATTTGGGTATATACATGCCTGTGTATTTGGGTATATAAATGCCTGTGTATTTGGGTATATACATGCTTGTGTATTTGGGTATATGGGTATACACATACTTGGGTATTTTTTGTGTCATCTGTCACCCTTCCCAGAACCCTCTGTGGGATGAGGAGCGGGTAGCAGGGAATGGCGAGCCCTTTAACGTCCCTGCCAAGGCGAAGGATGCTTAATGAGATTTACTTAACAAGACAGTTTTTTGCATGTACTCCTTGCTTGGAGTAATCATCCACTTTATCCATTCAGTACACATGTTTCTGATTACCATTTAAATTCATTTGTAATGAGTGCTAAATATAAAAGTACTGCTGGTGGCTTTACGACCATTTTGTTCTGATTCTATAATGATTGATGGATTATTAAAGAATGTTTCAATAGAAAAAAAAATCCAATTTACACAACTCCCCCATTGCACCAAATAAAGCCGATATAACAGTATTGGTTTTAAGACTTTCATTATTATTCCATTTATTATTCTGTTTGAGTCTGAAGCAGAGCAAAATGAATTCTTTTGCTTTGTTTGTTTAACTGGTTTGGTTTCTCACTGCACTTTACTCCTCAGATTTCTCTGCTATTTGAGAGTCATTCCTCTAAAACCCCCAGCTACTGTCTGACAGACTTCATTTAAGCAACACGCCGCTGTTATCTGTCACCTCCATTTAATTAGCCTCAGCGTTCTAGCAACACATCTCCCATAACCTGACACTACACTCGGGAACTGCAAATTCATTGTACCTTAAACCTAGTGAACAGAGCGAGGCGGTTAAGAAGTCGTTTCCCCCCAGTTTTAGTGCTTTTGGCAGGTTCGGCTCCTGTTTTCTCTCACGCAGTGCAGGAGAGCTCATTTCATCACCGCAGTCGTGAGAATAGCGCTGATGGGCATTTCAATGTCATTAACACACAGGCTTTTAATATGTTTGCGATGGAGCTCTAACATGAAATGAACATGAACCTGGCACAGCACATTAATCTGGCTAAGCTTTGAACGCACGTCGCTTCTGGAATACAAAGCAGACTCCCAAAGCAAGGTGAAAGAAAAGACAATGCTTTTGGTTTAGTAGTGACACTGCTTATCGCTTTAGCTCAGCTGATATTGTATTTTCTCATTTATTGTTTTGTGCCTGAGAGGCTAAATCTGTACTGTGTTAAATCTAAGCTGTGATATCTTTTGCTAGCAGTGCTGTAATGCTGTTAAATAATTTTAGGGAATGTAGATGCTCTTTTGTGACAAATTTAGGCTACGTTCGCATTACGAGCCTGATTGTTCAAATCTGATTTTGTGCTCAGATCGGATTCTGCCTATCTTGATGGCTCACGTTCATAATGACAGTGATCTCTATATAACTGTAATGTGAGCGCATCTGTCCTCCGAAACGTCACACATGCGCATATTGCAACGTTTTTGCACAAGTCATCTGCGTCACCAACGACAAAAAACATATCTGTGAGACGACTCGTGGTATTAAACCTTATAAAGTGGACGGCGTTTTGCTCAGTTGGCCAGCTGCAGCTCTCCTCCACTGCCGCTGTTCTGACGACAAAGAAGAAAATTGCTACCGTAGCACAAATAAATGCTTCTGATAGCAGAGAATAAACTCAATCTTAGCCATAGCCTTTAACCTAACCCTAAAATTAATCCTAAGGCTTAAACCCTAAAATCTTAACCTTTAACTTTACTTTTTAGGATCTCTAAGTATCACATCTCTACAGGTAGCACAGATGGACAGAAGAGCGTGCTGATGATGACGACACGCTCAGCGCATTTGTACAGGCAAAAAGACAAATTAGCTCCCATCTGATAGCTCTCGTTCAGGTCACATGACCACGAATCGGCTACGTATCGGATTTAGGACCACGTATGAAAGTGATTCAAATCTGATTTGAAAAGATTGGATTTCTGTGTCCACAGTACAGCCCTGTGAAGATCAGATCTGTGTCACATTAAGGCAAAAACTCACTTTAGTCACTTTAGTATGGTAATGAGAACATAGCCGTAGTCATTGCCGATATAATTAGCGTTATGTAATACTAGCTAGCATGAAAGTGAACTTGGCTACAATATATAACAGTTAGCTTAACATAAACTACTTACTTATAGAAAAGTTGCATTAGCTACTCTTAGTAACTTTAGCTATTTTTAGCTAAGTTTGAGACAAGATAAGATAAGGGCACTGACCCAAATGTACTGATGATTGGGGAAAGGAGGCGGGGCTTCCAGGGTGTGTCGATCATTTCAGATTCACATGTAGGTTGGCTCATTGGTGGGTTTCATTTGGAGGTGGGGAGCAGACTCGTGTGGCTTTATTCTGAGAGACACGTATGCAATTGTTAAGAAGCAGAGTTCCTTTGCCAGGTACATAAATAGCCGCAGGACTTATTGAGTGAAAACGGGAAGAACGAGAACTAAAGGTGAATATCTGCTACATTTTCAGCTACTGAAATGTTCATTGGGCTGCTTAATTTGGCCCAAATGGTTGTTTGCACATTTTCGTAATGAGACCGAGCAAATCTGTAATTGCAATGTTTACACTCAAGTCTTGTAGTCTTACAAAAATTGCCAAGTGTGAGGTAATACATTTCACAGAGACTGAGCCAAAAGTCCAGCCCTTGGCTTTTTTTCTGCATTCGACACGTTGGTGTCTTGTTTAGCCCTTTGCTCTGACCTTTCCTGTCAGTGCTGAAAGCTAACAAATGAAGATGCTCCTCAGCAACAGGCACGTTTTTTTTCCATTTCCGTCTCGAAAGGACATCACAGGCACACATCAGATAGCGCTCATTGGAACTGAGTCGCCGAATAACAAGTTTTCTTTTCCTCGGCGCTGATAAACAGACTCGGGACTCGGACTGGCTGAGAGTCGGAGTGATTAGAATCAGGCAAATGGAGTATGGATTTTTAGTGTGTGACAGGCGCTTAACTTACAAACACACTTCACTGATAAGCTGGATTGGGATGGCTGTCAACATAAATAACATCTTTGTGTGTCACAAAGACATGTTTGACGTGCGTCTCTTTGAAGGGTGCTCAGTGAAGCCTGCATGACCCTCATCTATACATTTATATTCTACATACTGTACATCATCCTTTATAAATATTCATGAGGAGCTCGGGGCAGAAAGGCACGGAGAACGGCTTCTTTCATTGTCAGGTTATGGGGTTTTTGTTCTTTTTTTCACAGGTGTCACATGTTTAAACCTTCTATCAGGAAGCTGTCAGGAAGCGCCGGCTCGACTTGAAGGACAAGGCCTCGACTCTGAGAGTCAGCTGGGTCGCTCGAGTCACGCCGTTCTTACTGGCTCAGTTTATCGCCTGTCTGATTGAGCTCTGAGGTCACACACCTCACTTGTATGGTGTGTCATGAAAGCTCTTCTTCTGTCTTTACTGCTGCTTTATCAGAGTGTCTGCAAAGGAAGAACATGATCCTCGTGTGGCCTGTTTTTTTGGGGTTTTTTTTTTTGGTTGTGGAAAGAGAATTACAATCTCGCTATCCGGTGTCACGCAGAGGAGAATATTTTTACTGATGGCTTTCTTCCTTGTGTCATCTCAGAGTTCTTCCTCACAACTAAATCTCTATCCAGAGGTCTCTAAAGCTGATTTGTGGAGTGTGTATTGTTTAAAGTATAACAACATTTAAGATAGTCATGATAGTGCACATTTCAGATTTATTAATACTCAAGTATAAATGTTTCACATTTTTCATGTATTATTTCATTATATTGTCAACATTCAGGATTTTATTGCCAGCAAAATAAATTATTACCTTCTTTTACTTTGTATTAAGGAACATTTTGACACCAAGAATGCATGTTAATTTATCTCTAAGCAAAAGATCAGTGTTTGAGCTTGGAACCTTCTTGGAAAGGAAAATCTGTGGTACCACTTTTCCACCAACCCTAGGGAACCACATTTTGGACCGTTCAGAGCATTTCGACCAAAAATAAATTGGTTCGGATCTTGAAAAATTGGTTCCCGGCTGGAAAAAAAGATAACGGTTAATTTCGGTGCAAATGGTGATGACATCAGTGGACGTGTCATTAGTTTGGAGAAGAAGCAGAGTGCAGCAATGAAAAAGGATAAATGAGCCAAATGCATCTGCAAGAACAGAACAGAACTCACAGGTAATCAATGTGACCCACTATCTCGCTACTACAGTTTAGTGCCTTGTGCGTTGTGCAAGGCCCTCCGTCGATGATGCATCCTTGACTATAATGGTTCCACTCAAAACTGGTGGCAGTGTGGGCTGGTTCAAACAATCCAAGGTTCAAGAACCAGTTCCCTGTTGGTGGAAAAGAGGCAAGTATGGTTCTAAGCAGAATCAGTGATTTTACTGCCAGCAGTACCAAGTTCCGTGAATGTGCTTAGTACAGCAAAATCCCATTGGCACCACTGCAGCTGTGCATCATTTAGTATGAGTCTATGTAGTTTATCACACTGCTGAGTAAATAGCGCCACTGAATGTCACTAAATAAGACTGTCACATGGTGTGTTTAAAAATGATTATTAATAAGCAGCCATCCTTGGTTTCACCAAATGTCACTTCACGTTAGCTGATATTAAGATATGCAAGCTATTTAACTCTAAATAGAGGCATCTAGTGTGAAATAGAGATGTGCAGATAAATATGACTAGCCTACTAAAAAATACAAAAGGTTATTGTTCAACTCAGAAAGTCTGCACAGCTAACGATCATCACGACATTACTTTAAAACTATTACAGTGCGAAGGGATTTGGTTAAAAATGAAAAAGAAGGCTATTAAATCATGGAGAAAAAAATGAAATATACTTATAATGTGCTGTTCCTGTGCTTCGGTGATTCACCCTGACAAAACTGTAATAGAAATTCAGAGCTAGCACTGTGTCAGAGTCAGAATTAGCTGGAAATTAGCCACAGCTACAGAATTAGTTACATTATGTTTAAGGATATGCTGAGAAAAGTCCGTTTTTATTTTCTTTTGCTTTAATTGACCATTAAAATACCATTTTGAAGGGTTTTTTTTCTTAATCCCGCTTCCACCCACTTCCAAAGGAATTCCCCCCACAATAATTTTGCTGTGCTTTAAAGCTAAATAAAATGGAAGTCAAAGCCGTGCACTGTTTCAAAGTGAATTCCGTCGTTACGTGTGCAGTCTGAGTCGCGTGTTGCGCATCACTATCCTTTCCTACTCGGCTAGTTTAGAGTCAGATCAGCAGTGAATGCTGGCTTAAAGAAGCAAATCGAGACTTGTTCTCGGATACTAATGAGGCTGTAGATGGTGGAAAAGCTCCCCGGTGCTCCTGTAGACATCGTGCTCTCCATCCATCGTGAAGCTAGTAGATGTTTCAACACCATGCTGTGATCTCAGTTTCAGAATTTCAGCTGAGCCACCAGAGTCCTTTTTAAGAACTAGTGCTTTCTTAAATAGTGTAACGATACATAGACTTATGTATCCTCATTACTCATTAGTGTAGACTAAAAATAAAAAGCATTGAAACTGGAAATGTCATGTGTAGCCCGTGTACTAAAGTGAGGTCTGCTGTGCTCTTTGATGCACAAATAAAACAGCCTAAAACGAACGATGTCCTTGTTTTAATTACGGAAAAGACGACAAGCAAATCAGGAAAAAAGTGGGAATGTAAAAAAGAATGAAAGAGCTGAGCTAATCTGAAAATGCACCATAAACCTTCTCTATGCCAATGTCTCATATCCTATGGAAGCAAATTAGCACAGGAAGTGATATCCATATGAGAACCCAAAGGTCCTCATTCTGCAAAGATAATGATTTCATCTCTGCTCTCTCATACATAGTCTCTACTCATACAAGTTTCAGACAAGTTCCACTTTTTTACCGTTAATTAACAACATAAGCTGTGATTCAAATGCTATCGAGGTCACATTAATATATTGCTCTTCTGTGAAAGCTTCGTACATTGTAGCTCTCCGGGAAATGTAATTAGTCTGCTGTCACTCTTCCAACATGGCCACGTTAAACATATACGGGTCCAACTGGTATTAATGACAGCGGCAAACACTTTTTATACACTCGTAAAAAAAGAAAAGAATCATTCTTTAAGGTTTCATTGGCTAACTAATTACTGTTATATATGTATTCCTCATAAAAGCGTTCTGATTGAGGAGCATTGTAAGCTTTTATAGAGAAACTTTATAGGGTTTCCCAAAGCAACTACTGAAGAGCCATTAAGGCTTCTAAATGTTCTAAAAGTGTTGAGAATAGGAGATCCTGAAAGGTTATTTGCATAGGCAAGGTGTGCAACAGGAAACAGTCAAGCTTTATTGTCGGTCCTGATTGGTCAGAAGGTGTTGATTAGTTTTCTATAACAGCAGCTCTGACTGCAGTGCAGCTGCAAATCACAGCTGTATCTTAATGCGCTTGTTTTAATACGTTATCCGTTTGATAATAACGGCTAATTATTATGGGACGTGTATGGCAAGGGCAAAACATAAACCGTTGTGTAATCATTGATATAGTGAAGTTTGCTGTAAGTAGATGTGTATGTAAAGGTCATTGAAGGAATCTCCAGTTTTAGCATTTTTGTAACGGTCAAAGGCAGCGATGTAAAGTCTTCAGGACAAAGGAGTTTACAATTGTACTACATTTGGAAAAATGCAGGCCCTGCCCTTAACCTTAACCAATGTTAGGATTCAAACATATTAAGTCATGTAGGAACCTGATGATCTCAGCAGAAGTACCATCACCTGAGTACTATCCTACTTACTGGTTCCCTAGCTCACCTGGTTTCCAATACATCCTCTTTCTGAGACACTGCACAGTATAAACACTAAACTGGGTCTCAAGTTCCTCCATCTACCATACTTCCTTTCCTATACTTCCACTGTGCATACGACGTACTTCCTTGTGTAGTGCGCAAATTTCGACAGCGGTTGTGTTGTCGCAAATCAAACACTGCTCAAAAAATAGCGATCTCCACATTTTAACCGAGATTGCCGCATAAAGAGCTAAAAAATATCTTCTGCCTTTTTTTTTTTTTTTGCTCACCTCTTTAAATATGAACATGGTTTATTTTTATTTTCCTCGCTTCTGCACATACATATTTCTCCCACCATGGATATTACGTCGCTATCAGCATGCCCTCCTCTGACCGGCTGAAAACGGTTCGGTGGTCCTGCTAACTCTGTTACGTAGCCAAGATGGCGTCATTGAAGGTGAGAAGTGTGCAGCGTTGCAACACTCAACATATTGACCGTTTTGACACCGTCAAATGCACTGCATGTTGACACACTTCCCTGTGTGAACACACTTATGCACTCAAAATAGCAAGTGTAAATACGAAAGTATGCAAATCGAGACACGTGGCTAGTTACTACGTGACAGTTACTCCATACGAATTCTTGCCTATTTTACCGTCTGCAGTTCAAAGCTGGTTCACCATTTCCTATTGGACATTCTGGTATTTTCAATTCTGCTGTTTTTCCATCTGTGATTCACTCTGCACTTGTACAGCGATTTTCACTGTTCTTTATTTTCAGTCCTGACAGCTAAGCGTGTACACCTGTACTGTGCCATGTGGTTAAACAACAGTTACAGTTTGGGGTTCGAGTGTCAGAAAACGGAGCTGACTGGAATGTATTTATTCAGTAATAGCAGGCTGTCGCGACTGTGGCCTGGTGTAATTATCTCTTCCCAAATGAACTGACTTTTTTTTTTATAACCTGACACAAACGTTAGGGCATAAAGTAGTAACCATCAGCTTTTTTATTATATGGTGTAGGAGTATGCCATCTGTAATCATTCCTTGCCTAGTGTGAAGCTTGAAGAGATGGAAGGAATATTATTTCACTTGCTGTACATGCCCCGTCTTCACGAAGGCACATGAGCGCTATATGTTTTCACTCCTCAGTTAGTAATTTGAGTTAATAAGTCAGTGTCATGTGGGTTTGTGCCTTGATCCGTAAAAGTTAATTGAATCATCATTATTGTGCCCTCTAACTGGACCATTAAACTGACTGGGAGAGAAAAAAAAAGTTGCATGCACTTAAAAAACAACAACAACAACAACAACAACAACAACAAGAACAACAAAAAACAAGCCCAGCAAAGCTTTTTGAGGCAGGCAAACTATTAATCAGCTCACAGCCAGAGACAATAAAGCCACAACTTCAAACGAAGCACAAGAGACACTCCAGCGCTCCTGACTGGGGCTGTCACAAATTAGTTATTGTTGATGTTGTGGGCTTATTTGGTCGGAGACTTGTTTTCCCGAGCCTTTGATGTGAAAACCTCTGATTGGAAATGGGACCACTGTTATTACTCCTCACCCCGAGAGTCTGTCCCGTTCCCGTAATGACTCAGTGATTGGCCATCTGCTTCCTTTAAGGCTTTCTTATTGTCGCATCAAGCACAGAGCCACAATTTTCGAATTATAATTCTTTGTTTAAGGAGAGATGTGTCATCATAACAGCGCGGCGTTCCTCAGAAATCCGGAATAAAACACAAAGATAATGCACATAGTCACTGTCACCACCTGGACGCTGATGATTTACTTATTACGGCAGTTTTACTGCACCTTTTTATCCGATTAAGGAAGCAAATTCTCACTTACGTTATAGCAGCTATAAACAGTCATTCTCCCATCAGCTTACTTGAAGTTAACAAGACAAAAACAACAGAACTTGTCATGTTACTCGGAAACCAGAAAATGTAAACTGAATTTGACTGAAAACACTGACTCCTTCCATAAACAATAAATAAACCCTTCCTTACAGAAAGCTTTCCCATGTGAATGGTTTTGATACATTAATTATTCGTGGAGTGTCTGCAGAACGCCATGAAGGGGCTGTCGCTATAGAAATGATAACGTCACTATAGAAACGTATCAGAACGAGCACATTAACACGTAGAAAATTATTCAACACCTTCTGACCAATCAGAATTCAGTACTCAACAGCGCTGTGGTTTGAAATTATTATTTTTTTTTGCAAATATGCGAATTGTAAAGATCCACACAATTCTGAAAAAAATCAGTATCTTACCTGTGATTCAGGCAGAAATCTAGACTTCACTTCAACACAATAACGTGAATGTAATCTAACATTAATAATAATAATAATAATAATAATAATAATAACTAAATTTGCATTTCCTGTAGGAAACACTAGTGATTGCAAAATCAAAATTCAAAATAAAGAGAGAGAGAGAGAGAGAGAGGGAACAAGATGCAGAGGTAGATATCAACATAGAAAGAAAGAGATTTGAAAGACTTCCCATTCAAACTCTATGGGAGATGGATAGAGGGATAAAAAAGAGGGATGCGAGTGGAATATCAAAAAGAAAAATGCAAACACTTAACTCCTCAATGGGGCAAACTTTTTACACTCAGTTTTAACACAAAATCTCCAGGAACAGCTATGCCTTGACAAATAAACTGAGGTCAGTGGGATAAAACAGAGGGATAAACAGACACAAAGCAGGAGTGGTAGAGGGGTGAAAAGAGGTGGAGTGCTTTTTAATGTTGCCCAGAACATGTTCAGAACGTTTGGAAGTATTATTTCAAAAATTGACTATATTTAGCATAGCAACTCTATAGCAGATTCCCATTGGAAGTCTATGGGGAAAAGTGGATTGAAAAAGAGAGATGCAAATGACGATGAAAATAACAAAGAGCAAGTGTCATTTACCAGACCTGCACAACATAGTTTGGAGAAATGTTAAGCAGTTTGAGCTGAATTAATCCGAGAACATAAGTTAGAAGGAAAAACAAAGATAATAGAAGACGATAATAAGAAGCGACGGGATAACAAGATAGCGCTGTGCTGTGTGTCGCGCCAAGTCGTGAAGCACAAAAATAAGACGCCGAGAGTCAAAAAGTCTAATCAGCAGACATGTTTAATTAGCTCAAGAAAAGTACAACAACAATCTCACAAGACATTTGACCAGAGAGGTGCTTTTCTCCTGTTTTGCTTGAGTTTATATACCCTTCTTTCTCTATCACACCACATGCATCATTTGCATTATTGCATTGCATTCACTATTTTCTAACCCTCGTACAGATCATCAGGGGCGAGCTCACTCCGCCATGGCTATTTCTCAATTCCTCATGCTTGAGATTACATTCCACTGTTTTTTCATCAGGAACTGTGGTTCCCAAGGTTTTAAGTGTGGCTTTTCGGACTTTCCCATGACTTTTAGGAGGAATGAGATCACTCTCTGAATACCTCACGCTCTCTCAGTGTATTACACGTATTACGCTCAGCTTCACTCTGCAGCACAGCTGTTTTACGGTTGAATTATAATCTAAACAGAGTCCGAGACACCCGGATACAATATGGTGTGCACACACATAACAACCGACAGATATCACACACGCACACGCACACACACACGCACACACACACACGCACATAGCAATTGATGGGTATCGCTTACACGCCAGGCACGTATATACAGGTATGCTTTTAAATCTGCAAACAGTATTTTTGCAACAACAAAAAAAAAAATAAGCAAGCAATCCATTCTGCCCACAATGGCCAATTTACAGCTGACGGAAAGTGATTTTTGTGTTTGGTGATAGTATAAAATTTCACATATATATGATAGATGTACTGTATAAACAGTTAATTAAGAATATTTAAGCTAAATTAATTTATCAAAGTTAAAAAATGGAATTGTCGAAACAGCTTATAAACCACTTTCCCCACGTTGTCCTGGCTTTGTCATTTCCTTTCCGAAGCCTGTGTTCGGTCGCCTTATGAATATAAGGAGCAGCGTAAAGCAGGTAACAGGATTGCGACGTGATTAAAGAGAATCCTGTTTGTTCCACAGTGTCCTAGAAATAACATGCTCCTCCACCTGGGTTAAAAGTGCAGCCACTGAAGACACCATGCTAACCGTTGCACAAAGCTTATAAATCAACCTCATTTCAGTTCATTGTGAATACAATTAGTCCTGTATCACGGTCTCTTGTGCTAGGAAACAAGCCTGGGGTGTGTGTTCTGTTAGTAATATTGAGATTATTGTGCCGCATAAAAGCAGCGGCTGTGTGGATTAAAGGAACAGAACAGAATGGAATTGTTTGAATTTCTCCTCAAATGTAGTCAATCAGCCTGCGTATGCTTGGCTCCCGAAATGAACAATTTTGTTTTCACAGCCAGCGGATGTGGATAAAGCCAAAACTTGTAATCTGACTCTGTAGCAAAAGTCAACATCCATAAAGCAGACTTGAGATACCTGAACAAAGATCAAAACCAGGAAGTACAATGAAAAGTACAACACACAGGCAAACTAATGAAGGACTGACATAGAACAGGTGAGCACAGTCAGGTAGCAAACAAATGACATGAAGGCAGGACTAAACTAGAAATCAAAACAGGAAGTAAAAGTGAGTAAATCAAAAAACACAAAGTGGATATTTATCAGTATGTATTGTACTGTGTGTATTTTGTCAACATGGTATTGACAGCATATATACAAATCAAACAGGAAATAGTGTATAATCATCATCTGAGTCACTTCTAATGCACATTAGGCCACGCCTCCTAGCTGAATGGAATGCTGATGGAGAGTGACGCCAAAAATGTGCTGAGGAAGAAAATCATTTGCTGTGCTGTCAAAAACCTGCCATATTTCCTGATGTTCAATCACCACCGTTTGTCCACTTCTGTGTTCTTCACTTTAGTATATTATTGTTTACCTAGAAATTATGTTTCGTAAATATTTATAATGATTTTTTCTACGTTTCCGGGTGCAAATACTAAATACAAAAGATAAAGATACCAAATCATCAGTGATGAACAGTACAGTTACGTGCCTTTTTTTTCCTGACAGGAACTAATGTGTGTGTAAACCAGTAAAATGCTAAAATCAGATAAAGTGTTAGCTAGAAATTTCCCTTACGTGTTATCTGCATTAATACGATGCCGAATAATCCTCAGACACCAAACATGAAGCTTCCCTTTTATTATTTGTGAAGTTTAACGATAAAGGCTTTGAAAAAAATACATCAGAATGAACAGAGGAGCGTCAATAACTGCAGGATGACTCGTAAGTCATATTGCTCCTCTCATGGATAAAGTGTTGAGCCAAGTCACATTCTTGAGAGCTCGTGATGAGCCAATCTGTTCGGAAAGCTGTAATCGAGGCTTATCCTTAAACCTGGCAAGTGCAGACTGTTGATTAATAAGAAGGCTGTTTCAGAGAGTAGGCAATTATTTCTGAACATATTCATGCCAAGAAGTCTTTTATGCGTTACTTAAAATCTCATGTATGCTGTAATGGTTTAGATGGATTGCAAGAGGAAATATTAATACCAGGCCAAAAGATGCTAAATTGAGGTAGTGAAACCGAAATGTGTGCCTGTCATGCTTTTAATTTGCAAATTTGATTTGTCCAACTTATAAAATAACATTGTTACTTTGAAGAAAACGTACCGGTGGTTTGCAGGATCAGCTGAACAAGCGCTCATCTGCTGCACCCGTCACTGACCACCACTGACCACCGACCAATCACTGACCAAAACGGTTCAAAATCACCAATCACTGATCACCAGCGTTCTACACGATCGGTCGCTAATCACCGTTATTTGTCAACTTCTTTGTTTTTTGGTTGTTTTTTTTTTTACTTTGAACCTCATTTCTTGGTGATATTCTAGAAGTTATTTGTTCATTAGTTCATCTGTAACTTTTTTTAACTACCATTCCTTCATTTGGTTTACATTCTTGATAGAAAGTGTAGAGATTTCCAAAACAATACGTAAAAAAGGTTAGTTTGTGGTGCCGTGACCAGAAACGACTCCTCTATTCTGTCTTCAGAAAATGCAACGCGCGTTCATACGCAAACGATTTGAATTCATTCAATATGCAAATTACAACGTCTACGACGTCGTACAGCGTCTTCTAAAATACCGCCGAAGTTCTGCTGGACGTTTTCATCTCCCTTCAGTCCGAGTCCCCGGCTCATTAGTCTTCCTGCTCCTTCTGCAATAACGACGGTTTTCATTTCCACTCGTTTTCTCTTCAAAAACCCTCGATTACAATTTCACCAACAGATTTCTCAGCGACAAGGCTTCAAGGACACGATGAAAAGTTCATTCTGAGAGACACACTGACAGACACACTGACAGCCACACTGACAGCCACACTGAGAGCCACACTGAGAGACACACTGACAGACACACTGACAGCCACACTGACAGCCACACTGAGAGCCACACTGAGAGACACACTGAC
>JAQQZX010000002.1:1570033-1595904 GCA_030068355.1 Notoglanidium maculatum | reverse complement strand
TACACACAGGTTCCTGTCTGGCTATCCGACTCACAGCAGACTCATGAATATGGCAAGGGGTTCAGTCAGGTGGCGAAATGATTACAGCTCCAATATCGTCTCACAGGAAAACACGCTCGTAGCGTTATGGCTTGCTCGAATACGAAATTGGCATGTTTTTTTTTGTTTGTTTGTTTTTGCATGTGTACATTTTTCAGATCTGAAATAGCTATCCACATATGAATGAACAACAAGGATGACTTCTTCCACTTCTGAAGGTGAACTGGATTTGTCCAAGCTGTCAAGTGCGCTCTGTTTTAACAAGCTGTAGAACGGAAAAGGCTAAGGAGTTTGTCTGAAGGTTAATATTGATGTTATCGATCGGCTGAAACACTCATGTGATCTTCACAACAATTCGAGACGAAGTCAATAACCGTGTGAGTGAATAATCACCCAGTTCTACTCTACGCATGCACCAATCCATCCTGCAAAGTGGACAAATAAAATGATAAATTCATTAGCTAGCCCACTGGGCAAGTCAAAGTGCCAGCTTTCCTCTCAGTCTCATGTTCTGCTATGTTTGAACCTGGAAATTAGCACCCAACATAATTCAACTAGAAAGTATGACTAGCTAATTATGTGTATTGATAAATAATAATCAAAGTGCTTGAATTTTGAACGTTGGTCTTTATCCATTGTCCGGTGATGAAGCATCAAGTTTGCGCCAGAACAAAAAGGCATTTTAAACATTATGTAAGCTTATATTCTGATTCTGCAAGTTGACATATTTCTTTTTGAAACAGGAAGTCAGAGTGACGGTGTGTTGAAGTTCCTGACTGAATCACAAAACAGCCAATAGCATTTGAGATACACCACACCTCACCCAAACTAAACAAACTTCACAGTAGAAAGAGGATTTCCTACCTTAAGCAGGATGATATCTTAGGCAAGGAGATGTATGTATGGTGTACGTGTTTGAGATGAAGTCAAGCAACAGGATGTTGACCAAGAGCTTCAGGATCATCAGCAGGAGACATCTGATACATCTGAGTAGTAGATTGAATGATATTTCTGACTTTTACTGATGGGAAAGCCTGATGGTGTATGAAGAGAAAAATCTCGATGAGTAAAACACTCCTCTGAAAATTAGCTTAAACTCCACCCACTTCCTAATTAATAAACACCATGAATAAACCATACAGAGCCAGTAACACACCAAAGAACCATATTTACATCTAATGAGCTGAGACTCCTGGGGGTGGGACATATCACACAGTACGTCCCAAAGAGCATTTAATTGGATGAACATAAGACTAATACGGAGTTATGAAAGATTTTTAATGATGATCAATAAAATGTTTCTACATATTCTTTAGATATCATAACACTGGGCAAACTAAAGATCTGGACCCTAACACAGCGAAGGCTCGTGGACTGTAGTCCGATGTTTTTTCATGGAAAAATGGCTTAGCAACGATGTTCCAAACAGCTTGGTGGATTTGGAGGGGTGCAGCGTTTACAGATCTGAGTAGCCACTTCAGGTAAAACCAAAGGTGGGGGTGAATACATTTATGTGAACAAAGCATGGTGCATGGACTCCGTTATTGTTCACACACGTTGTTCTGCCGATCTAGACTACTTGATCGTAGACCCCTTAAGATCGTTAAGGAGACAAACATTTTTGGATCACGTTTATACCAATGTGGCTGATGCTTACAAAGTCACGCCCTTCCCCCACCTAGGACAGTCTGATCATCTCGCTTTGTTCCTGCTCCCCAAGTACGCCCCAGTCATCAAACGTGTGAAACCCACAACCAGGACTATCACGGTTTGGTTTGAGGGTGCTGATTCCATTCTCCAGCATCAATTCCAGACTGGAATGTGTTTGCTGCCCAAGCCACCACAGACTCTCTGATTAACACTGACACCTGCACCAACTCTGTCCTGAACCACATTAACCCAGTGTGTGGACAGAGTGACATACAAGGAAATAAAATCCTTCCCTAATCAGAAGCCCTGGATGAACAGAGAGGTCCGCCTCCTGCTCAAAGCAAGAGACGCGGCCTTCAGGTTTGGAGACTGGGAGGCTTACTGATCAGCCGGCCCAACCTGAGAAGAGGAATCTCCCTGGCTAAATATAACTATAAACAGAGAGTTGAAGAGCACTTCAACTCCTCTGACCCCTGGCGCATGTGGCAAGAGATACGGACTATCACCACCATCAACCCACCCAGCACTGTTCCACCATCCAGCTCGGCTTCCATCCCCAATGAGCTCGGCTACTTCTATGCTCATTTGATCGGGGAAATAAAGAGCTCGTCATCAAGCAGCCTCTCACTTTCTGTTCTGTTTAAACCTGCCCCTGGTTGTCCCTACCATCTTCAAGACTGCCTCCATTGTGCCAGTGCCAAAGCACTTCTCTGCTATTGCCCTCAACAACTTCTGCCCTGTTGCACTCACCCTCATTATTGCCAAATGCTTTGAGAGACTGGTTCTGTCACAGTTGAAATCCTGCTTACCTGCCACAAAGGATTCACATCAGTTCATCTACCGCAGCAACACGTCAACATAGGATGCCATCTCCACATCTCTATTCTGCTCTGACCCACCCGGACCACCACTGCTCTGGGTATGTGTGCTCACTTCTCACTTGTGTGTGTGTGTGTGTGTTCACTGCTTGGATGGGTTAAATGCAGAGAAAGAATTTCCCCTTAGAGATTCATACAGTATCCAAAAAAAAAAAAATTGTGCTTAGCATCTGTATAAGTGAATTAATATGGCTAGAAAAATACAGTTTCTACCAACAGCCATATGACTATAAACACACAGATAAAAAACTAAAAAATACCATAAACTAATCAGTTTCAATCAATCAAAACAGTTTCAGTAGTAGATCTTTAGTAGATTTTTTTCCTGTCTTGGAATGAAAAGCTGAACAATATAAATTCTGCTAGCTACATAATCTGAGCTAGCTGTTCGTCTGCCCCGATCCTGCTCCATCTTGAATGGAGGTTTTCTTTGCAGGTGTAATTTTTGCAGTGAAGCCCTTCACCTTCATAAAATCTCTTTCCTAAAATTCTTAAGCACATTATCACAAGTCCAGTGTGAACTCTCTCACTCTCACCATGCTTGGCGTATGTGAGTCTAAAAGAACTGTATCATCTTTAATAACCTCTGAGCTAAAGTGCAGCAACGGTAAATTGTGCCTTTAGCCGTCCTGTAACTCACGGTGCCCATCAACTCAGCTGGGGCTTAATGCTCCACTCACAGAACTGCATTCAACTTGCAGGGAATTTGGACTCTCCGCCAGCACTCCGATTTTAATTAGACCTAACGAGCTATATTAGCCTAATTAGCTATGCTTAGACATGACTCTTCATGAGCTCCTTTGTTGATCAATGGGCTGGAGACAAGTCATTACATGCACTTCGAAGCCAAAGTGGCTGACGACATTTTTTTTTTTCAAGCTTTGCGACTTGACGTCAGGTCCCAGCAAACAAGAGGCCTGTAACTTTCATAGCAGTTCCACAACATTAAATGTAGCAATAAATGACTTGTAAAAAAAAATGGTGTCTTTAATAAATCATTCTTTATTTCTTACTTTATTAAACTTCCTGTTCATGTGTAAGAGCCGTGAAAGGACTAACACCAAATAGCTGTTTAGCTGCCTTTGATAATGTACACTTGAACACACCACAGCATGCACATGTTCTCCTCTGAACCAGAGAGGGCAGTAGTGAGTTTGCCTCCTCAAATAAAAACTATTGACAGAGAATTTCTAAAATAGAGGAGAATTTCCACTCTCAAAACTTCAGGATCATACATTAGGCATGTATTCATGCATTAGCAGAATGCTAGAGGTTCGTGGGCAAAATCGTTCTCCGGGTAAGAAAACTGAAAGAACATTAGTATTTTTTTTTTCATTTCAGTTCTCTGGACTCTGGAATTGAGTACTATCTATCTATCTATCTATCTATCTATCTATCTATCTATCTATCTATCTATATATATATCTACTCATGTAGAGCCTGGAAGAAAGATGAACACATGAGGAGAACATGCAAAACCCCAGACAGACAGTGACCCAAGCTCTCGGATGTTAGGTTTAATGGCCAGTGAGTGTAATCCATTTCATTCAATGGGGAGAAAATGTTTCTTCATTTATTATTCTTCTGTTTTCTCTCTAAACGGTGATTCATTTGATCACTCTGTTATTCAGAAACAAAATGGAGAGCATTCAATTTGCAGATAGTAATAAAAAAAACAAAACAAACAAATTGGTCCTCAACAATCAGTTTAACAAAGTCTCAGTGTGGAGAATGTTTTGCCAATCAAAATATGAAATGAAATCCCAATGAAATAAAAATGCAATGTGAAATAATATCAGAAAGGATTTATTATATTATTGGAGATGACTCAAAGACAGGGTTGTGGTTGCCGCACACACGATGAGCTCGCTGGAGAACAGCAGCACAGAGAAAATGACATGCTTTACCACCCAGCTGCAGGGATGTAGTCAGATCACACACACACGCACTCACACACACACACACACACACACACACACACACACAATGAGAGAAACCTGCGTTCCCATTCCCATCCCTCAACCCTATTAGTGGAGCTGTGACAATGCGGATATGTGTGTGTGTGTGTGTGTGTGTGTGTGTGTGTGAGAGAGAGAGAGAGACATAAAGGACTTAACCTCATGCTGTGTGACATGCTGCAAAGCCCACACGTGTTTCCACAGGTTAGCATATTTACATACAGATGAGACAAGCAGGAACAGGTTTGAAAAAAATTATTTTGAAATATATATTTTTTTCTAAATATAGTGCTGTTGTTCGAATTTGCCACAGCTTATTCTTCCATCGTCATTCATTGATCAAGTTTAATGTACATTATTTACAATTATGAATTATCATGCATTTTGAAGTGCAGCAAAATCAATCGTTTATGTTTGGATTTTAAGGAAGGAATAAAACCCTCGGTGTGGTGACGTTATAGGAAACTAATCAGCAACGTAGCAGTGTGATGCAGCAGTATTCCTGTTTGCACCTGAAGCTGATTGGTTTCACCTGAAGTCGGATTGTTTTCTAATCACACAACGTCCCAGAGAATTTTATTCCTCTTATACCACATCAGCAGTCTACGAAGTGTGTGTAAAAACTCTACAAACTCTTTTTCTATGTATTAACTGGATAAACGTGTGGAACAACCTTCAAATTATTTCAAAATATTATCATTTTCCAGATTAGAACCCCTTTTTGGACACTAAAAGCTCTTAATTATCCAATGACCCCTGAAGAAACGTCTACAGATCCCTTATTGGACTATGAACTGGCACGTGTGGTACAAACTCCAAACTATTGTTAATTATGTAAGTATTTTCAGAAGAAAACAACCCTTAATTATGTAATGAACCTGTAAAGAACACTTAAAGAACCCATTTTCTATGTGTATTAACTGGGTAAGTGTGTGGTACACACTCTACATTATTGTTGGTTAATTTCTTCTTCATGCCTAGAACCTGTCAAGAGTTTAACTTTTCGCTCCTCGCTCTTAGAAAAAATGGATTCTTTAAGTATTCTTTAACAGAACCTCTGTGGAACCTCTAAGGGTTCTCCAAGAGGGACAACCGAAGAACCCGCAATGATGTACACTCAAAAGTACACCACCACACTGTAAGGTTCCTAAACTAACTTGACATGTGCCTCACACAGCCTACGAGAGCGCGGTGATATTCTGCTTCATCACATCACCCTGTCACTGATTATTTTTCTCTAACAGCGTGACACGCAGTGTTTTGTTCCTGATATTAAAAATGCCAAGGACTGGAATAAGTAGCTGATTTTGTGTGTTTATGTTAAACATGGGTGTAAATGTCAGACGCAGAAAGATTTCATCTCTGGGATGGAGTTTATACATAAAAGCAGATCAGATTGCAATTACCAGGAGAAGCTGGCGCTCGACGAATGTTAAAGCGGTCTTAAGGAAACCAGCCTGAAGAAGCCCCAGCTCATGTAAGAGCACTTGAACGTCGATGCAGAAACGCCCACTGCACTTGTGCTCGGGTTTTTCTGTTGCAGTGTGTTTTAATTTTCCACGCTGGTGCCTGTTCTACTCCCCGCAGTTCCATATGTTACTCTATTATAGCCATTATCCTGTTGTATATTACTGTTATTATTACGAGAGCTGCTTTTTGACTCATTCGAGTGATTGAACTGCGCAGGTATATTTTTCCACAAACAACAAAAATACACACTCTTAGAAACTCTTAAGTGCTCTTTAGTTGTCCTTCTGAGGTAAAGTATCAGAAACAGTTCCAAGCAGAACCTTTTGTTTTGGAAGCAAAGCCCTCTTAATTATCCAATTGTCCTTTAAAGTACCACTAGAGGCACTTTTCTTTTTTCTAAGAGAGTAATGAATTGAGTAGGTGTGTGATGCAAAACTCTAAATTATTGCAAATTATGAGCAAGTACTTACTGGATGGTAAGAACCCTTAGATATTCAATTACCCTTTAAAGTACCAATGGAGCCTCCTTTTTTTCTTACAGTGAGAGCTGTATGCGCTACAAACTCCACATTGTTGCTAATTCTAACCTCTTTCCGAAGTAGAACCATTTTTGGATTTTGAAACAACTTAATTATTCAATGATACTTTAAAGAACCCTTGAAGAACTGTGTTGAGTGTACAGTATGTAGTACAATCTCCAAATTACTGTTAATTAAATGCATTTTCCAAAATAGGACCCTTTGTTGAAGCTAAGAATTCTTAATTATCCATGCAACGCTTAAAGAACCGCTACACACTCCACTTTTCCCCTTAGAATATATGTAGTTATTGGATAATTTTGTGGAACAAGCTCTAAATTATTGCTGATTATAGCTGTTTTTTTTTCAAAGGAGAACCCTTTTTAGACGCTAAGAACTGTCCAATTACTCCTCAAATAACGCTGCAGTAAGTAAAAACTATCAATGTGTGTTGTATAAACTCCAAATTACTGCTCATCATGAATGTTTTCTGAAGTAGAAATCTTCTTGAAAGGTAAAAACCCCTTATTTATCCAGTTTAACCCTTAAAATCCCTTGTAGAACCCATTTTTCCAGCAGTGTATGATTAACTGGGTGAGTGTGTGGTACAAATTAAGCTTTTTCTGAAGCAGAACTCTTTATGAACACTACACAAACTCATAATTATTCAATTAACTCCTAGAGAACACTTGAAGAACCTTTCTTTTCAGAGTGGAGGTATTAGTTGCTTAGTAAGAAACTTCAAATGATTGTTAACTATAGTTATTTTCCAAAGCAGAACCCTTTTTGAAAGCCAGGGATCTAATTATCCAATGTGGATACTTAAGGAACTCTTACAGAACACTTTTTTAAATCTGTATGTATGAACTGTGCTGTAAGTGCACATATAAACAAATTATTGCTAGTTATGAGTGTTTAGAAACCTTTCTGCATGTATCAGCTGGGTAAGGGTGTGGTATAAACACCAAATTATTTCCAAACATAACCAATTTCCAGATTAGAACCTCTTTGTGGGCACCAAGGAAATGTTCTTTGAGGATTCTTTAAGGGATTATTAGAAATGTAGGGGTTCCTAACTGAAGGAACCTCTATGGGACATCAGTAGGTACTTCTGGACCAAACAGTTCTAGGAACTCATTGAGAGGAACTACTCCCCGGGGAGCTCCCTGAGAACTACACACCTTCAAGGGCCCTATTTCAGTTTGCATTCGCACCGCCAGTAGGAACGCTGAAGTGACGTAAGACACATCAACATTACATTGTGTTTGTATTTGTACATCCGGTTTCAGCTTCTCTGATCTGTTAACTAGCACCTGCTGTCATGTGGATTTTCTTAGCATTTGTGTAAGTTCCTGTATGCTTTATCCTGTTAGCGTAATGCACACTGACTAATAAAAAGAAATACTGACTGCTCAACTCGAAGGATCTCGCTACACTTGGAACATCTAGCCCATTCACCGTACACACATGGTTCTTATTGTGTTGGGAGAGTACCTACCCTGAAGTAGGAGTTAAAAAAGTCTCTAACAACAGGGTTCTAAGAACTATAATCATTCTCAGTTCCTGCACTGCGAGCACACAAAAAAAGGGGGTATTTCCACCAACAGTTCTAAGAACTATGAAAAGTTCTTCTGGCCCGAAAGCACCTTTTGTCGTTTCAGAGCAGGACTGTGCCTTGAGCATAACTTCTGCATTACATTTCCCATCAGCCCCTGCACATCACATGCCCCTGATTACTAGCACCTGTTTTGAGTTTTGTTTAATTAGAACTCTTAAGTTCTGGTTCTTAGGCACTTCTTTTGCTTGCTTTGCTGTTTTGTCATGCTCTCGGTCATGCTTCTTCTGTTCTCGAAGTCATAGTGTTGTGTTTTACTTAATAAACTTTAATTCTGCATTTGCATCCACCTCTTCCTATCTTTTATGACACTCTAAGGGTTCTCCAAGAGGGATAACCGCAGAACCTGTAAGGATGAACCCGCAAAAGTACAACAGCAGTTCTTAAAACTAATTTTCGATGTACTTTCCCAGGAGGAAGATTAAACCTCACAGCTGAAGTGTTGATGTTGTGCAGGAAGGATAACAGAAAGGCTAAAATAAATCGTTTTTCTCAGGAAAGGTCAGGATATCAGGATGAAGAGGTGATGGAGTGGTTAATCTTATTGAACTTTATATATTTTTTCTATCTCCAGATAAATAAAATCAATTAGCAATCTCATTTTCACAAGGGTTGTTTTCTGAAATTTTACTTTTAAGTGAGTCGCAGGTTTGAGTTTTTTAAGCATAGAGGTAGCAAATACACAAAATATGAAATACCAATAACTAGCATCCATGCTAATAATTTACACTCAGTCTATCATTTGGATAACAGAGCTGGACATTCACACTGAGCTTGCCAGTCATTAGCACACTATTCATGAAAATAAACAGGCAGAATTTAGTTTTCTTCTTCATGGAAACTTTAGAAAATATACCAAAAATTGTGCAATCATGGAAAAGGAGGTTTCAAAAGGATTCGCACATTAATGCAAAAATATACAACTTTTTAAATGTTTTAATGGTTATATTTTAATGTAAAGTGTAGCTGTAGTGGTCCAGGGCAGCTTATTTATCTACAACATACATGCATGTGGTGAAGGAAGCGTTTCCTGTGTTTAAATTCTCTTTTAACATTACTTTACATACAGATTTGTACAAATCAGTAGAACACAAATAGCACCGAAATTATTGGAACGAAGAGTGGAAACGGTACCCCAGAACTAACACTGTATTTTGTAGTCTGTATAACTCTAATCTAATCTAATCTAATCTAATCTAATAAATGACATTGTTTTACAATACAAGTCAGAGCACGACTTGTAACCCGATTAAGATTAAGATTAAGATAACAGATTAAGTTGTTATGTATATATATAGGATGATAATTGTATAAGTTTTAGATGATTGATAGAAAAATTAGTTTTTGACAATGGGCCCTATATTATTTCCTGGTTTTTAACATAATTTTATTTAGCTTTTTTCTCACATCATAAGGTGTCTTTGGCTGGGAACTCCTAAAGGGTTCTCCTTCAGAAAAGGTTCCAAGTAAAACCTCCATTTCTCATCCAAAGTATTTTTGAGGTACATTTTATTTGGTGTTTTCTCTTAACAGTTGTGGGAGAAACATTAACAGATCCCTATAGGTAGTGAAGTGTTTCCTTTTCAACTAAGGAAAATAAGAACTTAAACCTTAAAGGAACCCTGGAGGAACTATCCAAAACCTGGAACCTTTTCTATGATTCTTAAATTCTTAAAAATGGTAGCTGCCTCCAAATAGTAATAATAATAAAATAATCACATTCGTGTTAAACATTGTAGCCATGTGGGGTATTAACATGACATGTTTTAAGGAAATGAATCCACAATAACTGTAAAAGCACTCGCTGACACTGGAGACTCCTTCCATAACTGTTTACATAACTGTGTCTCCTCCAGAAACTCATATCATATCAATGATAAGAGGATTTTTTTTTTATCTGAACCCAGACTTTAACAGTGCTAGTGCTAGTGCTAGTATTAACATGCATTAACAAGCAACATTTTAAAAAGTGCTTTCCAGGCAGCTTTGCATTTCTTTGTGCTTTGACACACCATTAAACTCAACATGTTTCCATGTTCTGTCTCAAATGTATTGGAATAGGAATAATGCAAAAATGTGTAGCATTGTGAACTACTGCAATGGACCTTATGCAAACCATCTGCTGTACAACAACAACAACAACAACAACAGCATAACCACAACTAGTATAAGAAACAGGAAGTGGCACAGGAAGCAATTTCCCTTTGTTAGCTTAAGTCAGCTTTACACTGTAAGATTTTCAGCAGAAAAAAAAAGTACATCAAAGATGAATTCTTTGGATTTGAAGAATTGATGGGTGGAGCCTGTAATGTGATTTAGTGTCACTGTGACCAATGTTCAGCCATTTTAAATAAAATGAGCACGTGTTAGCACTCCTATAACACTCATTTAAAATCCACCAATAGTAGGACAGTCTTATAGAACTTTATCGTGATCCTTATGTACAGTGTGTCAAGTTGAAACAAGCACTGAATTCACAGCGGGTTTCGGAAGCTGCAGTACGTAGCCCCGTGATCCTGAGTTCACATCCCAGGACTGGCCGAGGTTGAGGGTGTGAGCCGGCAGCCAGAGAGGCACCAGCGCCATTACCTGTCCCGTCCACCGCTGTGACCTCAAACAAGATCCCGATCCATCCGAACTGCTCCGCAGGCGCCTGACAGGCTGACCCTGAGCTCTGATCCTGCAGAGGGAAAAAACCCCAACACAACAGACGCAATTCCATTATGAGCAGACTTTTAAAACCTAGCACTAACCGAGTTTACTCCACAAACCAAACACATTTTGTATTGTTTGTGGGTCTCGTTTATAATTCTTAATATGTATGCAAATGTGTTCATAAAAGCACCATTTCCAATTTTCTTTCAACATGTGTGATGCTAAAAAAAAGACTAGGCATCACATTACACTACAGCGTAATTATTCATGGATGAGTGTTGATGAACGCCAAGCTTGTTCAGCGTTATAACAGCTGGATGGATGGATCTACTATCAGGATCTTTATAACAGGCAACATTAGTTAGGCACTATGTTAATGACAACAAAACCATAAATCATTGCGGAAAAAAAACTGGAATGTGAAATATTAGAATATAATATGTGCATCTTCAGTACTCTCTCTCTCTCTCTCTCTCTCTCTCTCTCTCTCTCTCTCTCTCTCTCCACACAGAGGAACTTTGGCTGAAGGTAAACCCTCATTTTTTTTGTGTAAATGTGTTTCGATTCACTGTAATGCCTGAGATTTTTTTTAAGTCACCTGTACTTTTCCAGAATAACCAGGTATGAGTTAGAAATATGCCAGATAATGTAGCCTAAATTGTTTCCTCCGATAAAAATGAAATCTCTGATATTAACTGAACCCCTGAAAGCCCCGCCCACTTTCCCATTTGCCCTTACCGACACTACTTAAATGACGTGTGATGTGGAATCCCTGCTTTCTGTCATGAGAAATGGAGAATGCTTTTATTTATTTCATAAAATCTATCAATGTGTGTTTGACTTAGCAAACATTAGGCATATATAGCTAACATCAGTTAAAGGTGCACTGTGTAGGATTTAGGGGGCTGTATTAACAGAAATGGAATATAATATTCATCAGTAGGTCCTCATTAGTGTATAATTAGCTGCAACTATGAATCGTTGTGTTTGCGTGAGTTTAGAACGAGCCCTTTATACCTACACAGGGAGCGGGTCCACCTCTACGGAGCCGCCATGTTGCGCCACTACAGTAGCCCAGAATGGACAAACCTCTAGAGAGCGCCTTCCACGCTTCATGTTTTACTGAAGACGATTAATGCGTTATCCACCGACTGGTATTGAGTTTGGACTGCAATAGGACACACACCGCTGAGCACCAATGCTCATCACCCATGTTCAGCTCATGAGCATTTTCAGCACTAGTAAAATATTTGGATATATCCTAGACGTGTTCGTCGGCAGGCCTTCGAGGCTGACGCTCATCTACGTCTTCGCACCACAGCACGGACCCTCGTCCATTTTCAGTATTCTCTTCCCGCTCGCTAATTCCCACTGCTCCTTTCTGTGCAGCTGTGCTGCGAGGGACGAGGGATTCTGAGAGATTTTTGCTTGCATCTAATTATCACTGCTGTTCAGTATGCACAATATTAGCTTGTGCAACACGCTAGCGGTTTGCCTGCTAGTTCTATTTCCATCGACCTCTTCAATTAGCCGTGACAGCTGGCTAACATCAGATGGTGACCTTTGTTTCTTGGGTAAAGGGAGTTCTCTAACTTGAAAACTTCAATGCACACTGATTAGAAAGACACTCTCACACTGTCTCTGTCACTCCGTCTTTCTCTGTTTATCTTTCTCGATCTAGATTTCAACTAAAATTTCTTTCGTACAAAACCTTCATAAGCAATTACGGCAGCAGGAGAGTGGTTCAGCGCTGGCTGGGAATGGGACAAGGATTTGCGGAGAACAAGCAGGGTAATGAATGCATTGGCACCTCGCACCTCTGTTTGGTTAATGAGTAAGCACATTTATAGTTTGTTTGTCGAGAGAGTTTCTTTAGACCCGAAAGAACGAGTGTGAAGGCTTGCAGTGCTGACAGTGAGTAGTGATGACAGCATAAACATTGTGTTCAATTTATCTGTGCTTGCATGAGTGAGTTTGCAAGAGAAGCATTGTGTGTAAAAAAATAAATCAACAGTCAGCATCTCTCCCTGAAGCCTGCATCCTCATTCCCATCACTGCGTGCCCAGATGGCACAGGACTGAACAGGGAAAACTGTTACCTTTTAATGCTTAGCCATTTATTAGGGCTGAAGTCAAGACTGGTCAAGACCAGGACTAGCCAAGAAAACCGAGTCTTCCGGGGTTCAAGGCCAAGTCAAGAGGAGTCTAAACGAAGGTGAAAGTGAGTCACGATCAGGACTGAAAACCATCAACGTTAGGGCCAAGACTTTACTTCATCTAGTTGGCTTCACTTGTACATCGTGCCAATGTTTTCCACAGGAAGGTTTTACTTCTTTGCTCATGCGAACAAGCATTATATAAATAAACTATATTTATCAACACTCATGCACAAGACTGAGATAAGCCCAAGTCCAAATGCTAGTGAATCCAAGACGAGACCAAATCAGTACATCTCGCACCCGGGTTATATTCTGTGATGTTTCGCTCCATATCAGCGCTTCACCTCACCGCTGTAGACTGGCACCATGGACTGAAGTGCAAAGCAAACAATACGTCAGTCTGTTTTCATTTCATTTGTCTTGCCGCTACTCAGTTAAATAAAATGAAAAGCTCTCACTCTGTAGTGAGTCTATTATCCGATTAGCTGCCTTCAACTAAATAACTGGTATAAATGCCTGTGATTGGCTGCTAGGATCTGCTACAGCATCTGCATCATGTGGAGACAACTGGAGGTTTTTTCCTACAGTTATCAGCGCTGCTACAGAATTTTTTTTTAATGTTCGCTCCTCTGAAATACTTTGCCGCATCCAGACCGGTTGATGATGCCTGATCTAGGCCTTTCTGTTCATATCGCTGACTAGTGAATTCTGCTCCGTTTTCAGCCAAGCATCATTTTGGTCCCTGAGGAAGCTTATAAAGTGTGGGCTGAGGAAGCTTATCTTTCACTGAGGCTGAGAATGCTGAAGCAGTTAATTGACAGACGGAATGCAAGAGAGAGAGAGAGAGAGGGAGAGAGAGAGGGCGGTAGAGAGAGGTAGAGAATAGCTGTGAAAGGGAAAGAGGGAGGGGATGTGCATGTGAGAGCGTGCATGAGATCAAGCGAGGGAGGGAGACAGAGAGAGCGAGACGCGTTCATTCCGATCGCTCCCGTCTCCTGGCGTCTAACAGAAAAGGGAGAATTTTTACAGAACACCAGCAAGCAGACGAGGACGAGGACAACCGTGAGGATTATTTCCTGTAAAAAGCATCACCTCAGCTTGTGGATACTGTGCATCTCTGGAGTGTGTGTGTGTGTATGAGCGTGTGTGTGCTCCCCATCCTGAAGTTATACAGGATGTGAGCGGGGGATGAACAGAACGCGGCGCGGCAGGATCCTTCGTGGCAGGAACGCCAGCGCTGCTTCTAGCCACTGACGAGCGCGTCAGGACCACTCTCACTCTCACTCTCTCTCTCTCTCTCTCTCTTTACCCCTCTCTGTCCTTTTTTCTCTTTCTATCTCTCCTTCATTTGAATTCTCACAGAACATCACGGAATACAGCAGACGGACAAAGGGGAAAGATTAATCACACAATCCTAAAGAGGACACGAAACGAGGATTTTACTGATAAGAAACAAGGCGAGAACGGCTCTCAGGCAGCTTGTCGGAAGACTTTGAGATTTTTAGCCGGTGCATTGCTTGCTTTTCATCCTGGTTGTGGATGTTGTGTGGAACCTCGGAAAAGCTTCTGCAGGTAAGATCGATGGTGATTAGTGCGTTTGTCTGTGTGTGTGTGTGTGTGTGTGTGTGTGTGTGTGTGTGTGTGTGTGTGTGTGTGTGTGTGTGTGTGTGTGTGTGAGTTGATAAAGCTGTGATTCAAGCGCTAAGGAGAGAAGACAAGACAGCCATGGGAGTGGAATATGATTTAAGCTCTTCCTGTTCTCATTGCATAAAGTGGCCTAAGTTTAATACATTTAATATTGGTCTTTTATATTTCTTTCTATTGGGATGCTTAGATCCAAGGCTGAATTCTTTCTTGATTATTCCTGTTCTTCTTCACAGAGAGGGAAATTAAGAGGTGATCATGGGATCATCTTGGAATGTTAATC
Organism: Notoglanidium maculatum; assembly: GCA_030068355.1. NCBI lineage: Eukaryota > Metazoa > Chordata > Actinopteri > Siluriformes > Auchenoglanididae > Notoglanidium > Notoglanidium maculatum. Next base: position 1,581,036 of record JAQQZX010000002.1, on the reverse strand, counting down.
ACTTTGGATTATTGTGGCTCCTGATGCTTTGACAGCTGATATGACTTATCTGTCCAGCATCCCTCCTTTATCCAAACCATGCATTTTCTGCATTTACATTGTGTGTGTGTGTGTGTGTGTGTGTGTGTGTGTGTGTGTGTGTGTGTGTGTGTGTGAGAGTGGGCTGATATCGATAAAGCTTGATAGGGAGGGTTTGATAGAGGCGTGTCTGCACTGTTACCGGTGCTAAAACGTAGAGTGCGCATCCATCTCGTATCCGGCTGAAGGACACACTCTTCTGGCTGGGTGTGAGCGTCCTGCAGTTCCTTCTCTCATCTTCATCCTCCGCACTGGACAAGTGCTACTCTCTTTAAAAAAAGAGAGAGAGAGAGAAATTAAACATTCACAAAGACATGCACATCCTGTTCATGCTGAAATATTTACAATAATTTAATAATATATGAAGCCAACGAATGTTTTTTTTTTTTTTGCTTCCATATAAATGACCACTAGATGACTTTGCCAGTAGATGTGCAGCGCTCCCCTTGATAAGGCACACGCTAAGGGACCCTACAAAGGCTGCAGCTGGGAAAAAAAGGGGTTTCTTTGTAGTTTTATGATATGGGTTTAATTCAAGTCATAAATCAGAGCGAGATATTGCAACCCTTATGAAGCTTTAATGTCCTGTTTCTCTTTATTTCGCCTTCAGCACTTTGGTGCAGAACGATTTTCCCAGAGATAGATATTATCTTGCTGAGACCCCCATCTGTGCCTGATATGGCCGAGATCTGTGAGTTCTCAGCCTTTTGATGATTTATTGAACGCTAAGCCAGCGGTATTCGATAGATGCTCAGTTTTTGGTGTAGAGGCTGCTCTAGATTCAGACGAGGTCTCGCGTACGGAGACACATTCCTTCATGGATTAGAAGGCGAGCCTTAACATCCTCACTTATCAGACAAACAACCCTCGCTTCTTCTTTGTCTTTCTCTTATTTCTGTCTTTCCAGGAAAAGGGAGTCTTTTAAATAAACAGCATAAATCTGTCCTTTGACTTTCCAGCATCTTCATGATATTTTGTGTACTTACATCTGAGTGATTATCTCCGTTTTCATTTCAGGCTTTAGATTTACATTTTAGATTACTTTAGCACATTGCCTTTGGCTGAAGGGTAAAGGATCAAAATTGGAGCATTGTCATGGGATGTCATTCAGAATTTCCAGTGCATATGCTGCAGATATGTACAAAATTAATACTATTATTTATTGAATAGGAACCATATCAGTATGTCCCTGGAACCGTTGGATTAACCCAGATGTAGAAATGTCAGCAGAGTCATCATGGTGTGCTTCAGCTCTGACTGCAGTTCCTCAGCCTCAGCTACTTCTCTGCAGTTTATAACTGCTTGCAATTAGAGATTGGGATTGCTTCTCATTATTTTTTGTTTTATATGAGCCTGCAATAATTACTAACAACATTTGTTGGACATATTTTCCTAAATATGAGTAAACATGCTAGCAGTCTAGGTTAGCCCTCCGTGACCCAGAACAGGCAGTTACTAAAGACGAACGAATTTAACACATTCATCCAGACATGAAAGTAAAAATCTCTTACTGCTTGTTAAGAACATGTTATCTGTTCATTCTGACTAATTAATTCATACCCAGGTACATCGTTAATACAAATATATGATGTAATGCATGTGATATGTTTTTCAATTCATGTTTATTTTTATGTATTCAATATTCATCCATTCGTCTTCAGTGAGTGGTTTACTCTGGTCTGGGTCCCGAGCCGATGCAGGGAATACTAGGAGCTAGGCGGAAATACAGTGCATCCTGGAAAGGATGCCAGTCCAACTCCATGTCCAAGGACCATGGACACACATGTGGCCCAACTGGGAGGAGAACCCAAAGGAAGTGTATTCACTGTGCAACCTGAGATGGATTGGCGTTCTAACCGGGTTATGTTCCCACTTCACGCCCAGGATAGGCTCCAGATCAAACCACGATAAGATGTATAAATGAATTTGGTGAACTTTAGAATCTCATCTGAGCAGGCTGAGCGAACATCTGAGCAACTCAGACAAGTGTGTGAAAATGAAAACTGTCTTGGCTAGCACAATAGCTCCATATGTTGAAAATATGCAGAGGAAGCAAAGCCTCGAGCCCTGGATGTCCTGGGAGTCTGGAAAACGAGTACTAAACACTGCTGAGGTTTGTTAATGCAGATTGAGTTCCACTTTGGCTAATTATTTGTCTTATCAGCATGTGATATTCTCCAAGAATATTGAGTTATAAATTATCCATGGTTCGTCGTCCGTTATCTGTAAGTGTATAAGTATAAGTAAAATGGAATTCCTACTTCCAGAGGTGAAACAGGACATACGCTACATTAGGCTAAATCAACCAAGAGCGGTCCCCAGCTGTGCCAGATGGTGTCTCCATGTCCTGTTGGTGAGGCACCTGGGAAAAGTTGACACCTTAGACATGTCCATGATTGATGTGTTTGTGTAAAATGAGAAGGACTATAAAATCTTCTGAGAGTGTGCCGTATTATTTTACTGTAATATCTTACAACCGGATGAGTGGACACGTCTGAAGCAGATGTCACATCCTATTCACCGGTCAGTTAAATACCCCGGCCACTTCATATTTTATTCATGATGGCATCCAGAAGTGTCAAACACTCCACTGATCCTTAGATGCACACTCGCTCCATTTTGATAGCAAAAGCATCTTCTGAAAAGGCCACATGGGTTCCACCACAAGGAGGTGCAGTTTGTCCTCTGGATGAAGGTCATTTTGTACCAGAACAGCAGCAGATAGAGAGAGAGAGAGAGAGTGAGAGAGAGAGAGAGAGAGAGAGAGAGAGAGAGTCATCAGCATAATATGGTGAGAAGATGTCAAGCTAAGGATGTCTCAGCTTTTAACATTTAACTCAAACATGCTCACAGATTTTGTCTTCTTCAGTCTCTCAGGAGCAACGGTACCAAGGCTCTAGAAGAAACAGAAAGCTGTATACAGTTACAAATTCTAGATTAACATTCTGTTCTGGAGAATCTCTCTTTGCTCAGCTGTAGTATTTCTTGTATTATTATTTTCTGTATGTAAATATTTATTTAACATTTCTGTAGGACGTCTTCAGTATCAGCATTTTGTGACTTTACATTTCCTCATCTTCAGGACAGAAGACTTTATGTTTCTTTGTGGTTACTCATTACTATGACAAAGACTGTTTGTAACTGCTCTAATGCAAGTGAGAACAGAAACTAACTTCTTGGGACTATAAATAGATCAAATGTATGATGTACCTATTTAAAGGTGCACTGTGTAGAATTTAGGGGGATCTATTATCAGAATTGGAATTTAATATTCATCAGAATGTCCTCATTAGTGTATAATTAGCTGTAACTATGAATCGTTGTGTTTGTGTAAGTTTAGAGCGAGCCCTTTATACCTACACAGGGAGCGGGTCCGCCTCTACGGAGCCGCCATGTTGCGCCGCTACAGTAGCCCAGAACGGACAAACCTCTAGAGAGCGCCTTCCACGCTTCACGTGTTTACAAGCGGCAGCATGAATCCGGAAGGAAGCAGCGGAAGAACAGCAAAGAAGAAGAGAGGAAGGCGAGGAAGAAGAAAGAAGAGGAAGCAGTGTTTTCTGGAGCTGGAGAACAAGTCTGAGAACCAAATTTTGAAAAATGGAGGATCATATTTATTATTTAGCACGGGAAAAAGCAAGGGAAAAGCAAGGTGACGGCCTCCGTACGCTCTAATACACGCCTGGAGAGGGAGGGGTAAGAGAGGGGCAATCAGGTGGGTGAATACTACATACTGGACCTTTAATTAATAATAAAAAAAGTAATCATATACAAATTAAGGTGGTATAAAAAGAACAGAAGACCTCAGCATGTGCTGTTATAGGAATATAATGAACTCTGCCTCATCATGCCACACTGTCACTGATTATTTTCCCATAGCAGTACCACACAGAGTGCTTTCTTCCTACAGAACTTAGGCTTAATACCCGTCTAATTCCCACTGACATGTTTTCTTTTTTAAATGTCTTTAAATCTTTGTCAAAATTTTTTATGTGGATAAAACCTCTACATTAATCTGAATAGAAGCCTCTGCCAAATAAAACCACGTCATCAATTAACATGTCACAACATCAGTTTATCTTTACCTGTCAGCTCTCTGAAGTGACCTGCCATTCTGATTCAGCTCCACCCCGTTCATCTGAATAGACCACAACTCATCCTGCTCAGACCACAAGGACATAATTGCACTGTTGAAAAACCCTCACTGCGCTGCCACAAACCCGCCACTGTCCTGGCTCCGCACCATGGAAAACTGCACAGTCATTCTGAAATGTAACACACTCTTAATAACAAGTTCATTTTCAACACAAAACTTAACAAGGTCACACGCACTGGCATTAACTTTGCCTTCCTTACTTTCTTTAAAAAAATAAATGGCATTCCAACCTCCTCTAAACAAAATTACTCAGTGTAAATGCTTAATGTATTTCCAGGATGTGAGGTTTAACTGGCTAGACACAGAGCTTGCAGGTATATGTTCAGCATCTCCATTAAGTGTCATTAACATAATCAATCAACTCTCACTCTTCAGTTCATGTTGGGTTTCAGCATTTGGAGATGATGCTCCTTTTCGCCCCTGCGGTGGTGTCTGGAAGGTTCTGTCTCAGGGCTTGGCACCGTGAGCCTTGCTGTTCAGATCATTAGTGTGTATCAGGGTGATGTTGGCTTGGCAAGGGCATCCTCTAATGACCACCTCGACTCTAATGACTGCCAAGTTAAATAAGAGAAAATAAGAGAAAATAGATGTAATTTGGACTGTCCACACTGTGTCAATTGTAGCTTGTTGATGGTATCCAACTGGCAAGACCTTGGAAGTGTATGCACAATTTGAAGCTTTTGCTCTTAAATGCTTGTCTATTAATTTATGTTTGCTTTGGAAATCCATGTCAACCTTTTCATTTCAATAAGCCTGATAACTGGGTAAGCACGAATGCAAAACAGTCAATGATGTAATGATTGTTATTGTCATGATTGCCTGGGTTTACTGTGCTACATGCACAGCTTTGTTTTGAATTCACTAGATGTGCCTTTGCTTTTGGATGTGTCACTTACTAGATGTATAGAGATTTATAAAGATTGTTCATTTATTTTGCAAGCTCGCTTCCACCACATATGAGTTGTCTTGCAAGTATGACCTTCTATCTTACAGTTGTAACATAATATCATCCATCCATCCATTATCTATAGCGCTTTTCCATCAGAGTCATGGGGAAGCTGGAGCCAATCCCAGCTGACTTCAGGTGAGAGGCGGGGTTACACGCTGGGCAGGTCTGTCGCAGGGCTAACGCAGAGACGATCAAAACCATTCGCACTCACATTCACACCTACGGACAATTTAGAGTAGCCATTTGACCTAATCTGCATGTCTTTGGGCTGTGCGAGGAAACCAGAGCACCCGGAGGAAACCCACACAGGCACGGGGAGAACATGCAAACTCCACACAGAAAGGTCTCAGTCTGCTGGCAGGTTTGAACCCACAACCGTCTTGCTGTGAGGTGACAGTGCTAACCATGCACCACGTGACATAATATAATGCGCTTGCAATTTTTTTTTTATCTCATAATTGTGACATATCATTCAACTGTGATTCTTTATGTTGAAATTCTGAATTTTTAATTGTGCAACTGTGACATAATAGCATGCAGTTGTGACTTTTTATCTCACAATTGTAACTTTATCTTGCAATTTTGACATATCACGCAATTGCAGCTATTTATCTTGCAATTGCAAGTATTTATCTAAACTTGCAGAATTGTGCTTCAACTTATTACATTATAAAACATCAGTTGTGGGATATTAATGAAGAAGAAGAAGAAGAATTGACAAAGTAATCAAGATCTAAACAGAGAACAGGTGGACACAATCAGGGACCACACCAATAACAGGACAGGACAGGACAGGACATGGGCAGAGACATGACCATAAGAAAGGTGTGTGTACTGAACTCAAAACACTATATGAGAGTGACATTTGTGAGTTGAATGGTTGAAGGTTTCATCCTTTTGCCCATATATTTATGATCCAAACTCATTTTCTTTCTGCTACAAGGTAGCTGGACTTATTGTGAACTAACTCCTTGATATTTATTGTCCAAAAAATTGTTGTCCTTGGATTTAAGCTTGTACACTTTGTATGGAATATGGTTTCCTTCCAGGCATGGGAGAAGCATATTTATTTTTAAGTATATACAGACAGATATTGGAGTTCAACATTTAGTCTTAGCCAAGATATCCTAAAGGCAGCACTGATGCTCTTATTAAAACTCAGCCGAAGTTTCTGAGTATTCCCGAGTGTGCAGGAATACAAATACTTCAAAACCAATAGAGGGCTTCACATAAGACAATATTTTCTCATGGTGCTTTGTCTGTTCCAGGCTTTTCCAGCATATCTGCAAGTGCAATACATGGCCAGAATCTTTTTTAGACTCACTATTCCCCTTGTATTTCCTATAAATACATAACACCGTCCACAATCACCTCACTTCAGAGAGAGAAATGTTTGTCAAAATCAGCGATCTCTGCCCTGCTCAAGGCTCTATCACACCAAATTGATTTCTCTGTGCTTCGGGCAAGTCAAGGACTCTCAATTAAAAGAAGCAGTGCACAGTGGAAAACAAAACCCTTTGCCTAAAGCAGAACTTTTTTCGTGTAGCCCGAAAAGAAAGGGAGCAGTTCTGCCTTAAGTCTAGGTAGAGTTGTGGGAGGGGAGAACAGTGGCTGGTGTGGCAGGTCAGGGTTGGAGGTGGATCCTGAGGGGAGAATGGTGGATGGAAGAGGGCACTATGGGCAGATAAAGTGGTTAACACCATAACATGATGTTTACTGGAGGGTGGATCAGGAGGGATGAAGAATGGCAGTGACTCCTTGTACTTCAAACAAGCAACTCTGGGTAGAATTTCCATCATAGACACTGGTGAACACAGCAATGGACACAGTGTATACATGCCTAGTGTGATGGTTTTGAGCATTGTAATGGACATCAAGTAGGAAATTGGTAGGAGGAATCAAACCAGGTCGTCTTAATCATCCTTATTCTGAGTCTAACCTTCATCTAGTGTTTGATGCTTCTGCTGGGAAAGATTACACACTAGACAGTATAGCTTTTTACATCTTTTTACATTCTTTTGCTTCAGGTTTCTTTCAACCAAATAAAGTTGCCACCTCCAAGTCACCTTCATGTTGCGCTACCAGAATGGCAGAATGTCCGGATGCCGAGTATTATTGATTTCATAAACAATGGCCACATACTGTTGGCATGTAGACTGAATCCCACTGCGAGGTTTGGATTTGTGTACCAATATTTGCATAATGAATTTAATGACCAGGCCATTCTGAAGAGGTCTTCACTACTGGAGCTTTGCGAAATGACAATTAGCCAAGAATGGATGGCAAATAAGCACCTTATTATTCTTTCATTTAATAATAAAAAAATTCCCAAAATTGTTCAGGTCTGCTGTAACTCTGGTGCTTGTTAGATTAGCATCATTTCACGATTAATCATTGACGCAAATCTTTGACCCATATAATCGCCATAAGTTTTAACAGCCATCCTGTAATTAGTGCTAATCAGTATTGGCTGAAAATAAAGCAGTAGATTTGCTTCTAATCATAAAATGCTTTTAAAAACAAAAAGGTTTGTGATTGCGCAATGGTGCACTCATTAATCAGCCGTACGACTATCTAAGGCTCAGGTTACGTTTCATGCTAGTCTGTAAACACAACTCGCTCATCCATTTTAAATCCCAATGACCCAGTTGCTCACTTCAAGCCTTGTTCAATCTTATCTATATAGCAGAATAAAGAAATTCTCCACCTATTTGATTTCCATTTATTACAGGAATTGAGCTAATTAGCTGATCTCTCGGCCATTTTAGCCGAGTCAGCAGTGCGGATTGCGGTTCTATCACTAATATTGAACTTAGATCGTAAATACTGTATACAGTGAAGAAATACGGTTGGAGAATTAAAACCAATCTCTCACCATTATAAAAGTTACAGTTTATTGCTTCCATTCATCCAGTATATAAGTTAGACAAGCTGTAACCTGCATACTTGTTTAAAAGGAGCGCGCTATGTAAACGAAATGTCATATTAAGAGTGAGAAAAATCATTAGTTGTGGCATTAGGATGTTCTGTGGTTTTAGTTAACCTCTCAAACTTCTTATAAACATTCATGGGTGGTGGATTTTTAGGAATTCTTTACACCGTTGCGCTAGTGGCAGTGTGCTGAGATCATTATAGCACTGAAGGAGGATCCGTTATCCGGAAGCTTTATCACACCTGTTTTATTCAGGAGCAAAAGAAAGCAAGCCTCTATAGTCACATATTAAAGGATAATACAATGAAATTCATCTCCTCTGTTCCTCAAATAACTAAACCCTGAAATATATTACACTGAAACTTTCTAACGTATGGGTAAGATTGAAAAAAAATCTTGGAAATTGTATAAATCAGTAAATTAAATTAATGAGTGAATGAATAAGTAAATAAATCAATCAATTAATAAAAGAAGGGAAGAATGAAAGAAAGTATGATGTGGTGAAATTAATGAAAGAAAGAAAGAAAGAAAGAAAGAAAGCGAAGGAGGAGGAAAGAATAAGCTAAGAAAGCAAGAATGGGGAAGAAGGGATGATAATCAATCAATCAATCAATCAATCAATCAATCCATTCCCCAGGTGTCTCACCCTGACATTAAGAGACTGAGACTGAATCAGCACTGAATTAAAGGATTAGAGAATTAACAATCACTAACTGAAAAGGTCTGGCAGCATTTCTTTTTGTTTTAATTCAATTAAAGAAATAATCTTAATGCACCAAATCGCTGAATCATGGTCGTAACTTAAGGCTTGTCCAACACAGTACGAGAAATCTCATCTGCTAAGAGGCCAGTGTCAGTGAGCGGCAGCTTGTGTCGGGACGTTTGTCATCTGTCCGTTCGTTTGCAGCACTCGGAGCCGAACACCGGTGTGTTTTATAATCTCAGCACGCCGCCTGGTTATGATGGAATGCGTATTAGGCGGCGTGATGCACAGAGGATGTTAATCTGTTGTTTGTCTGTAAGGACCCCTGAACGAAGCCAGAGCATCTGAATGATGACCTTTACCTCGTCGTGAGCAAGCGCTGCTCTCATTGTCAACATATGTAATTCCTAGCCTTGGATGCCAGCACGGTGCAGGATTATAAATCAGTGGAAATGCATCCGAGCGAGCGACTCGCGGCCCCTGGGCCTTGCTGATGGGACGGATGGTGGACAGACGGGATAACAGGGCCACGGGCTGTCATCGTCTCGCCGTCTGAAAGCCGCGGTCAGAATGTGGCCTTTCAGAGGGAGAGGAGAGAAAGCGGCTCTTATCAAACTGCCGCAGACGTGGGGCTGACATTCTGTCATCTGCCCATGGGTGTGTGTGTGTGTGTGTGTGTGTGTGTGTGTGTGTGAGTGTGTGGGGCTATTTATAGAAAACACTGATTTCTCTCCTACTTCAGTGTCATTGTCACTGATAAAGGACTCAACTGTCAACACGACGACATGACGGACAGTTTCTGAGCCAGAGATACAGGCAGTAACATAGCAAAAGCACAGCCATCAGCAGCCCCGGGTCATTTCAGTAACCTAGGGGTAAAGCGCATAACACTACATAACACACACATTAGCATTCTATTACAACTGACATTAACCTGCATAAATAGTCCAATAGCTATCACCTCATATCGCTTGTGTCATTTTTGATGTACTTACCACCTGGTTCAGGATGGATTTATATCAACATAATGCTGTTATAACGATTTCCAGGTTGAAGTGTGCCATGAGAAACTGCATTATAATGGCTTTGTAGCTCAGTTTACTTCTGTTATGCTAAATATTGGTGAAGATGTGACATAAATAGCTTACTAATCAGAAACAGTGCTGCTTATAAAGTGCTACATAATGCCTAAATACTGTACGTTGGTCATGACGACTGACATAAACCTGTATAAACAATTATAAAGGCTTGCCAAGCATGGTACTTTATCGACCTAAGGTTGTCATAACAATTTTCAGGCTTACTTATGTCCTGCAAGTGACTTGTGAGGTTATAACAGTCATTACACCGCAGTAAATAATGTTACATCCTTCCTCTGGCTCTTACGTGAAGTGTGATATTTATTTCTATTTAGCTTATGCTTATAAATACTTTTATTAATATTTATGACTTATGACACTGTAATAACATTGTAATCACAATTTTTCCCCTCTTGCTTTGAATGACCATTATATGACTGATATACTAGTCACATATATCTGTCATGTCAATTACGGCATCAAAATTGACAATCGCAGTCATGACAGCTGACTTGTTATAACCCTTTATAAACGCTTATGTAGGTTATATCACATGGGCTCAGAAATTTTCACATGTATTTCAATGGTTTCATCTTTCAGATGTGATTTTATCACATGGTTCTTCTTATTCCCATGTGATGACATCATTCCTATGATGCCACATGTCTTTTCTTGAAGGTTCAGGGCATTTATGACCACATCTGAAATGTATGGGTTTTTTTTTCCTGTAACTGCCCTAAGTCTAAAAAATCCTGAGTATTTCATTTCCAATTAATGACATTTATAGGCTCTTTAAAAAATAAGTATCTGTCAGAAATGATCCCACAGGAAAGGGGGGAAAAACGTCTTTTCAACTCGTTTAATTGGATGTCGAGTAGCTTTGAGATTCTTCCTGCAGCTTGAAGTACTCGAGGTGGTCAGATATTGAAAAATATGATTTGATTTCGATCCAGGTGGTCGTCTGGCATGATGTGAATTTTAAACTGAGGCACTCATGGCTCCTCCAGGTGTCAGGCGCGAGAGAGAGGGCAAGAGAGAGCGAGCAAGCGAGAGAGAGAGAGAGAGAGAGAGCGAGAGCGAGGGCCAGGGCGAGAGAGGGCGAGAGGGCG
>JAQQZX010000002.1:1558781-1569933 GCA_030068355.1 Notoglanidium maculatum | reverse complement strand
GAGAGAGAGAGAGAGAGAGAGAGAGAGAGAGAGAGAGAGAGAGAGAGAGAGAGAGAGAGAGAGAGAGAGCGAGAGAGTGAGAGAGAGAGAGTGAGAGAGAGAGAGAGAGAGAGCAGTCAGTGCAGTTAATTCTGAGAAAAAAAATGTGTTTAATGAATGCCAAGCAGACTGCGCGAGTGATGTACGCATGGGGATGTTGAATGAGTGGGAGCAAGATGGAGTGAATGCACTTGTGCTCCAATTCCGTACATGCCGTGATGCGAGCGACACACCTACGCTGCCTTCCCTTCTATTAATGCCTCGCTCTAATTCCAGCTGACAAGTTGAATATGTAGAGCAAAGGATGTGTTCTGTTTGCGTTTAAAGATAGAAGGTGGAACTATATATTCATCAACATCAGCTCCACGTGCACAGCGACGGGAAAGCGTGTAAGGAGAATTCATATTTCACTCCTCAGAGCTGTAGGTGACCTTGAGCCAGCCATATCAGCGCTCAAACATCAGAGTGAGTAATACACTCTTGGTTTGACTCCAAACCTTTTCCATTAACAGAGCTGGTGCATGGGAACAGCAGATGACTTACAGCAGATCTTTGGGCAAGGACGTGTGCGGTGCAGTGTACGGTTATATCAGGATTCATGCAGGGGAAGCTCCTGGTATTCACTATCAGGTTACACACACACTTAAGCACCATATTTATAAAAACATCTGATGTAACACCTTTAATCACAAGCGCTCGTCTTTAAACCTGATAAGACACGGGGAAAGAAAATGTGAACGCAGATGTTCTTTGCTGTCATATCTAATATGATGATGTACAAAAAAAAAAAAAAACAGAGAATAAAATTAAACTTTTGTATTAAATGTCAAAACTTGTGACTTAAAGGTGCATTAAGATAAGTCCATTTGTGGGTTTTTGTTTTTGTTTTTGTTTGTTTGTTTGTTTGTTTCAGATTAGATCTAAGTAGATGGATTTGACATGTAGTATGAATGAAACCTTGTACTTTAATGTGGCCTGGACATTTCAAACAGTCTTAGTTGGGAAACTAAACTCTAACAGTCAGGACTATTATAATTGCAAAATAATCCACAGGATGGTGTCGTATACAGAGGAATTACTCGTGCTGTCATGAAGATCGATTATTTTCCAATAACACCACCTTGTAAAGCGCTTTATTTCTCTTACAGCAAATTGTCATCATTTTTCTTTCAACAGTGAATCAAGACAATCAACATCTTACAAAGAGTAGTCCAGGATGCATGATGGGAAGGATTTCCAAGCTTTATATCTTACACGTTTTCTCGTGTGGCTTAAGCAAGCGTCAGAAACCCGACATGTAAAAATACCTAATAAATCAATCAGTCAGTAGAATGAAAATGGTGTGAATTTGCTTTTACATCACACTGACTCAACTCCTGTTAATTAGTAAGTGCATCTCTGTTCTGTAAAATCTGTTGTGAAAACGTTTCTAACTCCTTCCTCTACTGAACAAGGCTGATAGGCTGGAGAACTGCATCACGGCGAAGCAGGAATGACTTTTTACTGCTCCCTGAGGTACCTGCTCTTTAAGTTATGTGATAATAAAACAGCAATGGTGCGCTGAATTAATGTAGAACCACCAGTGAATAACAGAATAACAACTACTCTGTGAGAATATGTGCGCTTATTACACCTGAAGTGCACTACGTTGTTTCTTCTTCAAGTGCTTCAAGATGCACTTCTGCAGGAAAGGCACAGTAGAGGCATTTCGTTGCATGTGCTGCGTCTCTCAGGGATTTCAGCTTTGCATTATCTTGTCAATTAGAGCTCACAAAGATGAAAGCCATGAACCAAGAGCTTCGACACACACACACACACACACACCAAGCGAGTCTGCATCACACATCACACCGATGGCCGCATTTCTATCTCTTGGACCATAAAACACCTCTCTTTTCAAAAAGCGGATATAAATTATTCATCGCTCGGATGCGCCTGCCCCCGGATCAATGCCAGCTCAAAGACCACGCTCAGTGGCATTTGGTTCAAGGCCACATTTGATCACTTCCTCTCTGGGCTTTGTCTCTTCTTTTTTTTTTTGTCTCAGCCCAGAAAGATGCCATTATCTCCATTTGTTTGCAAGCTGCTGTTAAACACGACAGCGAAACGCACACAAAGTTAAAGTTAAGGAAGAGTGGAGACTTTTTTGGTTCTGTAGTGAGGAGGCTTTGATGAATGGAGGACAAGCAAGGGCAAAAACAAATCATGGAAATGGTTTCTGTTACTATGTAAGAGATAAAACAATCCAAGTCATGCTGTTATAGGAACATAATATACAACACCAGGATGGTGTGATATAGCAGAGTTACTGTTACCACTCCAAATTTGATTCATTTCCAGAAGGGGTTTATTCCTCTTATACTACAGCAGTGTAAAAACTTCTCATGTTTCACCTCTGACTGTTGGGAAGCTCTGAAACTGGAGACTCCTTCCAGAAATGCTTAATAAACATCTCATGAAGGCTACATTCTCTCACCAGGTCTGGTGTCTGATCCTGAAAGATTTCATTATCTTCGTCTGTTTGTAAGCTGCTGTTAAACCAGAGAGAGAGAGCGAGAGAGAGAGAACCTTAAAGTTAGAAAAAACATTGAAAAAGCCTTTGATGAATCACGAAGCCAGATGGATGCCGTTATGCAAAAGGAAGAAGGGAAAAATAGACAGCATTTGATTCACGTCTCGTCTCGTCTCGTCTCAGAAAAGCCTGCCAGAGAGTCATGCATGACAATAAGCCAGCTTGCGCTGTGATCATATTAAACGAGGCTTGAAAGATGCCCGGATATTAGCAAGCATTTGCTTTTCTGCTCCGAGGCTGTCATGACCCGTTTCCACCGACTCAAGTCTGACCGTTAACTCTGATGCATTTTGACGCCGGCGAGATTTACATTTTTAACTTTTTATTCCTTTCGCCCTAAGAATCTGCCAGACAACAGCCCCTAATCGCTTAAGTGCTCAGAATCGTCTTGGCGTTGAAGAATTAGCTCTCGCCGTGTCTTTTAAACGAGTACTATTCTCAGCACCATGCCTGCTTGAGTGGAAAATGTGACATTTATGATTCAGAGGGCATTAAAGAGCAGCACTGAAATGCTAGGCTTCTGCAAGAGCAAACATTTTCTCTCTTCCACACTTTGCTTCTCACTCTCTCTCTCTCGCTCGCTGAAAGCCCAGATGGCCGGAGCAGATGCCCAAGACTCACTCAGGAAGAACGGAAACCCTCCTCCTCCTCTCCTGCCTCTCCTTTCGGCAGCTCAGAGAAATTTCCGAGGAAGTGATTGGTTGAGCTCCATAGTCCTGCTGCGCCCCGGCTAAGGGCAAGACGCCTCAGCTAAATTTAGATTAAAAGGTCCGCCATCACTACAGGCAGAAAAACCAAAAAAAAGGCCCGGTGGTTTTCTGTCGAGGTTGCAGATTCAGAGACGCCGCCTAACAGTATATACACCTCATTAAGGGAGAGAAGTACACAGTAGAAAGACAGCGAGTGAGCATTAACAATTATTTTTGGACAATTTGTGTTCTGTAAAAAGAAACTGTCTCTTATGTCAATGAGGAGATACTGAAAAAGTTAGTGAAGGTGGAAAAGTCAGCTATGAGAATGCAAAAAAAAAAAAATATGCTGATGCAATTAAACCTTTGGAATGACGAATACTGTTAGAGGAAAAAAATCAACATGTGATGAGTTACTTTTACCATCATGAGTATTTCTCTATAACAGAACACGCTGTATTTTACTCCTCTTACACCACAGCAAAGTGCTGACACTGGAGACCCCTTCCATAAATGATACATAAACATCTCCTTATGGTAAGAAAAACTTCACCTTATCAACACTTAGACACTTCTTTTTAACTGGTTCATGTGGAGCATCCGCCGTACACATTCCTGTGAATGAGCTGTTACTATAGAAACAATAAAGTCCTTAACATGCTGCAATTATAGACAGTTAATTAACACAAATCAGAATCCAGAATTCAACAGCGCTGAGGTCAAAGGAAGCAAATTAATTATAAAGATTGCATGAATGAAACAAATATATCCAAAAAACCTTACATTGATTTTGACTTCGTCCATTTTATCTATTTATAGTTCCATTTGATGTTCTGGAAGCTCCATGAAACAGGTTCCTGTTAATACTTACGTTATAGCAGCAGGTGTATGAAAGAGGGTCACACCAGGACTCAAATAAGAAGTCCCTCCTCTACTCAATCTCTTTGTGCGCTCATATCCTCACATGGGTTCTCATACCACCGCCATGTGGATGACGCTCAACTCCTCCTCTCCGTTCCTCCCTCAGACACTCATGTTTCCGTTCAGATCCGGCTGACACCTCCTCATGGATGGGCGATCATCAGCTAAAAACTAAACTGCTCTTCATTGCAGTGGATCTTGTGATCCCTGGACTCTCAGATCTCTCAGATCTCACCTTCGGTCACTGCACACAAGCTTAGTGTAACCATGGACAATCACCTGTCCCTTTCCTCTCACTCTGATAATCTGGCATGCTCATGTCAGTATTTCCTTTATAACCTCAGAAGGTTTCGTCCATTTCTCTCCACAGGCGCCACTCGGGCACTTGCTCTGTCCCTTGTCATTTCTAGACAGCACTACAGTAACTCACTCCTTTCAGTTTTGCCTCTGAGCACCATTTTACCTCTGCAACTGATCCAGAATGCAGATGCATGACTCGTTTTCAACCTTCCCAAGTTCTCCCACACCACCCCATTCTTCCACTTCCTCCACTGGCATCCTGTAGCTGCTGCATCAGATTCAAAACACTTACGTTCAGCCAAACACAGGGCAGGACCCTCCTACCTCAAAGCACTTATCACACACTGCCCTCTCTCCAACCCTCCAGCACTTCTCGACGGGCTCCGCCATCTCCCAGGCTATGAGGAATTCCTGAATCAAGACTCTTCTCTGCTCTGGAACCTAGATGGTGGAATGAACTTCCCCTAGATGTCATATGTCTAAAAAATCAACCAATTAAAATGTATTATTATTATAATTTTTTTATCTAAGTCATCTTTACTCAGCTTCATCCAAATCAGGAGTAAAGACCAGGTAGAGCAGTGTGTATCTAGGTGATGAAAAAGACCATTAGCCAGAAGTGGTTCACACGTCAGCCGAGGACAGCCAGGCCACTTCCTCAGCAGAGGGACTACTTAACTGACCTCTATTCGCTTAGAACTTGGGTGTTTGCTTTAATGTTGACCTGTGTCTGTTCCTGGCTCGCAAAGTGTTAGCTCACTAACGGTGTGTGCTTTTGGTTTTCAAATTGGCTCCTGAACATCAGTTCTTTCAGATCTGAATTGAATTCTATGTAACTTACAAACAGAGTGCCAATCAGAGTTCCTCCTGGGTGTCAGAAACACAGGCATGCTGCCACTGAGTCCAGCTTTATAGCTAGAAGGTGGACAAATTGAAAGTTGCCCTCACGAGTGTTTACGCTTTGTGGTTTCTCAGTAACATGGCAAGCTATGATTTATTTTTTGTCTTATTAACTTCAAGAGAAAGAAAAACGAGAGGCTGCTGAGGGAACGGCTGTTTATAGCTGCTATAACGTAATAGACAACAGGAACTAACTTGCATCATGGACATTACATCAACTTAAGATGTAACTAAAAATGGATAAAAGTATGTTCACTTTATATATTTTTTTGAATTTGTATTCATTATCAAGTTGCTGTGGTTTAAAGTGAATTAAAACACTTCTTGCGCTTGTTACATGAAAGCAGTAACCTTATTTCATCACACCGCTCTCTTGCTGATTATTTGCCTATTTTAGCATGCCCCTGTCTGTTGTATTCCCTACTTAATAGAAAAGTGACTAACAGGAAAAAGCATGAAAGTGTGTCTGATTTTTTTTTTATTATAATAAAAATGATAAACCCTGTCACAGGCAGTGGCACATTTGTGGTTTTTTTCCTTATAAACCTATTTTGACAAACTGGGGCTTGTTTGTTAGCTTGATATCTTTAGTTCCCTGGGAAACAACTGCATCTCTGCCAGAGATTTCATCTCTTAGGGTTAATCCAATAATCCGACATGCCTGGGAAAACTTTGAGAAAAATCTATCAAACACTTCCAATTACTTCAGGATACAAACAAACAGCTGAGATGCTTAATTGGTGGTCTACCAGCAGTGATGGAAAAAAGCAATATATTTTTTACTTCACAATTCTCTCCTGATCACTTGTCTGTTGTGATACACCCACTCAAGGTTAGAACAGATACACAACATCAGGAGATAATGTTCTAGGCTCTGTGCAGTGTTATCTCCTACATGGCTGATAAAATGCAAACCAAATACTTTCTTCTCTCTATTATGGAAAATGGAGCTTTTACTGAAAACATTAATCCAAGTCAGAAACTCGTCCTTATTTTTACTTCTGAGTGCCTTATGGTTTTACATTCACACTACACACCAGCACAGGTGTATTACTGTAAATGCAAAATCAGCAAGCTGTCAGTTCAGTTAAACCATGACATGTACACTAGAACACATTTTTACCAAATTGTCATGTTTACACATCATAAAACGACAAAAAACAAAGGTAAATTATTACATGCTCTCCTTTTATTCACCTAGCATACATCTATCGAAAAATGTTTCTTAGACCTTTTAGCCAAATCATATCCCATCTTATGGTTGGAAAATAAAAGATCAAGCACCGTTAAAGATTCTTTGGTTATGTTGAACAAAGAGTTTCCGTTTCAGAAGGAATTCCAAGTAGAACATATATTTAGGAAGATAAGAACCAAATAAAAAATGGCGAGTTCAGGGTTCTTAGTTATGTAAGGGTTTACCAGTATCTGTAACAGAAATCCTTTGGGGTAAGGTTTTACATAAAAGGGAAAAGAAAACCAATGACATTTTAATGGTCCATGATGGAACTCTACAACAAAGATAATTTCCCTTTCTGAGAGATCTCCAAGTGGAATCCTTATCTATCTAAAGCAGCTCTGAACACCTTTAAACTCTCTCTGAAAAGGAAACCCCTGGTACTATTGTTTCTTCTAGTACCTTGAAAGATTTTGTGGTTTGTCCCTGTGTTATTTGGAACCTACACTGTTAAGTCTTCTTTGGTTATCCCTTAAAGGTTTTATACTGAACAAAATAACCTGGAATAACCCTGAAAGCATCATTTTTGGAAGGATACTTAGCTATCTTCAGGGCAGGTTGGGGGGGGGAGGGGTATATAGGGTTCTACATGGACCTGTCTTTGAAACAGAAACCCTTTATTGCAGGGTTCCATAAAGCTTTGAAGGTTGTTTGATTTGCCCCTGCAGTAAAGGGTTTCCTTTTTCAGAGAGAGAGAGATTCATGTAGAACCCCTTTAGAATGCTAATAACACTTCTCTGTCCAAAGTAGCCTGGAGCAACCCTTACAAGTTTATCTTTTGGAAGGGTTCTTAGCTTTGTAAAGGTATTCGACTTGGAACGCTCTCTCGAAAGGAGTCCCTTGTTAGGAAGTGTCTTATAACAGTTCTAAGACAGTCCCAGATAGAAGGGTTGTTCAAGGGTTCTTAGCTTTCTAAAGGTGTTCTAATTTGAAAGGGAACTGCATTTGGTGTCAGGTTCCATCAAAAACCTTCAGAGGTTATTTGATTTGCCCCTCTGTTATGTAGTTCTAAATAGACCCCCACCTGGAAAGCTGAGAACCCATCAGAAACATCCTATAGTTTGTTCCTTTGTTATGTAGAACCCTACAACGACAAAAAACGGGTCCTAAAAGTGATATTACACATTATATAGAATGCTTAAGGGTTATTTGATTGTCCCATAAAGAGCCTTGGTGGAACCTCACAATAGTGTTTCCCTCTCCCCTGGGCCTTTTTAACAGGCTTCCAACTCCTAATTATCCAAGAATCCGTTAGAAAAACCATGAAGAACGCTTTATATAAACAGGAATTTGAGTAGTTAAGGATTTGTGTTGTGATAAAAGGGTTCTACTTTTAACGCTGCAAAACTCAGTACTAGGTAGGGTTCTTTTATCTATCTGATAATATTAGGATTCCTGTACTGGTAAACTGTTTCAAGCCCAAAGATTGACGGATCCTTGAAAGGCAAGGATTTATCTGAAAAAAAAGAAAGAAATAGACGAGTGTCCATTTCTAAATGCTAAATCTTGGATCCTGATGTTCAAGAGCACTTAGAAACATTTCTGATGATCTCCTGATCTCCTGCCAGTTATGTGGAAAATCACAGGAAGGACAGATGCAGAGGTGAAGCATTTCCATGAACATATTCTCCGCTACTGTTCATCTTCAGGAAGGAGACATGCTTTTTGCATGTTCGTGTGTGTGTGTGTGTGTGTGTGTGTGTGATTCGGTGCTATATAGTGATGGGAGAGTAGGCACGGGTCTGGAACATCTCCACTGAAGGAAATGTGAAGCAGAATGTACAGCTTTAGGGCACAACAGCAGCAACCTGAATGAATCGTCACGCTCTGGAAACATACCCACTGGCCTGCGGATACTGGACCACGTCCGACAAATCTCTCCCGCTGACCCAGTTTACTGTGCGAAAAAACACACCCTGATGGATGATTTCAACCTGTTCTAACACAGTGCAAGCAAGATTAGTTTGTCGTCAGTGTTTTTTTGTTTTGTTTTTTTAACATGCTGCCACACACCATCGTCCTGCATAAAGCAGCACTTTTCTTTCACCATGTTGGAGGAACATACGGTGCACAGCTCCTGTGTCAGAAAGAAAAATGGAGCTCCAGCAGCGAGGCAGCACAGTGTCAATGCTGTGTTTTGACAGCATCGGGTCACGTAGTCAACAGGGAGACAAGAACAAAAAGTGGGCAGCTGCTCCATGGCGCTTAATGGCCAACTGTTTGGAACAGGTTTCTGCCCAGAACGTCACACATTCAGCAAAGCCACCAAACACATGGATTCATTGCTGCAAGAATTATGGCTCGTCTGGCAGACGGCTTTCCTTCTCGCCCGGACAGAGTGCTGACCTCATCTCGCTCTTCATCACTGTAAATAAAAATACATTTGCTCTTTCGGGGCCAGATAGCAGAAATGTCCTAAAGGTTTTTGAAAAAATTTTTAGCTGTGACACCAGGACACAGGGCGGAAAATATACACACCGAGGCCGAGCAGAAGAGTTGAACCAGGCAGTCACAGTCAGGCTAATGATGCAAATTCCAAAATAACAATAAATCTCATCTTTTGTTCCTTGTTTGTCAAAAAAAAAAAAAAGACTAATGTACTCTTTCTAAACACAGCTTAATGGAAATACAGCAAGATTTAAAGCATGGCTGAGTGAAATAAAGAAAAGTTTGCACACCCACAGAATGTTGGAGAAAAAAAACCTCAGGCTTCCACATGATACCATACTATTTTATTCAATTCACAAGGGAACAATTTGATATTGGATGACACCACTGAATCTGCTATGATATGAAATGCTTTATTAACACCTTTGTTCAGAACCTGCGGTACTGTTAATTCATGAATAATGATGATGTAGCTAGATAAGGACTATTTAAAAGTATCATACTTATGGGCAAGTCATGTTGCCAGCCAATTTACAGTTTCAAATGAATTTGTTTGTTTGTTGTTTGTCCTTTTTTCAGTAACAACCGATGTCACATCGACTCATTTCAGTCATTGCTGTTTAAATTGAAGATGTTTATTGGGATCAGTTTCACAGATGGTCCTTTATTATAATAAATAGTGCATGTTGAAATATTAATAGTAAAAGAAAAAGGAAACTAATATTTTCTAATAATTTATATGTCAGATGTTTGTCTTTAAACCAGCAAACTCTTTCATATCCTCTGAAAAGCTTTTGGATCCTCTCGGGTGCATTTATTCGTAATAATAACTGACTTATCTTTGCTAGATTTCAGGCATGTCATCTTCAAACCAGGCTAAACTTCATCTAATATGTTTATTATAGATATACAATTGTAGTGTAAATACAGGTCTAGTCTGAACAGGTATCTGTGTCTGTCGTCATGGTTACATTCCAACGTCATTTCACATTCTGTCTAAGGTTGAAAGAACTTTCCAACTAACTCTAGCTAAAATATGGCTAAAATATATTGAGATGTATGAAACTATCACTTCTGGTCGCTCCTGGTGTGTGTGTTTGTATTAGCTCTGTGCTCTCTGTGTATTTTGCTATCCAATGTGTGAAAATTTATTTAAATATTTTTCCTAGCAGAGGAGGGATTGTAACACTCAAAATCACCAACTATAACCAGATTTGAAATACAAAACACTTCAGAGAAACAGATAAATCTCCTGTTAATCATCACCACTAGCTAAGATGAGTTCTCTAACTTAACAATTTCACTACTGGGTAATGATGCAAATTCTGCAGTGAGGCTACACCAGCTAATGATCAACAGATTCCCAGTAAATCACAGAATTAATGCCTCACCTCTTCAGCAAGAAAAAGCTAAAACTCCGTCGGGCCTGACTCCATTTCCCTCTTGTGGCATCAGATTGACTCTTTCACTCTCAAACTGAATACTGTTTGGTTTGTTTATTCTGTCTTGCACCTTTTCTTTTCTCTTTTCTCTCCTTTTTTGTGCAAAAGGTCAGGATGTGATATAACGTTTGACATCGCTCAGCTGCTCTATGACCCATGCGTCCAAATTTCATCACAAGACCGCAGACACAGCAATAACCGTGAATTACTCTGTCACCTGATTGCCAAGGCGACTCACAACAGCTCAGAAAAGTAGCTATTGTATTATGGAATATCTTTTGTCCCTGACACAAAATAAATAAATAAATAAATAAATAACCTGGTGAAACCTCTAAAACAGTCAAAGGTAATTTCAGTACACTAATTTCTAGTATGATCATTTCTAATCCGGTATGTTTCTATTTCACATCAATCTGAATGTATTGTCCTGTTCGGGAAACAAACAAACAGGCTTCATCATGCCTTGTTTTAGAGGGTACTTTTATTAAAAATAAGACTGTTTTCTTCTGAAATTTTATCAGTGGTCCAGAAATATGAGCATTATCTCAGCTGTGAGATCTATTTTCTTTATCTATATGATATATGCATTTAGGTGGCACGGTGGTGCGGTGGTTAGCACTGTCGCCTCACAGCAAGAAGGTCCTGGGTTCGATCCCCGGGTCACCCA